>VWZE01024407.1:90628-124165 GCA_013396675.1 Eubucco bourcierii
TACTAAGACAGAGGCAGTGGCACAGCCTTATTTGTCTGAGTGTCTCAGCTGACACCATGTTGGTTCAATATTCTCATTGACTGCCACTGACAATTCTTTCTCTTCTTAGCTCCTCTGAGCACCAAACTGTTTGTCCATTCACAGTGTTGAGTGGCAAAGGAGGGGAGGCAAGATAAGAAGAGCTGCAAGCAGCCAGAACTACTTTGTCCATCTGCTGCTCCAAGCACCTGCCCTGGCAGCCTCAGCCTGCTCTACAGGCAGAAATTAAAGCACTGTACAGAGTCCCACACTGGGATCCTGCTCCTGACAGCAAAACAAAGCAAAGTGATACAAAAGAGCAGTACAAACAGACCACAGAACCTAGAGTGGCTCAGCCTGGCAGGGAGCTCAGAGCTCATCTCCTCCACCCTCCCCACCATGCCCAGGGACACCTCTCAGCTACACTCAGCTGCTCAAGGCCTCATCCAGCCTGGCCTGCAGCACCCCCAGCAAGGAGGCAGCCACAGCCTCCCTGGGCAGCCTGTGCCACACTCTCAGCACCCTCACACTCAGCAACTTCTTCCTCAGCTCCACTCTGACCCTGCTCTGCCTCAGCTCCAAAGCATTGCCCCTTGGGCTGTCTCCAGCCCCCCTGATGCAAAGTCCCTCTGCAGCCTTCCTGCAGGCTCCCTTCAGCTCTTGGCAGGCAGCTCTGAGGAGCCCACGCTTGGTGCTGTTGAGTTGTTCACTAACAACTAAATAATTAAAAATCCTTTTTTAAAAGGGATTTTTCAACCAGTTCTTGGCAAGGGAGCAGAGAGTGACATTAGGAACGTTCCATACTGAGTCATCTTCGCTTGCTAGTGGCAGCCTCTCAGTTATTTTCTCAGATCTTAAAGTTTTTGCATTATTTCAGCTGTCTTCCAGCGTCGATGCTCAGAAGGCTGGCACCTCCCCAGGGCAGGACAGTGCTCACCAGCTCCTTGCCTTCTGCTCTGCTGTGGTGCTCTCACTGCCTTCAGGTCAGGTAATACTTCTCTAGAGCTGTGCCAGAGCAGGGCAGCCTGGCCCAGTGTCTGCCCACCCACACTCCAACACAAGATTTAGCAGTGAGCTGAGCTGCACTCCAACCCTGGGTAGCAACTTGATGTGTGAAGGCTTTTCAGTCCTGGAAGCAGATCCTGATGGTGAGAACATGCCCTGGGTGGCAGGTGCTGAGGAGAGGCTGAGCCAAAGAGCCAAATACAAACAGTTCGTTGTGCTGTGAGCCAGCCCAGCTCTAGACGTTGCCAGTGGCATCTCAGGGGTGCTGATTGCACCATCCCTTAGAGCTGGCTGCCACCTGCTGGTGCATCTCTTCCTCAGGGAGGAGCCAGGGGAGGGTCCGATCATGTCTGTGCTTTATCGGGACGGTGATGAAAACTGTGAGTGCCTGCACGGGTGAGTTTGGACAGCAGAAAGCACCTGTCTGTGTCTGGTAAGGCCTGGCACCTTCTCGTGTCTGAGGCTGTTGATCCCTAAAGCACCACAGATTGTAATTAGAAAGGTTGAATCTAGTGAGTTACATCCTGCCGAGGCAATGCAGCCCTGCCCTGCCCTGCCCAGCCTGCATCTGCAGTGTTGTGCCCAGCTCTGGACCCCCAGCTCCGGAAAGACCTCAAGGAACTGCTGGAGAGAGCCCATTGCAGAGCCCCCAGGCTGCTTCAGGCAGTGAACATCTCCTGTGAGGCCAGGCTGAGGCAGCTGGGACTGGCAGCAGAGCAGCCTGAGGGCTGCCCTCAGTGCTGTGCTAAAGATGTGCAGGGCAGTGTGGGCAGGATGCAGCCAGGCTCTGCCCAGGGGTGCCCAAGGGCAGCACAAGGGGCACTGGGGGCAAGCTGCAGCAGAGGAGGTGCCAGGGAACAGGAGGGGAAGCTTTGTCCCTGTGAGGGTGGCAGAGCCCTGGAGCAGGCTGCCCAGAGAGGCTGTGGAGTCTCCTTCTCTGGAGCCTTTCCAACCCCCCTGGATGTGTTGCTGTGTGCCCTGCCCTGGGTGCTCCTGCCCTGGCAGGGGTTGGACTGGATGAGCTCTGGAGGTCACTTCCAACCCCTAACATTCTGTGCTTCTATGATTCAGTGTCTAGGCAGCCTTAGTGACATGGAAACAAATCCCTGCTCCCTTCTGCTAGCTCAAGAGGACACTCAGCACTGCTCCTCTCTGGTGCTGTGGCACACAGCAGGGTTGTGTTATGCTGTCAAAGCATCCTTAGAAACGTACCTGTAAGAGTTGTCAGCTTACTCAGAAGTCCTGAGACTATCTTTCTGCACTCAGAGGGACAGATGCAGCTTCAGTTCAGAGAGAGCTGATGTATCACTTTGTCTCACCATCACAGTTACAGCTGCAGTGATATTTAAGCAGGTGTCCTCCATCCCATCCCTGAGTGTTGGTTAGAGGGAAAATACTCCTATGGAAAATGGCACCAGGAGCAGCAGCAGCAGCTGAGCTGCCATCAGTTCTCTCTCTTCTTCACTTAGTGGCTGATGTATGTTGCATTTCTGGTCAAGAAACTTTTCTTTTCCATTAGCTGCAGATCCTGTTTCCCACACTGAAGTCATATCCACACTGCAGGTTGCAGAAGGTCCCTCCCACACTGGTTTCAGACAACCCAGCTGCAGAGGAACTCCTGAAACAGTCTGCCTTTCAGGGCTGGTGTTGTAGCTGTGTTTGAAAGCCTGCTACAGAGAAACATGCCTTGGAGTGATGATCATAGAGACACAGAATGGCAGGGGCTGGAAGGCACCTCCAGAGCTTATCCAGTCCAACCTCCCTGCCAGGGCAGGAGCACCCGGAGCAGGGCACACAGGAACACATCCAGGGGGATTGGGAAGTCTCCAGAGGAGGAGACTCCACAGCCTCTCTGGGCAGCCTGCTCCAGGGCTCTGACACCCTCACCATGAAGATGTGTCTCCTCATGCTGAGGTGGCACTTCCTGGGTTCCAGTTTGTGCCTGTTGTTCCTTGTCCTCTCACTGGGCATCACCAAACAGAGCCTGGCACCTTCATCCTGAAGGTACCACCCTCAGGTATTTATAGACCTTGATCAGATCCCTTCTCAGCCTTCTCTTCTCCAAAGTAAACATCCCCAGACCTCTCAGTCTTTTTTCACAGCAGTGTTCCAGTCCCTTCAGCATCTTCATAGCCTCCACTGGACTCTCTAAGCAGTTCCCTGTCCCTCTTGAACTGGGGATCCCAAAACTGGACACAGTATTGCAGGTGTGGTCTCACGAGGGCAGAGCAGAGGAGGAGGAGAACCTCCCTAGACCTGCTGGACACACTTTTCTTAAGGCACCCCAGGATGCTACTGGCCCTCTTGGCCACAAGGACACATTGCTGTGCCATGGCAAATGGCAAGGGATGTGGTGGAGACCACATTCAGGGGTGCAGCTGTGCCTGCTACTAATTAAAACAGCCAGCAGCTGAGTGTAAATGAGATTGAATTCTATGAACTTCTGACTTTCCAAGCTCTTCTTTCCATCTGAGCAATTATCTGAAGTTGCCACAGACCTGCTCTCCCTCTGTTTGTGCCCCTGCTCTGTCTGCCTGTTGTGTGCACGGTGACTGATCTTGCAGCCAGAGAGCTGAAGCCATCTGAGCAGGGAGGGTATTTTTAGCAGAAGTAGGCAGAAGGTAATTGATTATTTTCACCTCTGCAGTCTTTGATTAAAGACAATGTGCTTAGGGGGGAAAGTCAACAATCATTCCTAAACATACACAAGCATTAATTGTAGCAATTAATTTATCTGTACGAGTCAGTGTGCTTTCCAAAAGCTCCTTGGCTAAGAATGAGTGCCTCATCAGCCCTTAGCACCACAGCCTGAAAGAACAAGGGAAGCCAGCAGAATAACAAACAGCACTGCAGGAACCACAGGGCTTGCAGGAAACAAAAGGCATCTCCGGCTCTGTGCTGGGTAGAGTGGTGAAGAATTCCACAAAGAAAGGCAACAGAAGGACAAGCACAGCTCCAGGCTGGGTGGGGAATGGCTGAGAGCAGCCCTGAGGAACAGGCCCTGGGGGTCTGGGGTGAGGAAAAGCTCCACATGAGGCTGCAGTGTGAGTGCAGCCCAGACAGCAACTGTGTGCTGGGCTGCAGCAAGAGCAGTGTGGGCAGCAGGGCAAGGGAGGGGATTGTGCCCCTTGGCTCTGCTCTCCTCAGACCCCACCTGCAGTCTTGGGTGCAGTTCTGGAGCTCCCAGCACAGGAAGGACATGGAAGTGTTGGAGTGGGTCCAGAGGAGGGCCACGAGGATGCTGAGAGGGCTGCAGCAGCTCTGCTGTGAGGACAGGCTGAGAGAGTTGGGACTGTGCAGCCTGGAGAGGAGAAGGCTGCCAGGAGACCTTGGAGTGGCCTTCCAGGATCTGAAAGGGGCTCCAGGAGGACTGGGGAGGGACTATTGCCAAGGGCTTGGAATGGCAGGACAAGGGGAATGGGTTTGAAGTGTTAGAGGGGAGACTGAAAGTGGATGTTAGGAGGAAGTTGTTCGCAGTGAGGGTGGTGAGACACTGGCACAGGTTGCCCAGGGAGGCTGTGGAGCACAGAAGCACAGAATGGGATCTTTGATCACATTGGGTGACTCTGTGCTCCACGACCTCCCTGGAGGTGTTCAAGGCCAGACTGGATGAGGCCTTGAGTGACCTGTGCTAGTGGGAGGTGTCCCTGCCTATGGCAGGGGGTTGGAACTGGATGAGCTTTGAGCTCCCTTCCAACCTTACCATTCTGTGATTCTGTAAGGAACATCAACTGATAGAGCCACAGAAAAACACAGTGAAGTGCATCCTTGTATACATGGGCACGTAACAGAAGTGACAAAGCAGAGAAGCTCTGAGCTGCAATTCCAGAAGGAGAGTGTGCAGGTTTGTGCAGTCCTGGCTTACCACTGCATGGGGCTTCCCTACACTGCTGGAGGTGTCGGTGTCTGTTAGAAGACTCCAAAGAAGCCTTCCAAAAGTGCCCAGGTCCTAGTTTTGGTCTGTTTAAAGTTGTTGGCTGAGGCTGTTCCTTGTGTGAGTTCTGTGTGGGTTTGTTCTTCTGAACTTCATCCAAGTTCATCAACAAGCTGGAGCACAGGAGGGTGCACCTCAGCACCAGGAGACACTTACCCTGAGGGTGCAGTGTGGGCAGGATGCAGCCAGGCTCTGCCCAGGGGTGCACAAGGGCAGCACAAGGGGCACTGGGGGCAAGCTGCAGCAGAGGAGGTGCCAGGGGAACAGGAGGGGAAGCTTTGTCCCTGTGAGGGTGGCAGAGCCCTGGAGCAGGCTGCCCAGAGAGGCTGTGGAGTCTCCTTCTCTGCAGACTTTCCAGCCCCGCTGGATGTGTGCTGTGTGCCCTGCCCTGGGTGCTCCTGCCCTGGCAGGGGTTGGACTGGATGAGCTCTGGAGTCGCTTCCAGCCCCTGACATTCCAGGTGAGCTCAAATTAAGCCTTTAGCCACACAAAGCCAGCAGCGTTCGCTCCCTGTGCGTCCCGCCTTAACCAGCAGCAGCTGGGAGCTGTGCATCGCGAATGACACCGGCCGGGAGCTGAGCTGCTGCTGAGGTTTCCAGCAGGCACCTCCCGAGCTGTGTTGCAGGAATCTTGCCGCTCGATGTCACTCTTGGACTTTCTTCTCCGGTGGCTCTGGAAACGCTTCGGTGCCAGCCGCAAAGCCCGAGCTGCTCCGGAGTGCCCTGCGAAGCGCCACGGCGGTAGCGACAGGCGACGTTGGTTGGGAAGGCAGGAGAAGGGCTCCCTTTGTGCTCTCCCCGCCCTGCCCACCAGCAGCTTCGGCCTGTGCCGTGAAAGGACTCTGCACTGCTCCCAGCCCAAGTCTCCCTCCTGCAATTGATCGGTTTCTGTTCTTTCTGCTTTCCACTGACTGGCAGCTGCCAGCCGGGGAAAGTGACTCTGGCACAAGTTCTGCTGTGACTTAGGTTCTAAATGCAGCTTGATTCAGAGCAAATGTCTCAGCACCGAGACAAACAGAGCTGGGGGAAGCAGTCATGGATGGGCACTGCCGCTCGCAGCTCCTGGCCCCGGAGCAGCCACCTGTGACTGAGCACTGGAAGCCTCACCCAGGCACGGCTCGACCCGGGGCACAGCTCTCCCTTCGGGTATTTAATCCCTGCTCAGGTTACCTTGTTTTTCCTGCTCCAGAGCCCTTGCTTTCACATTGACTAGTCGGGCAAAAGCATTTCTGCTCTTGGGTTCCCTGGTTTGCTCTGTGCCTGCTGTGAGCCGCAAGCACCCGGGCGGCGATGGGCAGCCCCTAGCAGCCACTGCGCTCTGGCTGAAGGGCACCCAGCTGGAAGGCCATAGCTAATGCTGTCACAACAGGCAGGAAGAAATACTCCAGTGCTGTTACAGAATGACTTACTGGAAGAGTTGGAAGGTCAGCAAAGAAAGAAGAGCAATCAGAAGTGGCATTACAGCCACTTGCCCACGAAACTGTGCTGCCCTAGCAGCCAGCGCGGGTTTACACAAAGGAGTTAATCTTTGCCTTGCTCTGCTTTCGGCTGCCTGAGCAGGGAAGTTTGTCGTTTCCATGGCGGGAGGTGACCAACACACGTGTTGCAGCAAGGGCTGTAGCACCACGGTGCTGGGGCTTACCGAGCTGGCAAGTTAGGAGCAGCTTTGCCTGCTGTGTACTCCTTAATGACAAAGGTTATCTTCAGAGCACCAGCAAGATGCTGGCTCCCAGCAGTAAACAAACACGACTTTGTTACACCCTCTGGCAGCCGGGAGAAAGCGATGGAGTCACTGCTGCTGTACTCGCCCCAAGCCACGTGTGCCTGTGACTCAGAGCATCTCCACCACTGCCTCTGCTGTGCTGCTGAGCACTACAGGATGATGGCCTGGCCACCCAAAGGCAAGGAACAAGCAGCACATTGTTAGAAGGAAGAGAACATGATGTTGTCTTTTCTGACCCCTCTAAAGGCTGCGTAGCTGCTCTTGGTAAGAGTCACTTCTCTTGTTTCTGGTGCAGGTGGGAATTAAAGACCTCTGTCCTCAGTTCCTTTTCCATTTTGACTTGATCTTCACTTAGTGGCAACTGGGGGCTGAGCAGTTCTTCAGGGAATGGAGCTGGGCCATGATCACTTCTGTGGGATTAGCAGCTGCTGTCTTCCTTTCACAGCACTACTAACAGAAGGAGACCAGAAGGTGGCTACGTGCCCTTGCCTATTGGTTATGGTACTTCTGGTGCTGCAGCCTGGTGCTGGAGGGGAAGAATCTCATTGCTTTGGTTTCTGCAAGGTGTTCTAGCACAGGTCAGAAACAGGGAGCTCGCAAAGAGGTTGTGCAGATGCTGAGGAGGACTTGGTTTAGATCCTTCAGAATTTATTTCTCAGGTTATTTGCCAGAGGAGCAGTATTTGTTTGCTTACCCAGTTATCACCTCTGGGACTGCTGATTTTGGCTGCTGGTAGCTGTTTGGCAAAGGATGGTTAGGTTGATGCACAACTTGTGAACATGCCTAGCCAGCAGCAGTGGAGTCAGAGAGTGCTGCCCCTTGCTAATGAGGGCTGCAGAGGGACTTTGCATCAGGAGGTCTAGAGACAGCCCAAGGGGTAATGGTTTGGAACTGAGGCAGAGCAGGCTGAGAGTGGAGCTGAGGAAGAAGTTGGTGAGTGTGAGAGTGGTGAGAGTGTGGCACAGGCTGCCCAGGGAGGCTGTGGCTGCCTCCTTGCTGGGGGTGCTGCAGGCCAGGCTGGATGAGGCCTTGAGCAGCTGAGTGTAGCTGAGAGGTGTCCCTGGGCATGGTGGGGAAGGTGGAGGAGATGAGCTCTGAGCTCCCTGCCAGCCTGAGCTACTCTGTGATCAACACATGAGAGAAGCCAGGCTGCCATGGCTCTCACACCACTGAGCAGTGCCAGTAGCTGCAGGTAGATGCTTTGGGAAAGAGCACTGCACACATGGCCACTGTGCCAGTGACAGGAGCACTCCCCAGCAGGGCTGCCAGCAGCTGGGACCTGGCTCTGGGAGCTGCAGGAGCAAGACCTGTCTGTTGCTCAGCCCAGTCACTGTTGACTGGCAGGTGTTAGTGGGTGTCTGGGAAGTGCTCTTTGTGTGCTGACACCACAAGCAGTGGCTGCAGCATCAGGCAGCATCCTTGTGTTCTGTTGCACATAGGACTGGAGAGTTTAAGCTGTCCTACTGAAAGGCAGATGATGAGCCACATTAGGGATGGGCCAAAAGTCCTTTTGCTTTGATCCTGGACCTGTTTCTCGGCATTATCAGAGGGCATTTTAATCTTCCAGCATGATTTCTGGGGCTTCTGTGCTGCTGGAGCCTGTCCCAGTGTGTTCCATGCTACTTGTTAAGGCTTTTTCCATCCAGTTTTCTTGAGAGGCTTCCCAAGGTGTTTGATAACTTTAAAGTGGTTGATGTTTTGAGTGCCTTTCCATAGCATACACAAGGGTGTGCATTTAAAGCATTGCTGGGAAATAGTGCTGTCCACCTGCCATTTGAAAAGTGACTACAGCTTTGCAAGTTGTAGTGTCTTGCATGACTGCCACTTGAGAAGGGAGCTGGATGGCAGAACTGCTACCATCAAAGGGAAGTCTGAAAGTATTTTATGGTGAAAGATGCTCTTTGGCTGAGACCTTAAGATCTGAGCCCTATTAAACTGCGCTGCAATGTGCATCTTTTTAATCTCCAATGTCCCTATGCAGTTATATCCTGAATTGCTACCTCCAGTCTGCCTCAGCTCCAAACCATTGCCCCTTGGGCTGTCTCTAGCCCCCCTGATGCAAAGTCCCTCTGCAGCCTTCCTGCAGGCTCCCTTCAGCTCTTGGCAGGCAGCTCTGAGGTGCCCCTGGAGCCTTCTCCTCTGCAGGCTGCACCCCCCCAGCTCCCTCAGCCTGTGTTCACAGCAGAGCTGCTCCAGCCCTTGCAGCATCTCTCTGGCCTCCTCTGGCCTCTCTCCAGCAGCTCTGTGTCCTCCTTCTGCTAGGGACAGCAGCCCTGGAGGCAGGATTGGAGGTGAGGTCTGAGCAGAGCCAAGGGGCAGGATCCCTTCTCTTGCCCTGCTGCCCACACTCCTCTGGCTGCAGCCCAGGGTGCAACTTGCCATGTTTAAACTCTGCTTCTGGCAGCTGAAAATAGCTGTGGAAAAACTCCTGTGATCTAAGCATGAGATGGACATGTAAATACCATCTGGTAGGAGCAACTCTCTTGGGAGGAGGAGGCACTGCACAGAGAGAGATGTGAAAATAAATCTGGAATAAACAGCAGAGCAAGTAACAATGTGGCCAGATGGACAGAGTCCAGACGTGCATTCGCAACACAAATCTCTGAGTAGATTAGAATATGCAGGCCAAGAGCATGTGGGATAAAACTTATTACTGCCCTTGTCACCAGAGAACATAGGAGTCCTCTGCTTTCTACACAGCCACCTCTGCTCTCTTGCTTTCTTCATCCAGGAACTTGGCTTGCAAGCTTTGAAGACAGGTCAGATGAACAGGGAGCTCCCTTCAGCTCTTGGCAGGCAGCTCTGAGGTGCCCCTGGAGCCTTCTCCTCTGCAGGCTGCACCCCCCCAGCTCCCTCAGCCTGTGCTCACAGCAGAGCTGCTCCAGCCCTTGCAGCATCTCTCTGGCCGTCTCTGGCCTCCCTCCAGCAGTTCTATGTCCTCCTGCTGGGGACAGCAGCCCTGGAGGCAGGATTGGGGCTGGGGTTTCAGTGAAGGGGCAGTAGCAACTTACAGAACTTTTTCCTCACTGCAGCCTCCTCTGTCATCAGTTCAGCTGCTCACAGCAGCGGGCAGCAGCCTGATTCAGACAGAAAACATTTCAGAAGAGCCCCTCCTGGAGCAAACCAGGGCAGTGCTGACTTCTTCCCAGTGCAGTGCTGTTTGACATGTTCCAGTCTGCTTGCAGTGTGTACATCTCTCTCGTCCCTCTTCCCCTTATCTTCTTCCTTCCTGAAATGGTCTTTGTGGGAAGTGTGTGCATGGTAAATGTGTTTATCTGGCATCCCTGGGCCTGCCAGTGGGGCTGGCATCCTGCATGGCCAACCTCTGCAGTAGAAGGAAATAGTCATTTATTTCATGGCATAAGGCTGGATAGGCAAAACCACAGAATGGCAGGGGTTGGAAGGCACCTGCAGAGCTCATCTAGTCCAATCCCCATGCCAGGGCAGGAACACCCAGGGCAGGGCACACAGGAACACATCGAGGGGGGGTTGGGAAGTCTCCAGAGAAGGAGACTCTACAGCCTCTCTGGGCAGCCTGCTCCAGGGCTCACAGGGACAAAGCTTCCCCTCCTGTTCCCCTGGCACGTCCTCTGCTCCAGCTTGCCCCCAGTGCCCCTTGGGCACCCCTGGGCAGAGCCTGGCTGCGTCCTGCCCACACTGCCCTGCACATCTTTAGCACAGCACTGAGGGCAGCCCTCAGGCTGCTCTGCTGCCAGCTGCCAGCCCCAGCTGCCTCAGCCTGGCCCCACAGGAGATGTCCACTGCCTGCAGCAACTTGGGGGCTCTGCAATAGGCTGTCTCAAGCAGTTCCCTGAGCTCCTTCTCAAAATGAGGAGTCCAGAACTGGACTCGTTGTGCTTTTCAGTTTGGAATGGGGAAGGAATAGAAACCACTGATGTGAGATTTATGTCTTCTTTGTGGTCAGTGCCACTCATCCAAGATCCTGCTGAGATGTGCTTCTGACAGCTGGAGGCTCTGCTTGCAGCTGCCAGCTGCGATGCTGTTTGCAGGAGCTGAAGTGCTCTGTGTGTTGCACTGAAGCAGTTGCTGCTGCGGCACTGCGCAGGTGCTGCTGAGCACATCTTGCACTTCTCCAGTGCTGCACCAGTAGATCCAGCTGGAGCAGGGAGAGATGGCATTTCATCCAATTGGATTGCCTTCATCCAAGGACACCTTCCACTCACCGATGCTGCAGGTGCGGGAGGTTAAAGAGCAGCTGGGCAGGAGCTGCTGGGCATTGCTGGCTGGTAGCAGCTAGCACACAGCACGAGTGGGTGAGTTTGAGCAGTTACCAGGCCTGAGGGGGGCTGCACCAAATTTATTTCTTTAAATCAATCTGGAGTCACCTTTCCACCAAGTAATCTCTACAAGCAGATGAAAACAAGTTAGGCAGGAATTTAATACAAGCAAGGCACAAACCAGAAGGTGAGACTGCATTTCGGCTGTGTAGCAGGCAATAAAAGAAGGTCTTAAGTAAAATTAGTCTGCTAGGTCAGAATAATTAAATCCTGGGATCTACCAAGGTGCAATTGCTTAGTACAAAGAGCAAAGCCAATGCAGCTGAAATGTCCAGCACACCTGAGACACAGGTTTTGTTCTTGCAGCTAGGAAAAGCAGCTGCAGCTGCTCCAAACCTCTGTACCAAATTGATGGAGGAGGAAGGGGCATTGAGCTAAGCAGTCTGTGCTTTCTGCTACTCTCATGTGGAGATAAAGGCTTCACAGTGAATGAAGCAGGAATAGGTTTGAAATAATTATTTGAACCTTTGCAGAAGTTAAGCAGCCATAGCTGTGTGGTTGTGCTTGGGTTGAGCTGTGTGAGCCACCAGCTTGCTTCCCTCCTGCCTCAGGAGTGCCTCGGGAGTGAGCGGAGCTTGGAGTGCAGATGTGTGCACATCACCCCTCTCAGCCAGCACAAAATGAGCTCTTAAAACCTGTTCCTAAAGCATCCTAGGCAAGCTGGAAGGCTGCAGAATCACAGAACAGTTTGGGCTGGAAGGGAACTCCAAAGGTCACTAGCCCAACCCTCCTGCAGTCAGCAGGGACATGTCAGCCGCTGGAAAACCTGCAGGTCAGACTTGTTGTTCTTTATACTGCCTGCTGTAAAGATGTTCTCTGCTCTTGCTTTTGACAATGCTTGCTCAGCATTGTCATTCCCTCTGCAAGGACAGGCTGAGGGAACTGTGGCTGTCCAACCTGAAGAAATGAAGGATAGATTCAACCTGGAGGTTAGGAAGAAGTTGTTGAGCATGAGGGTGGTAAGAGCCTGGCAGGGGTTGCCCAGGGAGGTGGTGGAAACCTCATCCCTGGAAGTGTTTAAGGCCAGGCTGGCTGAGGCTGTGGCCAGCCTGATCTAGTGTGAGGTGTCCCTGCCCATGGCAGAGGGTTGGAGCTGGATGGTCCTTGTGGTCCCTTCCAACCCTGATTCTATGATTCTAAGGCTCCAGACAGACCTAATAGCAGTCTGCCAATACCTGAAGGGGGCTACAAGAAGGCTGCAGAGGGACTGGTTGCAAAGGTCTGCAGGGACAGGATGAGAACAGTGGTTTGAAATTAAATTAGCTTTAGATTAGATGTGAAGAACAGGTTCTGCACCAGGAGGGTTATGGAACGCTGCAACAGGTTGCCCAGAGAGGGTGATTGGGGACCCATCTCTGGAGATACTCAAGGTGAGGCTGGACAGGGCTCTGGGCACCCTGCTGTAGTTGAGAGTGTCCCTGCTGACTGCAGGGAGGTTGGACTGGATGAGCTTTGGAGGTGCCTTCCAGCCCAGCCCATTCTGTGATTATCTTCCCTCAGTGTTCCTCCTTGACCCTCTGCCCTTTGAGTCACACAAGTGTAAGTTCTTGAAGTCCCTCTTGAAAGGAAGCTCTCTGAGCTCCCCTCCAGCCAAGGTTGGTCCCTGCTATCCAGGTTATGCTCACACTTGAACTCTGCAGACTGGTGTTTGTCCTTTTGGGTTTCCTTTTAAGGAGCTTGGTTTCTGGAGTGTTGCATCCCTGTTGGGACAGGTTCCAAAGCAGGTGTGGTAAGCAGTGAGCCCTTTGTGCCTTGCTGGCCAGGGGTGGGGAGTGCAGGTATCTTTGGTGGGATGGGGGCTGAAGTCCCTCCTGCACCCTGGATGGATGCTGGGATCTGTGCAGAAGAAAGGTGTGACTGCTTGGACCTTAGTGAGGGAGCTCCCAAGGAAGCTGGAGGGGTGCCAGACAAATGGAGACACCTGAAGGACTTAAGGGAAGGAACTCCTATTTCCTGCCCTACTTCCACAGCCTGAAGGCACTAGCTGCAAAATTCTCAGCCTCACCATCAGCTGAACATCCATGAGCATGGACAGAACTGGAGCCAGAGGCATGGAGGCAACTTTCTTTTTCTGAATTCCAATAGAGGTTTTACCAATGTAGACACCAGCTAAGGCTTTGGCTTTAATTTCACAGGCTCACAGGGTGCCAGGGGCTGGAAGGGACCCAAAGAGCTCATCCAGTCCAACCCCCTGCCAGAGCAGGACCAGACAATCCAGCTCAGGGCACACAGCAACACATCCAGACAGACCTTGAAAGACTCCACAGAAGGAGACTCCACAGCCTCTCTGGGCAGCCTGTGCCAGGGCTCTGGGACCCTTCCAGGCAAGAAGTTGCCCTTGTGTTGAGCTGGAACCTCCTGTGCTGCAGCTTCCATCCATTGCTCCTTGTCCTATCCCAGGCAGCAGTGAGTGTTGCCTGTCCCCCCACTCCTGACTCCCAGCCCTCAGAGATTTATAACCATGTATTAAATCCCCTCTCAGTCTTCTTTTCTCCAGACTAAGCAGCCCCAGGTCCCTCAGCCTCTCCTCACCAGGCAGTGCTCAGTCCCCTCAGCATCCTCAGAGCCCTCCCTTGGGATCTCTCCAGCAGATCCCTGTGCCTCTGAAACTGGGGAGCCCAAACCTGAAGGCAGTGCTCAAGATGAGGTCTCAGCAGGGCAGAGTAGAGGGGGAGTATCTAAATTTGAGTATCTAAAATGTAGCACAGCTTTGAACTTGCTGGCTCTGTGGTGTTGTAGATCTAGCCCCAGGTAATGCTTGGCTCTGCTGTTCACCTGCCAATGAGCTCAGGGAAGTGCTGGGTGACTCAATGAAGGCTGCTGTGGTCACTGCCTCAAGCACTGGGGTTGTGTGAGCAGCCTTCTTATGGCTGCACCGAAGTGGCTGGTTGCATACTGGGGCCCTTCTTCACCCTTGGTCACTCACACTGCCAGAAAGCTCCCAGCTGAGCCTCTCTTGCAGCTAGCAGATGGACTTGTCCTCACCTGTGTCTGTTCAAGTGCCTGCACATACTCTCCAAGGAGCTTTCTCTCATAGATCTTAATAAAAACCACTCCAACCACCACCACGCTGCCAGGAGAGCCTGTGGGAAGCCACTTGTGGGCATAATCAGGTTAACATATCACAGAGCTTCTCCATTAGATCTGTGCTGCCGGTGCAGAGGGGAGGTCAGTGCCTGCCACTGGGGCGGTTGTGCATCTGCTCTTGGTGCAGCTTAGCGCTCAGGAGTGGGCACTGGCTTCTTGTTTAGGTGAGGATTGGCATGCTTGAGCTGCTGCTGCTTCTCTGACTGAGCTGTCAGGAGCACTGGGAGACCCCAGCCAGGCTGCCTTGCCACACCCACAGAGACCAGACAAGCAATTCTCTCTTCTCTCTCTGCTGTGCCTCTCCGTTTTGCTCCCTGCAAAGTGCCTGTCTGTGCACACAGCCACGCACGCTGCTTGTAGAGCAGCCTGCAGTCTCCTACCTTACAGCCAAAGCTTTAGCTCACAGGAAATGTTGGGATGTGCATCACTTCGTGTATGGAGGTAGGCTCCTTGTATCTTAACCTAAGCATCCGAAAGCTTGTGGCAGTAGAGGTGGAGCAGTCGCCTTGTCTGCAACAGCACTCTGCACGGGAAGCTTCCCTGCTGCATTCGTTACTGCACACAAGTCCCACCCCCACGAAACTGCTGTAGCCACAGAACAGGATTACTGCTCCAGAGTTTGCTGGGATGCAAGGAAAATTCTTCCAGTCAGAAGCAAGCATCTTTTGGCTAAGGTAGGAGGAAGGTTTCTTTTCTACACTCTATGGCAAAGCAGGGAAGCATTTCCCATTTATTTTGTGCAAACAACATTCCTTTAGGTATTGCAGTACCAGTTCAATTTACATGGCAAAGCAATATAGTGGTGGAAAGATTACTCTAAGCCTGGCTCTAAAAATGTCTTGTTAGGGCTTGTGTATCCCCAGTCCACCAGCCAGCAGATGTGAAGTTTGCTTTTTCTATTTGGGGAAGAAATGTAGTTCAAAACCATTTCAAAGTAGGGAAGGGGAAGGGCTTCTGTGCTTCGCAGATGGAATTAGTTCTGATTTTGAGACCTGGTGTTTAGGATTTGGTTGTTGCTTCACACTGTGTCGTATTTTGCCATTTGACAGCAGCAAGGAAACGACAGTTCCAGCTTCAGGGCGTTGGTTGGTCTTGGTCAGTGTTTTGATAGTGGTGGTTTGTTTTAGAAAGGCTTTGAGAGGAGTCCTCCAACTTTCTTAATCAGCTAATGTGTCGAGTGCATGTGTGGAACCCTAGGAAAACAAATCAGCTGGATCCAATCAGCTAATGGCAGGGAAGTGCTCTCAGAATGCAGAGCTGCCTAATCGATGTGGCGACAAATGAAATGCTCTCTGGCCTCCAGGTTAGGAGTTAATGGAATGAGTAGGTAATTCCTTTTTTGTTTTTTTAACAGCTGCTCACATATTCCTAACGGAGAGCTTGGTTTTATTCTTCCTTAAAGTAATTGCACATTCAAATGTAATTGCAGCTCTCTGGTTTTATCCAGCAAGTTGCTTTTAGGTGGGTCAAGGGTCTTTGGTTCTTGTGCTTGGGAGAGGGAAGTTGTCAGTATGATGTATGGAGCTCCTCCTTGGAATGGTGAGAGGGTGAAAATCATTTGAACTTGCACTGCAAGTGTTGCTCTGCTCTCAGCTCCCACACGCTCGAGTGAGTGACTGCTGTGGAAGAGCTCAGCCCAGGAAAGGTATCGCAGGCCTCAGGTGTGGGCTGCTGTGGGAGCAGAGGGAGCACAGTTTAGCTTTGCTGGACAAGGAGGTTTTGGGTTGTTTACATAACCAGCTACATGCAGCAGAAGTTCAAGACCACGTAGTAAGGTCTAGGCTCTTCCTAGTTCCCTAGTCTGAAGACCTAGTGAGAGAAGGACCCAGAAAGGTCAGAGCAGTCATTGCTGTGCACCCAAGTCTCCACGAGGTTAGCAAAGCCTTCCCTGCACCTGCTCCAGCTGCTCCAGCTCAGGGTACACAGCAGAGTTAGCCTCATTTTTGACTGCTAGCCCTGCACATCCCTTTGTGCCTGGAGGGAGCCTGTTCCTGCCAGTTCTGCCTCTCGGCAGCCTGCTCTAGTTCAAGATGTCCCTGCTTATTGCCTGGGGGTTGGCCTAGAGGAACTTTGAGGGTCCCTTCTAACCCAAACTGTTCTGCAGTTTTAGATTTTCTCACGGCTGCTCCAACAGCATTCTTCTGTGAAAGTCAGGATTTGACATCTGCTGAGGCTGAGGAAAGAAGGAAAAGTAGAGATTCCAGAGAAAATGCTCCTCAGCTGCAGCATGGGTGAGGTCATTAACCCATGGCTGTATGGGGCACAGTCAGTACCCAGTACCTAGTGACATGCAAAAGCAGAGAGGAGCAGGCACCGTCTGCTGCCAGGAGTTCCTCCACCTCTCTGTTGTGAGAAGCTGAAAGGGTTTCCTCTTTGACCAGGGCTGCTGCTCTAGAGGGAACAAAGTCACCTTCCAGAGAGGTTCAGAGACCTTTTGCCATGTGAAAGGGTAGAGGCAGTCCATGGGTAACTGAATCTCGAGCTGCTTTATCCACAAAGGGTGCTTCAGTACACAGCCTTGCAGCACAGCTCCTTTGCTCACAAACCCAGCCTGAGGTGGCTCTGGCCTCAGTCTCACTCCCTTACTCTAATCTGGCCTCTTCAAAAGGAGGCCTCCAGAAGCATCAGGCATGTAAGCGTGGCCTCTCCATGCCCTCTGTGGTAGGTGGTGACAAGAGAGCAGGCTTGGCTGCTCTGGGGCATATAGCTCTGGGTAAGGTTAAGGCTGAATGCACTGTTCTGATTTGCTGGGGTTTGTGTAGCTGCTCAGCCATGAGTTTCTCAAGCACACAGCCCATGGATTCCAAGTGTGGCAGAGCTGCCAGGCAATACGGGCTGATGCCTTGCATCTCCTTAGGTTGGCATTTCATGCCTCGAGTCTTCCCTCAGAGTGTTGCTGCTGAATCACCTCTGCTCTGGGCTTTGCTGAGGCTGGGGAGGAGCTCCTGCGGGACAGGCTGCTGCAAAGCTGACAAAGGATTTGCCTCCTTCACTTAGCAAACGTCCCGGGAGGCGCTGGGCTCTCGCTGGGTGTCACTGCAGCGCTCTGCCCAGTTGCCACCGGCAGGCCAGGAGGGCATTCCCATGGGGCTAAGGTTTTGTGAGCTGGGCTGCTGGCTAGCACTGATCTCTGCGTTCCTGCAGCGCCTCAGGACTGGGAACGACAAAGCCAGCAACCGCTGCGACCACTTCTAAAGCCACACAGCAAAAGCCAGTCCCAGCCTTGCTGAGCAGGAAGGCAGCTACAGCACTCTAGAAACAGGACAGCTAGAGCAGGTAGCACGGATCAAGATACTGCAGAGCAAGGGGAAACCTCTCTGTTCATTTTCCTGAATGCTGGCTTGCTCTGGCAGTCTGAGTTGTCTTTCTCAGGGATGGGAAGAGGACTGTGTGAAGTCAAAAGAATGATTTTGTTTCTTGAAATAAATGAGGGATAAAAATAATAAACCAGCAAGGTACTAGGTGCATCTTTTATTCCTTTCTTCATTCTCCTCGATGTCAAGAGACAGATCTGGTACTGTGATACAAGAGAGAAGCACTTTCTTTCCTTCTTTCTCATGCCAAGACTCATCAAGTAAATCATTTGCAGAGAAGCAATTCCTGCAAGAAGCATCCAATTAGCCTCCTTATGTCACTTAGCAGCCTGTGCTTTGGTGGCCTCTGACTACAGATTAGTTTCTGTGCTCTAATTCTTGGCATTAATATTCTCCTGCCATAAACTGGCTTTGCTGTGCACTATTTATCAAGTTCAAGAAGTGGTTTGAACTAGGAAATGGGCAACAACCAGAACCTTACCCAAAAAGTGCTGTTTGTAGAACCAGCTCACACACACTGAGGAAAGGACATGCAGAGAGCTGCTAAAACCATGGACCTTGGCAAACACTCCTGACCTGTGCTTGCTTGCTCTACCTATCTGCAGAGCCAGCTGGTCCTTCAGAGGTAAGGGCAGAGCTCATTACAGCCACCTGATCCTTGAGATGTAAGAACAGAGCTAATTTTCTGCAGAGCTGGATTTGGGAAACTGAAAGCCCTCTCAATCTTTACTCAGAAGAACTTTTGCTCCAGAGGAGTAATTGAACAGTGGTTAATCACAGAATCACAGAATGCCAGGGGCTGGAAGGCACCTCCAAAGCTCATCTGGCCCAGTCCCCTGCCAGAGCAGCATCACCCAGAGCAGATCACACAGGAACACATCCAGGTGGGTCTTGAATGTCTCCAGACAGGGAGACTCCACAGCCCCCTGGGCAGCTCTCCCCAGATGTTGCTGTGCTTTGTTGGGCAGGACCTGCTTGGGTCCTCTGATGAGTTTGCATTAGTGGTTCACATTTATTACTGAGGCTGCTATTATTTACTAAGTAGCAGTCAGAGTTTCAATGATGTACCAGAAATCCTCAAAGAAATAGAAAAAAAAACTAACTGAAGCATTTCCAATGGATAAAGGAAGAGAGCTGTGTGGAATGCTCTGGTGAGTGTGGGGCAGGCTGTGGATGGAGTCTGCTGGACTTCAGCAAAACCTTTGGCACTGTCTGCCACAACAAGCTCCTGGCAAAGCTGGCAGCTCCTGGCTTGGACAGATTCACTCTGTGGTGGGTCAAGAACTGGCTGGAGGGCTGGGCCCAGAGAGTGGTGGTGAATGGTGCCACATCCAGCTGGCAACTGGCACCAGTGATGTGCCCAGGGATCAGTGCTGGGCACAGTCCTGTTCGATGTCTTCACTGATGATCTGGAGCAGGGGATTGAGTCCAGCATCAGTGAGTTTGCAGATGACACCAAGTCAGCAGCAGCTGTGGAGCTGTTGGAGGGCAGGAGAGCTCTGCAGAGGGACCTGGGCAGGCTGGATGGGTGGGCAGAGGCCAATGGGATGAGATTGAACAGGGCTGAGTGCAGGGTTCTGCACTTTGGCCACAGCAACCCCAAGCAGTGCTCCAGGCTGGGCACAGAGTGGCTGGAGAGCAGCCAGGCACAGAGGGANGCTGGAAGGTGCCCAGAGAAGGGCAGCAAGGCTGGGGAGGGGCCTGGAGCACAGCCCTGTGAGGAGAGGCTGAGGGAGCTGGGGGTGTGCAGCCTGCAGAAGAGGAGGCTCAGGGCAGAGCTCATTGCTCTCTGCAGCTCCCTGAAGGGAGGTTGGAGCCAGCTGGGGTTGGGCTCTGCTGCCAGGCACCCAGGGACAGAAGAACAGGACACAGCCTCAAGCTGTGCCAGGTGAGGCCTAGGCTGGATGTTAGGAGGAAGTTGTTGGCAGAGAGAGTGATTGGCATTGGAATGGGCTGCCCAGGGAGGTGGTGGAGTGTCCACCCCTGGAGGTGTTGAAGCAAAGCCTGGCTGGGGCACTTAGTGCCATGGTCTGGTTGGTTGGCTGGGGCTGGGTGCTAGGTTGGGCTGGCTGAGCTTGGAGCTCTCTTCCAACCTGCCTGATTCTATGATTCTGTGTCAAGCTTTTACACAGGCACTGGAGCAGAGCAGTCTCTCACTTTGGGAGGATCCCCTGCAAACTCTACCTAGTCTGTCTTGTAGCATATTTAAACTCAAAACTTGATATAATGTTGAGTGGCTCAGCTTGGAAGGGATCTCAGAACTCATCTACTCCAACCTCCTGCCACACCTCTCAACTAGACTGCTCTGCTCAAGGCAGAATATCAAATCCAGAACAGTTCTAGCTCTTGGTACCCCTCAGTGCTTATTTATTTTCATGGTTTACAAGGCTCATCATTTCACTGCTCAGGGAGCTGGGCATGGTTTAGTGTGAGGAAGAGGAGACTGAGGGCAGATCTCAGCTACCTGAAGGTCTACAGCTGTAGTTGTCTACAGCTACCTGAAGGGACATTGTGGAGAGGCTGCTGCTGGGCTCTGCTCACAGGTCACTGGAGACAGAACAAGGGGGAATGGCCTCAAACCGAGGCTGGGAAGGTTTAGATTGGACATTAGGAAGAAGTTTTTCCTGGAGAGAGTGGTCAGGGACTGGAATGAGCTGCCCAGGGAGGTGGTGGAGTCCCCAACCCTGGCTGTGTTTAAGAGTGGTTTGGATGTGGTGCTTGGGGAGATGGTTTAAGGTGACTCTTGCAGAGTAGGATTCTAGGTTGGACTTGGTGACCCTGAGGGGCTGTGCCAGCCTGCATGTGTCTGTGATTTGGTGACACTGCTGAGGGTTTAACCTCAACCTGTGGCTTCCTGTTTTACCCTCTCTCAGAAAGTGAGGGCTGTGAGCAGGAACCCCTGCGGGCCCACAGCAGATCTGGAGTTAAAACTTTCACTGTGCCTGGAAAGTATTTTTGCCATTTGGAATATCTGGCACTTGTGATTTGAGGAGAAATGTGAGCTTTGGAGAGGGGGAATGCATTTTCTGGTCATGAGCTAAGCTCTGCACTCCTATAGGCATATCTCAGAGCTGATGTAATGCAGGGGCTGAGGGCAGTGATGAATTGCTGCAGGGACTTCTCCACACTCGTGGTTTAGAGCAGAGCTGATGTGGGCTCCATGGAGCCAGTGGCTCTCTGGGAGTCACTTTTAGGGCACTTCACAATCTCTTGGAGGGGAATTTTAACATTATCAATTGGTTTCTCTGCTCTCTTTTGCAAAGGAGCTCTTTACTATTATAAATGACATAGTAGGCAGCCCTGAATCATCAGTCAGAATTTGGTTGGATTTTGATGTATTTGATAGCCAAACACCTTCCAACTCAAGCAAGGTGGAAGTGTGGTGTGGATGTGAAGTCACACCTCTAAACCACTCACGCAGTTAAAAGCTTTGTGTTAGTTCTTGCACAAGATGCAAGTAGCCTTCATACAAACCCCCACCTGATTCTGCTTCTAGCATGAAACATCTGCTTTAAAGCCACAGGAAGCGTCTCTAAAGATAGTATTTAATGCTCCAGCTGTTCAAAACCCAAGGCTCTTAAAGATTTAAATACGTATAATGATGGAGCACAAACCAAAGCCAGCCATGCCTGCAAATAAAAGGCTCTGTGCTCTCCTGCAGTGCACCCTGTGAATAATTCACTTCCCAAGTAGTAAGACTCTAAGATTTTATTCATGTTTTATGTATACAGCCTCTTACTATACTTGTGTGCTAAACTGAACCAGTGAAACCACACTTCCTGCAGCACTGCCACAGCTAATGCTAAAGCTAGGATGACATTTGGAGGAGCAGCTCTGTGCCTGGGCTGGACTCTGTGTGTGTGAGTCCTGCTGGCTGAACACATTTCACTTCAAAGAAGTGTGCCCATGAGGGCAAATGGCATCCTGGGGTAGGTAGAAAGACTGTGGTGAGTAGGTTGAGAGGTTCTCCTGCCCCTCTGCTCTGCCCTGGTGAGGCTGCATCTGGACTACTGTGCCCAGCTCTGGGCCCCTCAGCTCCAGAAAGACCTCAGGGAACTGCTTGAGAGAGCCCAGCCCAGAGCCCCCAGGCTGCTGCAGGCAGTGAACATCTCCTGTGGGGCCAGGCTGAGGCAGCTGGGGCTGGCAGCTGGCAGCAGAGCAGCCTGAGGGCTGCCCTCAGTGCTGTGCTAAAGATGTGCAGGGCAGTGTGGGCAGGACGCAGCCAGGCTCTGCCCAGGGGTGCCCAAGGGCAGCACAAGGGGCACTGGGGGCAAGCTGCAGCAGAGGAGGTGCCAGGGAACAGGAGGGGAAGCTTTGTCCCTGTGAGGGTGCCAGAGCCCTGGAGCAGGCTGCCCAGAGAGGCTGTGGAGTCTCCTTCTCTGGAGCCTTTCCACCCCCTCTGGATGTGTTGCTGTGTGCCCTGCTCTGGCAGGGGTTGGACTGGATGAGCTCTGGAGGTGCCTTCCAACCCCTAACATTTTGTGGTTCTGTGAAATAGAGCTCTTCACATGACCTCCAAACTTTTCAGTCTATGCCTGTAATGCACACAGAGGGTGTAAGGGACCAAATTCTGCCTTCTCCTGTCAGCCCTGTATGACCTCACACTACAGGACACTTCTGTCCTCAGAGCTGGCAGCCTCAAAATTGGGGCATCTTAAGTTTGTTTTCTGCATGGGACATCCAAATAATCCTCCAGTCCCCATGGGGAGGGGAGAGTGTTCTGCTTCAGCACTGGAGAGGAAAGCCTTTGCTCTCCAAACGACTGCACCCTCATGTGCAGTGTCCAGCACCGTTGCAGCTGCAGAAGGGTTAAGCAGCATGCCTGGGAAGACTGCGAGGGCTGCTTTCGGTGCTGTTTCCAATTAGGCTCGATAAAGAATTGTGCACAAGGTGGGGGGGGAGGGGAGGCTACCTTAGAAGAAAGAGCAGATGGTGAGGACAGATTTATGCTCCAGGTGATTGGTATAATAAGCTAGAGGAAATAATGCAGGAGAGAGCAAAGTGTTCTGGGCACGTTGCTGTGCTTTCCCTGTGTGGACTGCACTGATCTGTGGGACACCTGCATCCCTGCGGCCCCGAGCGTCCCTGCCTGCATCCCTGCCTGCATCCCTGCCTGCATCCCTGCCTGCATCCCTGCCTGCATCCCTGCCTGCATCCCTGCCTGCATCCCTGCCTGCATCCCTGCGGTCCCGAGCGTCCCTGCCTGCATCCCTGCGGCCCCGAGCTTCCTGCAGCCCTCTGCAGGGCCGGAAGGTGCTGCTGACCTAAGTCCTTTCAGGGTTAGCAGGCTGCAGGCCCCGATAAGGAGTCCTACCACGTTCCTTCCCAGACAGTGCTTTCTGTTGGTATGGAACCTAGAGAGCAACTTGAAAATGCACAGAAAGGCTGTTAAAGACACTGTGCATCTATCACTGTTACTATCTCTGCTGCTGAGGTCCTCTCCAAAGCATGAAGCCAGCGATGCCAAGGGTGTTTTAAATTTATTTCCCACAGCTGATAAGAGTTCCTTACCTGACTGATAGCCAATTTCTGCCCTTGGGCTTCCTTCCAACCTAAACCATTCTGTCGAGCCTGTGATTGTTACCTTCTGTTCCTGGTGTGCTGCACCATCTCCCTACCACCTACCTCTGCCAGGTTCCAGCCAAGTAGGGCTGGATAGATAGATCCAGATCAATAGGGACAGTGGAGACAATCTAATTAGCAATGAGCTAGAGGATGTGAGGTGGATGTGCCCATGCAGTTAACTTTCTCTTTTCTGTGGTGGAGTCTTCAAGACATATCCTGAGGAGCTGCAGAGGAGAAGGCTCCAGGGGCACCTCAGAGCTGCCTGCCAAGAGCTGAAGGGAGCCTGCAGGAAGGCTGCAGAGGGACTTTGCATCAGGGGGGCTAGAGACAGCCCAAGGGGCAATGGTTTGGAGCTGAGGCAGAGCAGGCTGAGAGTGGAGCTGAGGAAGGAGTTGTTGAGTGTGAGGGTGGTGAGAGTGTGGCACAGGCTGCCCAGGGAGGCTGTGGCTGCCTCCTTGCTGGGGGTGCTGCAGGCCAGACTGGATGAGGCCTTGAGCAGCTGAGTGTAGCTGAGAGGTGTCCCTGGGCATGGTGGGGAGGGTGGAGGAGATGAGCTCTGAGCTCCCTGCCAGCCTGAGCCACTCTGTTGTATGATCTTTTCATTACCCTCTCATGCCACTTGATGAAATGTAATTTTTATCATTACTATTTTTCCCTCCCTGCATACCATTTCCTTTTCTAGCCTCTTCCTTTGTCCTTTAGAGAACTCTGATCAGTAAGTAGGTAATGCGCTGCATCAAGCAGGACTTTGCAGCCTGGCTGGGTGCACTGACTGCAGTGCTCTTTCTGTTCTCAACCAGGATTCCTCTGTCAGTTCCAAGTTCTGGTCCGCAGCCCAAACGCCAGAGTTATCTCACTAGCTCAGCAGGGAGGTTCCTTGCCACTTAAACATTTGTGTTTATTCAGAAGCACTAATTGGGGCTGCTCTGGTAAACTGGAGCAGATGAGTAAAGCAGAGTTTGTTTCTATTCACCTCCGGTGTCTGTTGCCTCCCAGCCTTGGAGCAGTCGCTCTCCTGAGGAGCAGCAGAGTGGGCACGCTGCTGTTGTTTACTCTGGTG
Organism: Eubucco bourcierii; assembly: GCA_013396675.1. Lineage (NCBI taxonomy): Eukaryota > Metazoa > Chordata > Aves > Piciformes > Ramphastidae > Eubucco > Eubucco bourcierii. Next base: position 114,632 of record VWZE01024407.1, read on the forward strand.
TGTGTTCTCCTAGCCCTTGTGCTTTGGGATCAGTCTCTCCTGAAACGATCCCTGCTGCTCAGCCATCGGGAGGACTCCCAGCCTGCTGCTGCAGCCAGAGCGGCTCCCCGGGCAGGCTGTGCCTTAGCGCTGTGCGCCAGCAGCTGGGAGGCGCTGAGCAATCACTGCACTCACACTGAGAGAGGTGGGAGAGCTGAGAGAGGGGGCGAGAATGCCTAAGCTAGAGCTGGAGAAGTGGTCTCCCTATTAAAATACCATGCAAGAGCCCAGTATTCCCAATGAAAATATCAAGAACGGAAAGAGGAAGAAAGCATCAGCAAGGGATGAAGAGAACATTTACTCTGCAATAAAGGAAGTGGAAACCTTTCAAGATAAAAGCTGTATGTGGTCCTATTCTCTACTCAAAAGCAGCAATGCATTTTTAGTGGGGGGGGAAATGTTATAATGCTAAATGGAATGAATTCAACACATTGGCTCTTTGAAGGCAAACCACTTCCATGCATCACCGAGGTCTGTAAGGGTGAGGCTGCCTCCTGCCCCCAGACAGAGCCAGCAAAGCTCCCCTTGGGACAGGCTGCTTCAGAAACTCTCTTGCTGACGTTTCTGTCTCTCCAAGGGCTGGCAGATGTTGGACTTTCCTGAATCATGACTGGATGTTCTGCACAATGACGAGGTGGTCATCAGAAAACATGAGATAGGAGTGGTGATTGCACCAAGAATAGTGTGGCCAGCAGGAGCAGGGAGCTCATTCTCCCCCTGCACTCTGCACTGGTTAGGCCACACCTTGAGTCCTGTGTCCAGTTCTGGGCCCCTCCATTGAAGAAGGACATTGAGGTGCTTGAGCGTGTCCAGAGAAGGGCAACGAGGCTGGGGAGAGGCCTGGAGCACAGCCCTATGGAGAGAGGCTGAGGGAGCTGGGATTGGTTAGCCTGGAGAAGAGGAGGCTCAGGGGAGACCTTCTTGCTGTCTCCAGCTACCTGAAGGGTGGTTGTGGCCAGGAGGAGGTTGCTTGCTTCTCTCAGGCAAGCAGCACCAGAACAAGAGGACACAGTCTGAAGCTGTGCCAGGGGAAGTTTAGGCTGGAGGTGAGGAGAAAGTTGTTGCCTGAGAGAGTCATTGACTGCTGGAATGGGCTGCCCAGGGAGGTGGTGGAGTCAGCGTCCCTGGAGGTGTTCAAGGCAGGTTTGGACGTGGCACTTGGTGCCATGGTCTGGTCTTGAGGGCTGTGGGAATGGGTTGGACTGGATGAGCTTTGAGGTCTCTTCCAACCTTGGTGATACTGTGAGACTGTGATACTGTGTAGCAAGGCTAGGTCAGACCAGAAGTACTTCTGGTCCAATATTCTGTCTCTCAGAGTGGCCAGGAGCAGATTGATAGTAGTGGCAAGGCATGAGCAAATGTAAGAACAAAAGCATCTCAGAAAGAGGATTTCCCTTGTAGTTCTCTTCAGCCATCCCATTTCCTCAAAGCTCTTCAGTTTAGCTCAGAAACTCAAGCCAGAGTTTGTGTCTTTGCTTAGTAGCTCTTGAGAGATGTAGAGGAGGAAATGTCCTCAGTGTGCCTAGGTAATGTGAATCACAAATTAGGCCTCCCTCGAGTGATCTGAACAATGCTGCAGCACTGTGAAGGCAGGCAACAGGTAGCAGTGGTGTATGAACATTTGCACTGCACATCAGTGCCCCTCTGTGCACCCTGCAGGTGGTTCTGCCCCACACCACTTCATGGTTGCTGTTGTGCTTTCAAGCCCTGCACCCACACAGTTCCTGAGACAAACAGGCACTGACACCTCACTGCCAGCAGACACAGCCCAAACCCCATTCCCTGTCTGAAATTTAGCCAGTCCTGAAGCCTTCCAGTACCTGAAGGGAGCCTGCAGGAAGGCTGCAGAGGGACTTTGCATCAGGGGGGCTAGAGACAGCCCAAGGGGCAATGGTTTGGAGCTGAGGCAGAGCAGACTGAGAGTGGAGCTGAGGCAGAAGTTGCTGAGTGTGAGGGTGCTGAGAGTGTGGCACAGGCTGTCCAGGGAGGCTGTGGCTGCCTCCTTGCTGGGGGTGCTGCAGGCCAGGCTGGATGAGGCCTTGAGCAGCTGAGTGTAGCTGAGAGGTGTCCCTGGGCATGGTGGGGAGGGTGGAGGAGATGAGCTCTGAGCTCCCTGCCAGCCTGAGCCACTCTAGGACTGTATCCTGTCAATCTTCCTCCACCTTTGGTAACTGGAGTGATCTCAGCACTAAGAGTGATGCTAACAGAGCTCAGCACAGCTGGCAACCTCTCCTCTATGAATAGAAGCAGTTCTTGGAGCCAAACCTTGCTGATTTGTATGGTTGGTGATTTGGGCTCCTTTTCAGAAAAACATAATCAGTAATTTTTGGAATACTGCAAAACCAGCTTGAAAAGAAATGGAGAAGTTCTCAGTAGAGGAGTAGAAGGCATTTCTGAGATGCTCAGGTGTCTCATGTGGCATTTCTGTGTTTGTGTTTACCAGAGCTTCTCACTGATGCACACTCAAACCTGAATGCCCCCTCTGCCTCTCTGGGTCTAAGTGAAGTCTGCACATTTATAAAGCTGAAGCCCAGCAGCTGGCCAGAATGGAGAGTATTTCTGAAGTGCCAGCTGCTCCCTTTGGAGGCCTGGATCTCCCACTGGGTGGGACCCAGGCAGCTCTATTCCAGTGTGAACCTCTGAGCTGGGCTAACCCTGCGTTTGCACAGGTTGCTTGATCAGTCGGCACCGTGCCACGCTGTGCTCTGCCCAAGGGGCCTGCAAGCTGCTTTGGAGCAGCACAGTGCAGCTAAGGTTAATGATGCTGCAGAAAATGACACCAGGAAGGAATCTGTCTGAAGCAATCCAGTAATTCCCTATTGTCTGGGAAGTCAGAATTTGCTGTGAGTAATCAGCGGTCTCTAGGTGAAAACAGTGACAAATGTGTTTGTGCCTCCCAAGGAGCTGCTTGGGGAACAAGCAGCCTGGCTTGGTGTGCTCCAAGGACAGAATGCTAGGGGTTGGAAGGGACCTCCAGAGCTCATCCAGTCCAACCCCTCTGCCAGGGCAGGGCACACAGGAACACATCCAGGGGGGATGGAAAGTCTCCAAGGCAGGAGGCTCCAGAGCCTCTCTGGGCAGCCTGCTCCAGGGCTCTGGCACCCTCACAGGGACAAAGGTTTTTCTCTCTGTTATTACAGTGACAGAGAATGAGGAGCTCCTGGATGTTGTGGAATGGCCTTACACATCTCCAAGCAGAGAAAGAGGATTTAGAAAGTGGATCAACAACTTTGATGCTCTTAGGTTTACTTTTAAACTGGTGGACAAAAACACTTAACAATAAATATAAATGCAGGGACAACCAGCAATGACAGACCAGGAGGGGATGAGGGGAAATGGCCTTGAGTTTTGCCAGGAGAACTTTAGAATTTATCAGGATTTACTTTTTTCCCTGAAAGGGGAATCAGGTTTGGGACCAGGCTGCCCACGGAAGTCACCATCCACAGAGGCATTTGAACGATGTGTGGCTGTGGCACTTGGCTCGCTGGTGGGCTTGGTGCTTTAGGGTTACATGTGGACTCTGTGGTCTTAGAGGGCTTTTCCAAACTAAGTGATTCTGTGGTTCTAAGATCTGATGTAGGTTATGCTGAACAGACACTGCCTTGTTCCACCTGTCTGAAAGCAATTAGGAAGGATGGATCCAAATAGCTCGCAGGAGCCTGGAACAAACAGACCACATCCTCAGCTGCTGCGAGCTGAAGGCTCTCCCCTGAGCTTAGTGCAGCCCTTCTGATCCTGTCAGGAGGACAATAACAGCAACAGCTTCCCAAGCTAATGTGCCTCCAAGAACCTGCAGATAAGTGGGATTTAAGGCAAGAGCTATCCTCACAGAGAACCTGACAGCATACTCAGTGTTTAATGGCACTGCTCTGACTGTTCACCACATGTCAGCACAGCTCCTGCTTCAGCAGTGCCTGCAGCTCCCTGCACATGCAGCTCCTGCTTCAGCAGTGCCTGCAGCTCCCTGCACATACACCTCATACCTCTGTGGTCATTTCCAGTTCCTCTAGCAGCCTCAGCACCTTTGTCCAGGGTTTGCAAGCCCTGGGCAGTGCTCACAGTCTTATGCCTGCCTTCTGCATGAGATCTGTGATCTCTACAAGAGCTGTCTTCATGGGGGCTTCATTTAAAACTAGCAATGGCTTGAAAGGCATCCCCAGACAGCAGAGAGAGAATCTTCCAGCAGGCAGTGTAAGATACAGCTCAGCAGCACCCAGCTGCCTGAGGCTCTGCCAACCCATGGCAGGTACACTGATAGATTGCTAAAAGGGAGAAGCCAAGCCAAGATCTGGACAGCACTGGGGCTGGAAGAACTCATGCCTTGATTAGTTCTTCAAACTGAAGTTTAACTTCTGTTTGCATCACTTTATATCAGTATCAACCAAACAGCTTTGCAATGTCTTCCTGAACTATAGTGTTACTTAGCTGGAAGACTGAAGCTGTAGCTTGCAACAGTTTTGATCTCCACAGAGACTGCAGGGGTTGCCTGCTTGCAGGTTTTGCCATAGCTTAGCTGACATGAGAGTCAGAGAACCCCAGAGTGGCTCAGGCTGGCAGGGAGCTCAGAGCTCATCTCCTCCACCCTCCCCACCATGCCCAGGGACACCTCTCAGCTACACTCAGCTGCTCAAGGCCTCATCCAGCCTGGCCTGCAGCACCCCCAGCAAGGAGGCAGCCACAGCCTCCCTGGGCAGCCTGTGCCACACTCTCACCACCCTCACACTCAACAACTTCTGCCTCAGCTCCACTCTCAGCCTGCTCTGCCTCAGCTCCAAACCATTGCTGGAGCTGTCTCTAGCCCCCCTGGGGCTGTCTCTAGCCCCCCTGATGCAAAGTCCCTCTGCAGCCTTCCTGCAGGCTCCCTTCAGCTCTTGGCAGGCAGCTCTGAGGTGCCCCTGGAGCCTTCTCCTCTGCAGGCTGCACCCCCCCAGCTCCCTCAGCCTGTGCTCACAGCAGAGCTGCTCCAGCCCTTGCAGCATCTTTGTGGCCTCCTTTGGCCTCCCTCCAGCATTCTGTGTCCTCCTCCTGCTGGGGACAGCAGCCCTGGAGGCAGGATTGGAAGTGAGGTCTGAGCAGAGCAGAGCAGAGCCCAGGGGCAGGACCCCTGCTCTCCTGCCTTGCTGCCCACACTGCTCTCCTGCAGCCCAGGCTATGATCTCTCTCTGGCTGCAGGAGCTGGCTGTGCTCATCAGCCAGCATGGCCACCAACAGGCACACCTGAGAGCTAATATGAGGGAGGTTTCACTGTCCTTGGGGCTTTTAATTGCATCCAGTTTTGGTGTTACTAAAATACTTCCCCCTACTGAAGTAGGGTAGCCTGGAGGGGTTTTGTATGAATGCTAAGGAGGAAAAGCTTCTAAAACCCTAGCACACAAATTCCAAGCAGGATCTGGAGCTTGCAGAGGGGAGAGATTTCTTTGGAGCAGTGGCTGACCATCCGTGTCAGGACAATGTAAGCAACTCTGGCAAACAGGCTTTAAATAGCCTAATGAATTATAAACAGAGTCCTCCTTTTGATGTTTCAGAGCTGTGCTTGAATGGCCACCAGGGCCAGAACAGGAACCACAGCAAGCAGCACTCAGAACAGGTAATCTGCAGCACGGTTAGAGCTGCCCTTTTGGGGTGCAATTTCATTCTTTTAATCAGTGTTAATTCTCACTTCGAGGAGTTTTCTGATGCTGGATGCCTGCACCATCCACCTTCAGTTTATCTTCTCTGGGACAATTAGGAACTGTCAGTAAAACCCAAACCAGCTTTAACTTTCTTCTCTCCCTTTGGTGGCTCAGTGGTGTCACCGAGAACAGCAAAGTGCATTCATCACCTGCAAGGCTGAAGGCATTTGAAGAATGATCTAAATGTTTCTCCCTAAGTTACTGTGCACTTTAGGTTCTCTTGACAACTAGAATCCAATATTCAAGATGGCTGAGGTTAATTAGCAAACTCAGTGCATTTAGAAGTGGGGAGGGGAGTTGCCAGGCTGGGGTGTTTAGCAGCACATTATTACTTGTAGTCACCCATACAGGTATTGCTGCCTCTCCGCGGGCCTTCGAGCCTGAGAAGTGCCTCCTAAAGGGTGAAGAGGACGTTTCTCAAGGAGCCCAAATTAGATCAGTTTCATAAACTCTTGGCAGGGTTTTGCATATAGATGTGGCCTTAATGTGTCCAATGAGTGACACATTGCTGGAATCACAAGTTTTAAATTTACTGGAGCTGCCAAATTGCAAAGGCCCTGTTCTGGATTACTTCAGTCAATGCATTTGTTCTGTAGTGCAGTGCACTGGGACCTGGTGATGTGCTTATGTCCCCAGGAGAACAGCTACCTGAAATCTGGGGTTTGCTCCTGCCTGGCACTGTCCCCAGCCAGTCTGCTATGGCAGTGTGTACAGCACAGAATCACACAACAGGTCCCACTGGAAGAGGCCTCCAAGCTCACCCAGTCCAACCTTCGACCCAGCACTACAGGCTCAACACTAAACCACGTCCCTAAGCACCAGCTCCACAGGCTGCTGAACAGCCCCGGGGGTGGTGACTGCAGCACTGCCCTGGGCAGAGCATTTCAAGGTGTGAGAACCCTTCCAATGCAAAACTGTTTCCTAGCACCCAGCCTGAGCCTCCCCAGGTGCAGCTTGAACCATGTCCTCTGCTCTTGTCCCCTGCTCCCAAGCAGCAGAGGCTGCCCCCTCATCACTCTAACCTCCCTGCCCGGAGCTGCAGAGAGCAATGAGCTCTGCCCTTAGCCTCCTCTTCTCCAGCTGCACTCTCCCAGCTCCCACAGCTCCTCCTCACCCCCAGCTGCTCCAGGCCCTTCTCCAACCTCTCTGCCCTGCTCTGGACAGGCTCCAACCCCTCAATGTCCTTCCTGCATTGGGAGGGCCCAGAGCTGAGCATAGCACTTTAGGTGTGGCCTCCCCAGTGTTGAGCACAGGGGGATGATCCCCTCCTGTCCCTGCTGCCCACCCTGCTTCTGATCTAGGTCAGGATGCCACCTGGGCACTGCTAGGCAGGTGTGTTCCAGTGTAACCTGCCCTAGGTGATCCTGCTCTGGCAGGGTGGTTGGGCTAGATGCTCTTTCAAGGTCTGTTCCAACCCCTGCCACTCTGTGATACTGTGACCAGCTTCTGTGCAAACTCCCATCTTTTATTGCAATCAGAGCTCCCCACTGGCAGATGAAGTTTAGCCAAAGAGAAGGAATTAGGAAAAAAAACAAGCAACAAGCAAGATTCTGTCCTGAACTCTCTGTTTATTTTTTGGAATGATGTCTTTCAGATTTTCTTTTTTTCTTTTTTTTTTTGTATTCTAAAGCCCACATCCTTAGCAAACCCAAGCGTAAGGAAACTAAAGGCTTTTTGTTTTATTTTGATTCTCATAAACCTAAATTTCAAAGTTGTGCAACTTATGCTGTTGCATAATTGCAAATAAAATGTGTCCCTTCCCAGTCTGTAATTTAGACACTGAATTCCACACTGGAAATCTTTCAGGAAAGTAGCATAAATCTCAATTTACAGCAGAGGAAAAGTTATGCATTCGGAGCCCTGGTGGGCCAAATATAGTTAAAAAAGAATCCTGCAAAGCTCTTTACCTCTGGGGCTGCCCTTCTGGCTGTTTACCACCACATATGCCATGGCCTTTTATGGGCTTCAAAGACCTCTGGCTTTGAAGCTGCAGAGGTTAGCTGGGGAAGTCATTCCACTTAGGGTTGTCTACCTCCACCATCCACATCCTTCCAAGCTGCTGGGAAAGGCTTCAAGCCTCCTTCCGGTTGCTCCTGCCTTCCCTTTGCCAGTGAATGCTGCAATTCTGAGGCTGGAAAATGCAGAGAGAAATTCCAGGTCCAAGAGCAGAGACCACATCCACCAACTCAGCAGAGCTGAGTGCAGACTTCCACACGCTGAGCAGCTACAGCTTGGCAAATTAGCTCCAGATATGGCCACAGTGGTGGGAGCTGGAGACAGCCCTGCAGGGCTGCCTGCCTTTGGCTCAAGAAATGCCCTCAGGAAGCCTCTCTTCAACTGCTGAAGGCATTAAACTAACTAGAAGGCTGGTTGGAGGCTGGTAGAAAGCTGCTGTGTCAGCAGATGCTAATTATCACAGAACCACAGAATGTCAGGGGCTGGAAGGGACCTCCAAAACTCAGCCTGTCCAACCCCCCTACCAGAGCAGGAGCACCCAGAGCAGATCACACAGGAACACATCCAGGCAGGGTTTGAATATCTCCAGAGAGAGAGACTCCACAACCCCCCTGGGCAGCCTGTGCCAGGGTTCTGGCACCCTCACAGGGAAAAAAATTCCTCCTCATCTTTAAATGAAAGTTCCTATGGCTCAGCTTCCTCCCAGTGCCCCTTGTGCTGTCCCTGGGCATCACCCAGCAGAGCCTGGCTCCAGCCTCCTGGCACTCACCCTGCACACATTGATCCCCATTGCTGAGGTCACCTCTCAGGCTCCTCCTCTGCCAGCAGCACAGCCTCAGCTCCCTCAGGCTCTCCTCCTAACACAGATGTTCCCTTCCCTTAATCATCTTTGTGGCTCTGCAGGTTTGCTAGCTCCTTTCAGAGAGAACCATTCTGTCCCAGGAGTGGCAGGCCTGCCACATGCAGACTTCCTGGGCACAGTTGCTGTCTGGGCTGTGCTCACACTGCAGGCTTCAGCCTGTAGATCAGAAATCACACAGGGTCCCTACCATCATTATTCACACTGAATTAAGTGGAATCAAAATGGAGTAAGTTATCCCCCTGAAGTAGGAGAGCAGTGAGCAAAGATGGTTTGTGCATGTGCCTGTCAGTGGAGCTGGGTGTCTGAGCAGCTCACATCTATTCTGAGTAGATACACTAATTAAAGCCAGGGCAGGCATTTCCATGAGCTTGCACTCCACCATCCGTGGAGCTATCCGTCTGGTTTTAATCAAATCCAAATGGAGATCCAAGTTCTCAGGCTGGAACAGCTAAGAGGAAGTCATTCAGAGGAGGCAGGAGAAAGCAGAAAAGATAAACAGATGATATTCGCTGAATTTGTGTAGAGCAGAGGCTGTAGATGCTGTGGGTTACTCTGGAGACGTGCTTCAGGCACCCTGTCAAGCTGGAACAGAGTAGTTACAAGTGGTTTATGTCAGCAAAACACTAATGTGATCAAGATGGAGGCGTCCTCTTGCTTTTGCAGAGCTGGATTTGTGTGACTCTGGAGGATTGTCGGCAGAGGTAAAGCAACACACCCCACTGCCTGCAGTCTGGCTGCGCCCAGGCTGTATCTCGGCAGCCACAACGTGAGTTGGGTAGCACCCTCCTGGCCGTGGGTTGTGCCGGAGCGTGTATGCCTGCTGCTCCGAGTGGCACCAGGCCCTTCGGCAGTGTCTTGACTCTGCTGTTCTCCGCCTGCCTCTCACTGCCTGCTGTCACAGCCCGGGCGGTTCAGAGAGGTTCTGCTGTGCCGGGTGCCGGTGCCGAGTAGCTGCTGCCTCGGCACGGACAGCAGAGCCCAGAAAAGACTTTTTCAAAGAAGAAA
>VWZE01024409.1:9535-20214 GCA_013396675.1 Eubucco bourcierii
CAGTCAGGTCACGGCTCGCCCGCTGACGGTCACCTGGTGTCGGTCACCGTGTCTGCCTGGGGCCGGCAGCTCGCTACCGGTGCGCTGAGCAACCCCGCACGCCGTCGTGCGGCCGGATTTGCATTCCTGGAGGGGCTTGGCTGTCACCCAGCTGAACGAAGTCAGTGACAGAACTGCGGGTGAGCTTGCCAGCGCCCAGTCTGAGACTTGCGGGGTCCACAGATCAACGTATATTTTGTGCTGTATACAGGTCTTGGCTTCGCTCATAGTTTTCTCCTTCACCCTTCTTGTTCTCTTAGGAGAAGAAGGCAGTGCTGCTGGCGGGTTTGTTAGAATCGTAGGGCATTGTCATGGTCGCATAGTCCAGCATCTTTCATGGTATGAAGCATATACTGTTCCTCAGTGAGTGAGTCTGAGGTCTGGTCCTCCATCCTCTCCAAACAATCTTGATTGTAAAGGGACTTCCAGCGGTGGAGAATTGACTACATTCCTGGATAAATTGCTCTGATTGTTAATCTCATTGTTAAATGTTTGACTCTTGTTTTTCTCTTCACTTTGAACTTCTCTGACTCTGTCTTCTGGCTACTTGATCTTGTCATGTCTTTGTCAGGTTATATAGCTTTCTAGCTTCAACACGTGTCTGTCTCTCTGCTAAAGTATTTAAGGGCACTTAAACAGTCACTTAGCATTGTCTCGAGATAAAGAGATTGGATTCCTTTGGTCTTTTCCTGGAGGGCAGGTGCTTCCCAGGAGGAGCAGCTTGGCGGTTCTTCTCCAGAGCTCCTACCATTATTCTCACTGGCCACTTTTGCAGCATGATGGATTCCAGGAAGGCTTTTGTTAGTGTCACGTCTGCATAGTAACCTCCTGCTCAGTATTCCCCTGTCTGTTCACCCAATGGGATGAACTTTTCTTTCCCACGACTGCACAGTGGGAACTTCTGTTCTGTTAGTTACGTGCAGTGATCTCTGTGTCTCTTTGCGAGCCAGGGTTTTCTCAGAAGCTGTCTGTCCTGTAAAGGACATTTAATTTAATTTTCCTACTTGCATAACTTTAGATCTGTCTGTATTAAATGGATTTTTCCCTCCTTCACTTCCAGGGAGCCTGCAGCTCTAGAATTCAGCTGTGTTTTATTCCATGCTAAAACTGTCTTCTTGATAACAATTGCTCCAGATGACTTTAGGGTTATTTGAAGTTTATGTGAGAGAAGTTACAAGCTGCAAGCTGAAAGTGCCTGTTACAGTGAATTTGTTTAGCAACTGCTTTCCTTCAGCTGTGCCTCCTAAATGTTGGTGGAAGAAAGATTTGCTTTCCTGTCTTGCAGAACTGTAAACCCCAGTGCTGAGTATGATGTCTAGGCTGAAACATATATTGTCATTATGTTACATATCTTTAAACTGAATTTGTGAGTTTTGTTTACTCCGAAGCGTGCTTAAGCCTGGAGTTAACAGCTCTCTTTAGAAAGCACAGTGTCTGAGAGTATGTGCTAGAGGTGGGCGTTTTTGACAGGATATCGATACGTTTCTCAGTATCATGTAGCAACTCGAAGGGACAGAAAGGATGAGATTGAGTAGTCTGAAGGCACCTGCTGTGGGAAAAGGAACAAAATAACTATAAATTTCGTTGAAATGGGCTTTTTTGGTATTGTTTGTTTGGGGTTTTTTGAGAGGGGGGTGGTGTGCAGTATTTTGTAACCATCACGACTTGCCCTTTCTGAGCTTAATATACTTAGGAGGAGAGTGATGTAAGAAAGTTACAAAACTTAAAGACCTTACCTGTACATGCAGACCATCCATGAAGCGAGGTTGTGATCTCTGTAAGATTTGCTTGTGTGAATGAAGATAGGTGTGACCTTTACAGTGACCTAAGTGTCTTCGGAGTGTTAGGAAAAAGTATGATCAGATTGTGTAATGACTTTCCAGGACTACAAGATTTCTTGATATTTCACAAGGATTTTATTTTTTAATTTTTCTTCTCGAGTCCCTGACATTGTCTGTACAAAAGATTTCAGTAAGTATAGACCGTGAAGTATAAAGAGTGACAGACCTTTAAAAGGTTTGCAAATCCTTGCAGAGCCCAGCTATCACATCTGGTTGAATACAGCAACCCTACGAGCTCTAGAATTGTGGCGAGTTTTCTAGAGGCTAGTATCAGCATCGTAGGAATCGTTTATCAGTGGTTTATATGAACAGTGCATTTCCCCCTTATCCCAGTTGTGACATTTTATTACCTGGGAAGTATCTTGCCCCATCCATTGCAACTCAGCGTCTCTCCCCTAAATTTGGCTCTGAGGTTTTTCAGCATGTGCTTTCACTTCTCGAGGTTATGAGATCTCCTCTTCCACTCTTTTTATATGCATATATTTCCATAGGGTCGCAAAACTTACACATTCTCCAGTCAGGATGCCCATCCACAGTCAGATCAGCATTGGAACAGGGGCTGCTGATTAATCCTACAAGGCCAGGACAGATATAGGATAATATTTGTATGAGTCTCAAACTTAGTGTTAGCTGAAGATTGTCCAGATGCAGCCAAAGCTCTCGTCAGACCCCACCTGGAGTACTGTGTGCAGTTCTGGAACCCTCAGCACAGGAAGGACATGGAAGTGTTGGAGCGGGTCCAGAGGAGGGCCACAAAGATGATCAGAGGGCTGGAGCAGCTCTCCTATGAGGACAGGCTGAGAGAGTTGGGGCTCTGCAGCCTGGAGAAGAGAAGGCTTTGAGGGGACCTGATAGTAGCCTTCCAGTATCTGAAGGGGGCCTACAGGAAGGCTGGGGAAGGATTATTTACAAGGTCCTGCAACGACAGGACAAGGGGCAATGGGCTTAAACTGGCAGAGGGGAGATTTAGACTGGATGTTAGGAGGAAGTTCTTTACAGTGAGGGTGGTGAGGCACTGGAACAGGTTGCCCAGGGAGGTTGTGGATGCTCCCTCCCTGGATGTGTTCAAGGCCAGATTGGATGAGGCCTTGAGTGAGCTGTACTAGTGGGAGGTGTCCCTGCCTATGGCAGGGGGTTGGAACTAGATGATCCTTGAGGTCCCTTCCAACCTTACCATTCTATGATTCTATGAAAGCTAAGAAGAACCTTGTTATATTAAGAACGACACTGCCTCTGGGTTCTTGGTGAAATTGACAGAGATGTAGAAGTAAAACCAGGCTGCTCATAGTCTTACAGTTACAGGCAGCAAAATTTTGTCACTGTCCTTCTAGCAGTGCATCACCTCTTAACTTAAAGCTTCCACTTTAAAGGTAGATGTGGTATATAGGTTGACTCCCTTGCATTTCCAGGATCGCTCTCAACCCCAGATTAAGAGCTAACAACTTCATAGCTGATAAAGGTTTTATACCCACCCTACTGGATTATGAACTGCTTCTATTTGTGTGAAATTCTTTTAAATTGCGTTATTACTGCTAGTACTTTGACTTTGTTGTGAAAGATTAGAAATGTAACAAGTCACCCAGGATCGTTTCTGCATTAACCTTGGATACAAATTGGGTGCCCTAGTTGTAAACCTTGATGCTATATGACAAGATGTGTAAACTGATCCCATACTTGGCTTTGTACGTTGAATCATCACCTTCATGGTGATGATCACTTTCTTGAGAGTCAGAACAACACAGAGATTGATAATGTTTACAGGGGTGAAACTGAGTTCTGCATGTGTTCTGCATGAGATTAAATTACCTCCTACTAGGAAGAGCTTTTGAGGACATATCTGAGCATGGTTTGCTTTTGCAAATAGGTTTTTGTTGTTTTGTTTTGTTTTGTTTTTTGAAAAAAAAAGGCTACATACCTCTTTTTTATTATAGACGCAGGCTTTGAACTCAATAACAATTCTATAGAAACATATTTTGTACAAATTAAATATTTTATCACAAGTGATCAGTTACTAAAGTTGAGTGATACATTTCTTCGAGTCCATGGCTAAGATTTTGTGGTTTTAATTTGGAAGCAGATCCAAAAGGGCAGAACTGTCAGTATGCTGCTGAGTAAACAAGGAGAAAACATAAAAACAACACTTGCAGCTCCATGTGGAGTGTGGAGGAGAGAGGGAAAAGGAGAGATGGAGAGCAAGATACTGAGGGAGTGATGACTAGGAACCAATATCATATTTTTTGCACCAACATGTTCATTGTCAGCAGTGGACGTGTACCTTGGGAAGATAAGTGGGGGAAGAATGGCATCAATTGCAAATATCAGAATGAATTGCTGTAAGATCTTTTATCAGGGTGCTAGGCACCTCCAGAGAGAACAGACTGAATTCTTTTTTTCCATCCATCTCTAACTCCATGAGCCTGTGTTACAAAACTTACTGGCAGATATGGAAACTGTTACCACATCTGTTACCAAACAGACATTCAGAGAGAGATCTTTTGTTGTTTTGAATGGCCTGGGAATTAGAGTCTGTGTTTATTATATCTGTGGTTGTAATTATTAGCAACACAAATTGCTGTTACTGTTCATTTTACTGTATTTACTATACATTAGTAAAACATGACTATGGCAGTTGCTTGCTCACTTTCTTCTCTGCTTTCCTCCCTTTGAAAGTAGTCCCCTTAGAAGCACAGGGATCTAATTGAGGAGAAAGCAGACACCGCAGTGCCTTTTTAAACTATTATTACCTGTACTATTAGTATCTCTACATAGTGTCAGTATGTAACAGAGTGGAGATCGATTCTGAGCTGAGGCTTGAAGCTTGTATCACCTGTTAAGGAACAGTTTGAAAAAATAATTGTTAAGTGACATCTCTGTTGTCTAGCTTTGGAGATATAAAATATTCTGCTGAGCGAATGGAGAAGGTTTTTAGAATAGGGTCATAAGAATGTATTCTGAGCTGAGATGTTTCTCATCTACCTCTTGTCAACTCTCTGTCACTGCTAAGGAAACAAACTCGACTATGATAAAATAGAAGTGAAGCACATTCCTAGACAGGAGTCTTCACTGCTGTCAGAACTTAGGATCCAGGAAGTAGCAGCACAAAGGTGAAAATCATTCATACCATCTATGGGTTTGATCATAGTTACACAGTAATAACGCACACATGTAGTTTGTATGACTATTCATTAATACACACATAAATAGGAGGGAAGAGTAATGTTTCTTAAAGGGCTGGTAGTCTGACAGGGCCTTCTTCAGTAGCTCAGTTACAGCAAGTGAAGTAATTAGAAAGTTGAGCCTGCAATCAGAAGTCATGTATTATTGTCTGAAAAAACAATATGCTGATCATAGGTAGGAGGTGGTGACCAAGCATTCAACTTTGAAAAGCCAGGTCTTACTATTTGCCCTTTTCTGACTACTTTTCTTCTGTTAAATGGACTAGGTGTTTCTAAAATTATTGAAGTAATCAATGGTTGCTTCAATTCTCTCTGCAACATCTGTGTCTCAAAATTCTGCTGAAGCTCTCAGTGACATTAATTAATATTGTCAGCTCTTCACAGTCATCATGCAGTTATCACCAGTTGGTGTTCTGTCATGAAGAACAGGTTGGCTTTCTATACACATATGTGGGTTTGTTTTTCTTTTGAAGGAAGTTGAACAAATATTTATTGCTGTGATTTGGATTCTAGCTTGTGTTTTGGTGGTGAAATTCTCTTTCCCAGTGACACTAATATGCAAACAAAGTTCAGATTTTAAAAGGAAAGTTTAAAAAAAATGGGGGTGGGGGGGAATGACACTAAATGAATTATAGAATTGTTTCACTTGGAAAAGAATTTTGAGATCATTAAGTCCTGCTATTGACCTAACACCACCATAACCATTAAAGCATATCTTGGAGTGCCATGTCTACTTGTTTTTTGAACACCTCCAGGGATGGTGACACTGCCACCTCCCTAGGCAGCCTATTCCAGTGCCTGGCCAATCTTGTAGTAAAGAAAATTTTCCTAATACACAATCTAAGCCTCCCCTGGTGCTTCCACCAGCTGTTGACCGGCACCCCTGAGTCCCTCACCACTTGGCAGCTTTCCAGCCACTCTTCTCTAAACCTGTAGCCTTGCCTGGGGTTTTTTTGACCCAATTGGAGGACCTGGCATTTGGCTTTTTTAAACCTCATGCTACTGACCTCAGCCCATCAATCCAGCCTATCCAGATCCCTTTGCAGAACCTTCCTACCTTCAGTCAGATCACATTTCTACCAAATTTGATGTCATCAGCAAACTTACTGAGGGTGCACTGAATCTCTTCCTCCACATCATTTATACAGATATTAAACAAGACTGCCCCCGAAACTCAGCCCTAGGGAACACCACTTGTGACTGGCTGCCAGCTGGATTTACTTCCATTCACCACCACTCGGGGCTTGGCTGTCCAGCCAGCTATTTGCCCAGTAAGGTACACCTTCATCCAAGCCATGTGCAGCCAGTTTCTCCTGGGGGATGCTGTGGGAGACAGTGTCAAAGGCTTTGCTGAACTCCATGTAAGCGATGTCTACAGCCTTTCTGTCGTCCACTAAGCAGGTCATACAAGGGGATCAGAAAGGGCCTGCACAGTAAGTTTTACTGCTTTTCATACAAAAAGACAGCAAATTCAGAGGACATGACTGCCATGCTTCATTATGACTAATCTTAAAAGGATACTATAAAAAGCAATGGCTTCTCTCAAATGATGACAGTGATGTCAGCAAAGGTTCCATTGGTTCCAGGACCCCTTTTTACATGCTGCTTCATGGAAAAAAACACTAGAAATCTGAGAAAACCAGTCAAGGTGTTGAAACTGGGGGTATTTCCAATACAAGATAACAAAGGATCTGATGTAGCCTTAAATTTGCATAAATAGGGGCGGATTCATTAACAATTGTGTGCAAAAAGATATGTGGTTGGGCATAAGTTTTAAATGGATGGGTTTTTCTTTTCCTGGGTGAAACACAAAAGAAAAAAAAAGTAGTGGACTGGTTACTAGTCTGAATTTGGTGGTTTTGGGAAGAGATGAGCATTCCTGTTGGTAGGGGTTTGAGATGGAGCATGACTTCACTGGTGCTAGGGAAACATTGTGTCTGTCAGCTTAGGCGTGAGCAAAGTCCCTTAACAAAGAGTCAGATGACTGAAAGTGGTTTTCTATGCTTGGACAGCCCTGTTGCTGTAGTAAGAAACTGTAAAACATTGTCACATCCAGGAACTGGTGCTTTATGTCTGGTGTGTTGCCAGTGGGATCTTTAGTCCAAAAATTACGATGTCAACCAACTCCTCAGGGAACAGTCCTTTCTCCCCTTCTATAGGGCCCCAGAACTCTCACTGTGCAGTATTTCCAAAAATAAGGTTGAACAGCAGAGTGAATCTGGAAAGTCAGCATAATGGGCTAGGTAGAAAACCCAGCAAAGCATATGTGGACAGAGCATGTGTTGCATTTTAGCGAGTTGCCACTTTCTTAGACTACTGGAGCTACCGGTCAGAGCAGCTCTTAGGGCATCCTTTGGGCACTGAGGTATGAACTAGATGTCATCAGATCCCAACTTCAAAAAACAGAAAGCTATAAAAGTCCTACAAATCTTCCTAGCTTAGCTCTTCTAGAAGCAGTCTGGCTGTTGAGGAGTTAGCTAGCCCTTGAGCTAGAAAATGTTGAAGGATAGTCAGCCCTCAGTATTTAAGGATGTAAAGGGTCACAACCATTAATGTCACTCTCCCTCTTTCAAAACATCAGTTTCATTAGGCACTTCACAGAATTGAAAGACTTAACTTAAGAAATGAGTCATTAGGAAAATGGTAAAATATAATAAGCATTGCTAGGGGCATGTAGGAAGGAGTAGAAGTAATGTGATAAAATATTTGTTAGAAAGATGATACTGGAAAAGAGCTGCATGTAAACAAGATGACAGAATTATTCCACCCTGAAAGACTGGTATTTCATAACACACCGTGGCATCTCCGTATTCATCAAAAGAAAATGTTAATCTTGCCCCTGAGGTTAATAATTAGGGAATATCTGTTAAAAGCCAGTAAACAGGCTGTGAAGGTCTGCATGAGTTTATGGGAAAGTAGATTTTTGCCTAAGTTAAGCAGTAGCCTTACAGGATCCTCTGTTTGAGTGCTCTGAAAAATACCCTACCAGCTTCCCTCCAGTCGTTAGGAACAGGTATCCTAATTGCAAATGCAGCTGTGGTAACATCTAGCAATCCTTAGTTGCAGGACTAAAACCAACTGAGGAATGAAAACTGTCACTTGTTTCCTGAGAAGTCAAGCAGGCTCCATCAGAAGATGCAGAGGAAAGTGTTCACAAATGGTATTGCAAAAGGATTAACTTCAGTAATATTGTTGCTTGTGCTTGGGGCACTTAGGAATTAATCTTGTCTTTATTGATTAAGTCTCGATTAGCTTGATGCCTGGGAAATGGAAAGAACGAGCAGTTTCCTCCAGTGTATAACAGGCAGAGAAAGACAGAGAGATGCTCTTCCCTTCAGTGAGGAGAGGAGTCTTTACCACCTGACTAGGTACAGTGTTCATTTCAACTTAAAGGGAACAAGTCAAACTTACAGAGAATAATTGAAACCTCAAGTTGTGGAGTTACACCATCCACAGTGCAATAGAAGCAGATAGTATCCTATCATGAGGCCTGGGAGCCTTCCCTCACACATACTCTTGTATTGAATGATCTGCTTTCAGAGTTGCTTCCAGCCAGGCCATGCTTGGCCATTATCATAGAAATGTGCAGTTGATATTGGGAAATAGCAGAACAGTATTTATCCAGTTCAAAAGATCCTCTTAATGTGAAGGGCCTCAGGGGAATATTGCTTGGAAAATGCTTTTTCATAATAATAACATTTTTCCATGCTGGAGGAGGCAGGAAGGTGGCAGGAGACTTCACAAAGAGATGGACAATAAGCATGCTCACACTTGCTCCTGAACAAGAAGATAGGTGGACCAGATGTATTAATAAGATTGCACATGGGCGTTTTTCAGCTAGATTCCTACATGCAGGCTATTGTATGTGTCTCCTATATCCAAATCAACACGCCTGCACAAATGTGAGCAGACGTTCCTATCAGCAGGCAACCCAAATATGCAGATGATGGGGAGAGAGCCCACACAATGTCTAAGCTGCTCCTCAAAAAACCTTAGGAGAGAAAAAGAAAGCAAAAGGAGAACACAGCTAATAATAGGTTTGTTAAGTATCTACCAAGAAAGCAAGCTTCAATTGTTTTACGCTTCTAATACTGTGATCCCACGTAGTGAGCAGTGTAGCAAGTGCTATGTGCTGTTACTCATCAGTTCCATCTGTAGGAATGCTCAAAGTCAGTCTATGTGTTGTTGCTTCTCCAGTAGCAGAACCTGCCTTCTAGTGACTAATGAGTCCCACCTACCCAGCCTCAGTTTGTCTCATATTCTGTCTGTTGACTGTCTGTCATCTTTTTCAATGTGGTTTATAACCTAACTTCAGCAATTAAATTAGTCTTTAACCACAACATGAGTTCAACTAGCTGGCAATCAAAGCCACACTTGTTACTGTGAAATCACATTGAACTCAGTAGCTAGCATGCTTCTCAGAATAAAACTTTAATTAGATGGGTGAAATTTGACCCTACAGTTAAAGGCTGTAATCCCTTTGATACAACCCCCATTAATGGAGTTATTTATATGAGTTGTGAATTTGGCCTTTTACTAGAGGTATCTAATGAGATATTCAATTGGTATGGAATTATGCCAAACACCATAGTTGCCATTCTGACATAAAGCCAAACAACATCATGCTTTCAGTCATGCTATATTAAGCAGCTGATTCAGAATGAGTTTAGAGTCATAGAATAATTTCAGTTGGAAAAGACCTGTAAGATTATAGAGTCCAACCATTACCTAACCATGTCTTGTGCTAAGCCTTGTCCCTTAGCACCACCTCTGTCTTTCAAACGCTTCCAGGGGCAGGGATTCAGCCACTTCCCTAGGGAGACTCTTCCAGTGTTTGATAACCTTTTCAGTGAAGAAATTTCTTCTGATATCAAATCTAAGCCTCCCCTGGTGCAACTGAGGCCATCTCCTCTCATCCTTATTTAGGGCAATTTTTTTTGAGATGAATGAACAGAATATTTAGCTATGGTATATCATCCAACCAGTAGCAGGCCTCTTGAAATCCTTGTCCTCCACAGTCTTTAATGATGGTCCTGAAATACTCCTGGCATGTACAGAGCTATGTTGCCACCCTAAACAGTAGATAATTGTGATAAGGAATTCCCAAGAGTTAAGTTTGGGTTTTCCAGGACATCTGCAAAGCTGGAATCCATCTCTAATGTGCTTTGCATAGATACAGAATGCTGTGCAGCAAGTTTCAAGCCCAGAAATCTTCTGTGCACTGGTCTGTTGCAATACTTTTCTACTAGTGAATTTAAGGAAGACCAAAGTGGTAAAAATTTTACAGAGAAAAAGACACTGCATGGATGGTCCTTTGACCTTCTCAGGTTTGTGTCTGGTTACAGGAAGAAGTTTTCTCACCACTTTCATCCAGTCTTCCTGGTGCTTCTTGGAACCTATTACTAAGTGGTTAATGGTTCAACTTCTATCTTGAAAGGAAACAGGAATGTTTTCTAGCAGACCATATGGCGACTCTTGCTAAGCTTTTGCATGGTGGAGTTAAAAGACACAGTTAAATGTGTTTTGGGGTGAAACCACTGGCTTAGTTTTAGAAAGTGTTTTGAACAAGAAATGTGCATGAAAATATATACATATTACCCCTTGGGTTATAGAATCATAGAAT
>VWZE01024409.1:20590-106441 GCA_013396675.1 Eubucco bourcierii
CTGCTCTTGATGCAGCCTAGGACTCGGTTGGCTGTCTGGGCTGCATGTGCACACTGCAGACTCATGTTGAGCTTTTCATCAACCCAGACTCCACTTAATGTGGTATTCTTCCATCTCTCCTTCCCCCTCTTCAGAGCTGACTTTGTGTGTTGCATGTGAAATTTTATCCATTACGGTGGCCAGAATAAATCTCCTGTAGTCACCTGGTCTTGATTTGGAATTCATCAGTGCTGTCGGTTGAAACAGTTAATCAGTTGTGCACTCCTAGTGACTCATGCTGCCTTTCTTGAGAAAGGGCTTCCTGTTTGACTGAAAAAAGGCTTACCCCTTCTGCACATATCTTTTCTTCTTTTTTTTTTTTTTTTTTTTTTTTTTTTTTTTTTTTTTTTTTTGGTAAGTCTATTTGCTTTGCCTTTTTTTCTTCTTATGCCCCTATACACAGAAAAATACTTTCTGTGTAGTCACAGAGAAGCTTTTTGGATACTGTTTGCTGCTAGTCACCCATTGAAAGAAAAAGACCTAAACTATTACAAAAAAAAAATAATCAGGAAATTGGAAAAAGGTACTCCTGGCAAGCTTAGAAAGATAAAGCAATGCTCATGATGTTCAAGCTGGGCATGCAATGTGAGGCAGCAACATCTATGAACATGGTCACTATTACAAAAATCTAAGCGACATTAAAACTGTCTTTCAAAATTGTTCTATAGCATGGTGCAAAACATAATTTAAAAACATCAATTTCTTGTGAACAGTTTCCTGGTCTTGAGCTATATAACGCTGTGAAATGGTCTGGCAAGGAGTGCACAGTAAGAGACAGATGGGAGATCAGTGCTGGAAGAGCATTCAAGCCTAGGTCCCGGAGGCAGAGGGCCAACTAATTTCTATATCACATGGACCAACCAACTTACTTTCTCTTGCTTATCTTCTGGCTTTGGTATTGGTTTTATTTCTGAAAAGAACAGTTCTTCCCTTCACCTTTCACCTCCTCCTGCCTTTTTACCTAGCCAGAATTCACTCAGCAGTTGTAGAGACAAGTCAGCCTACTAAGCAGAGTAAAATTGTTGAGTTCACATGGGTGAAGGCTGGTGTTCCTGGAATCAGTGTTACCTTCATTCTCCAATTTTGTGGGAAAAACTTAGAACTGAGGTAAACTAACCTTGAAATTCAACAGCTGAGCAACTTGAGCTAGTTGCTGCCCAGAGAGAAGACCAGGGGGTAACCAATTTCCAGGGGTTGCAGCATTTTCATTAAAATAAAGGACAAAGCCCTGCTCATTAGGGGGAAAAAAACACATTTTCTGTCCTCCTGGGAAAGGAAAAGGGTGAGAGTTCTGAAGTGGTGATGGGGGATTTTGCAGTCCACCTGCAGTGCTAACCAAACATCTGTCTCTCTTAAATTCTGTGGCAGTCTACATTTGCAAAAATGCCTTTTTTTCCTGTTGACTTTAGAGTAGAATAAACCAGAGTTTTCCTGTGGCTGGCCATGCCTGTGGTTAAGAGTTGTTAAGAAGCAGGTGAAGAAGCAAAGGGGACAGAGCTGAGATAGGGAAGATCAAGCTGTAGTAGTTACCTGGACTGTGCTAACCAGCACCTGAACCTGGATAGAGGGAAAGATTCTTGCCTTAGTGACAGCCAAATTTCTTGAAGTGAAGCAGGAGTTCTTGATAATACAGTTATACAAAGAACACCTGATAAATTGTTCTTAGTTTCCCAGATCTAGCCTAGACTTACTTGATCTTCTGACTCAGCCTGCTTCTCTTTCCACATACTTCTTCCATTTGTTCTTGGTCTGCTCTGAGTGCCCTTACTCAAGCACGCAGGCTACAGGCCTACAGGAAGAGTCATTCAGAACAAATTACCATTCCTCATCTCTACTGTCAGATGTTCAGAATTCATCCAGTCTTGCATCCTGCTTGAGCTTTTCGAGGACCAAGAGCAGTAACAGAGACTTGTATGAACATTTAAGAGATTTGAAATCATTGCAAGTACTTCTCTTGGGTGGATGGCCTTCCTAGGTTGGTAACATCCTTTGCTTGTTCAGCTTTAAGGTGATGGTTTTGGGGGTTTAATGTGGTTTGGTGTTTTTGTTTGTTTGAGGTTTTTTTGCTTCAGAAATGCTGGTAGCAGCGAATTATATACACTTGTTTGTTTTTCTAGCTTGTGGTCCAGTCGGCTTCACCCTTTTATAGATTCAGGATTTGCTTTATGGTAGCAATGCAGGAAAGGCAGACAGCACTTTGAATATTTTTTTTTTTTTGGTAGTGTTTCAGAGTTGGATCTCTAAAGACAGATTTCTGTGCACATGATTGCAGACAGTTTTTAGCAGTAGATGATGAGATGTAGAAGAAATATGTTCTGCAGTTAAATCACTGGTGTTAGACACCAACTGTTGCATAGTTTTCGCTGTGATCTTCAGCTGTGTTAGCTTGTAAAGAGAAGGCAGGAAAAAGGTACCTATTCCTACGTCTGCTCTCTATGTTGCCTGCTGAAGCTGCGAGTGTTTGGTATCTTTGTGGTCACCTGTGGCATGCAGTGAAATGGCAGAATACGTTTGAGCCTTCTGGCGTTTCTTGGGTAAGAACAGGAACAACAGAAGTTGTATTTGACTCCCACTGGCTTTACTGTTATTTCTGATTATTCAGCACTTTCAAGAATCAGATTTCTTTGGTTTCAGTGTGTAACCACTCAGATTAGGTTAGATGACTGTCTTTACGTTGGCATGTGTCAAATTATATGTGTATATGCATATCTGTCTGCAGTCACATAGTGTAGTGTGTGCTAATAAAAATTTATGGATACAATAGGATGTCAACAAAAATGAATTGTGGTAGGAAACATACCATGCGTGCACAGCTGTCAGAAGCTTGGTTGAAGTATCTAGTGCTTGTCTTCAAGGAGATCCTATGTGGAAATAAATCATTTTGTCTGGATTTTTGTACTGGCTCTAAGGTCGCCATGCGTTTTCTTGCTCCTTTGTGCATGAAGCATCTGTGTTCACTGGGAGTCCAGTAATTAAGCACTAAGCTGTGGATGATCCTTTTTCACGCTCTGCCAGCTTCCACTCCAGCTGACTTGGAAACAAGGACAAAGCTATCACACAGCCCTGCTCATTCACAGCTGTGCTCTAGCAAGGTACAGCCTGACCTCAGCTCACTTCTGAGATCTGCAGGTGAAATATGCTGTCAGGTTGATCAAGGGCAGCTAAAACTGCTCTGAAGAGAAGCAAAAAGGAACACAGCTTGATATGAGGATCTGGGCATTAGGTGGTGATCTCAGTAATTGCTTGGAGCTGCCACTTTCTTTTGTCTGACTGCTTAGGGGCATGTTTTGCTTTTGTACCATGAAGCAGCTGCATGCAGCTTGAGAAGCTTGTAGCTTCACCATATGTGAAGGTCAGCTGGACGAATGCCAGTCACACTGCCTGTGGGGCTGTCTGGTTTGGGCTTGGCCAGGTGGTCAAGGCAACCAGCCTCAGTAAACCTGTGAATTTGCTAAACCCAGATGTGATGCCTTGTTTGAGTAGTCCTTTTAATGACTGCTAATTATATGCATTAACCAACCTGGCAATCATTCTGAGGCACAGTGATAATGTCTTTTACCAGTGCCTCCATGACTGTGCATTGCTTCAGTTCCCTGATAAATGGAAATATGCCTGGCTTAAATGCAGAAGAAATGAGGAGAAGAAATGTACCCAGCTTTAGATCTTGTGTAAAGCCTTGGAAGATCACAGGCCTTGACAGGACTAGGCATGTCTTAGTACCTGATGTAAGCCATCCTGGCCTTGCAGAGGTTCAGGGCATGGAGATATGGCTGTGCCACATCACAGCTGGCAAAGCTTTGGCTTATGATGACTCTGGTAATTAGCTCTCGTTACTAGTTTTGAAAGGATTTACAAACTAAGACATGTTTCTGTCTCTGTTTCCAGATTTTGTATCACCATCTCCTGAAATAGGTATTCTTTAGAAAGTGCTTCTAGTTCTAGTTTGGTTCTGACACAGATGGGGCTTCCCAATCCTTGGATACTAAATAATCATTTGTCTTACAAGCATTGTGATTTTTAAGAATTCAGAAGCAGAGAATGTAATTATTCTTAAGCCTATGAAAATTCGTATGTAAAAAGTATAATATAAAAAGCTCTGCAGGTTTGGGTACCTTAGTAGCTCTTGTTGGAGCTGGAAGTGTAGAAGCACATTGAATTTAAGGCTAAAAATACATGTTTTGAATAACTACTTGTTAGGAGACAATTCTAAAATAGAACCTTTTTGTAATTGTTAGCATGAGAGATTTTTACACCCCTGGGCTGCTGCAAGAGCAGCTCTGAAAAGCCATTTCCATCAGATACCCGTGGGATAGACTGCAGATAAGGAGTCGTTCCTCAAACAAACACAGCTTGTGTTTTCTTTGCTGCAGGAAGGTGGAGGTGTTGAGAGTGACAGTGACAGCAGTTTCTTCACCTAGGGAAACCACTGCAATCTCTTTGTTCAAGCGTGTCCATGTGGTGGATGGAGAAGACTTAAGAGCCTCTCTTTGTAGTGAATTTCAAGATTCAGCGTTAATGAAGTAAGGTTTTTGCCAGTGCTGAATTGGTATCAGTGCCAGTACCTCTTTTTCTCAAGCCAAGAACCAGAACAATAAGTTCCTCTGAATTTTACCTGGTTGCAACTGCCACAGTGGCAGTTGCTGACATCTGAGAGATTTCCCAGATGTGTTTTTCAACACATTCTGTCAGGTCTGGGTGAAGACTGAAGAAGATATGGTGTGGTTGATAGGTGTAGTATTTTGTCAACATTCCTGTCTAGCCTTCGGTTTCACTAGTGTCAAGTGTCTGGAAGCCTTAGCAAGGCTGCAGCGCAGTGTTCACAGTTAATACTCTTCCTTGATTTCTGGGTATAAAGAACAATGATGCTACTGGTTAGCTGCAGTGGCAAGTGTCTTTTTTGCCTGACTTTGTAAGGTGTCATTTAGGATGTGTCATCCTGCTTCTGCTCAGTTAGCACGTTGTGCTCCCCTGTGTTCCACATGCTCTACCTCATCCATTTGAAAAAAAAAAAAGAAAGTTGAACAAGGCACTGGTCTCTAGTTTGATCCATTTCCAACAGGCTCAGCATTCAACGAAACACAGGGTATAGATTCAACTAAAGAAAAAGAAGAGTCTGAGACTGAGATGACAGCTTTTCATAAAACAGTCCCACTGAAATAATTTCGTAGGCTCGGGTGACCGAGGTGAGCAGGTTAGAGTCCTTAGCTGGATGTACAGGTTTGAATCATTGCTCTCAAAAGTGCATTTACCACCGTTGTAAAGATACCACTGAAATTGCTCTGATTTTATCTCTGAGCACCGAAGGCTTCCAGCCTGCAAGCATTTGGTTTCCTGCAGAGCCTCAGTACATCAGATAAAAAGTGGCCCCGCACATGGTGCTTCCTCTCTCCTTTTATTGAGAAGGTTTTTAGCAGGAGGCAGCTTACTAAGGAGATTATCTTGTTCTTTCTACTGCTCTTATTGTCAGTGACAGACAGCAGCAGAGTGAAGCAAGAATGTGAAGAAACAGGAAGCAACTGCTGAGATGGCTGCAGGAAGGAGGCTAGATATTTTTAACTTGTTTGGGTTTTTGGTTGTTTTGTTGTTGTTGTTTTTTAAAAAAAAAAAACACAAAAAAAAAAACGATGGTGAAAGCTGTTTCAGCTGCCAGCCTCTTTATACACATTGGTTATATTTCTGATAGCCAGGAGACAAGAGCAGACAGGGTGAGATCATCATCATCATCATGCCTTTCTTAGTTTAATCACACGCTATGGCCAATTTCTGTTAACAGAACTGGCTGGGCTCTGCATCCTTCTTCTCTAATTACATATCATTTGGAGTAGTCCTTTTCTGCTAGGAAAATGACAGTGGATATGTCCTTTGCCAGGTGCCTTTTAACTATAAATCTATTGCCTTCTCTAATACTAAGGTTATAATATATATCTATTATATTAAAATAATAACATGTAGGAGAACTTAATTTTTCAGGTGGTGTGTGAGAGTTAAACATTATAGTTGGGTTCTACCTTGTGCAAGAGGCTTTTCTTCTCTTACCAACTTTTCCAAGGCAAAATTTCCTTACTTGCAAGGTTGGTTATAAAAAAGGTGGTGCTGCAAGGCACTTCTCTGGGCACTGATGATATGGCTACTCAACAGCAAATCAGGCATAATTTGCTAAGGCAAATGGAAAACAAAGCAGAGGTGATTGGTGGGAACCAGCATGGCTTCACCAAGGGCAGATCTTGCCTGACAAATTTAGTGGCTTTCTATGATGAAGTCACAGCGACAGTGGACAAGGGAAAGGCAGCTGATGTCATCTACCTGGACCTGAGTAAAGCATTTGACTCTGTCCCACATGACATCCTGGTCACCAAACTGGAAAAGCATGGACTTGATGGATGGACCACTCACTGGATAAGGAATTGGCTGGATGGTCGAACCCAGAGAGTGGTGATCAACAGCACAATGTCCACCTGGAGACCAGTGCCAAGTGGTGTCCCTCAGGGGTCAGTGCTGGGACCAGTGCTGTTTAACATCTTTGTCAGTGACATGGACAGAGGAATAGAGTGCACCCTCAGCAAGTTTGCAGATGACACCAAGCTGTGTGGCACAGTCGACTTGCTAGAGGGCAGGGATGCCATCCAGAGGGACCTGGACAGGCTGGAGAGGTGGGCCCAGGCCAACCTCATGAAATTCAATAAGGCCAAGTGTAAGGTCCTGCACCTGGGTAGGCACAATCCCAAGCACAAATACAGGCTGGGTGGTGAATGGCTGGAGAGCAGCCCTGAGGAAAAGGACCTTGGAGTCTGGGTTGATGAAAAGCTCAACATGAGTCTGCAGTGTGCACATGCAGCCCAGACAGCCAACCGAGTCCTAGGCTGCATCAAGAGAAGCGTGGCCAGCAGAGCAAGGGAGGTGATTCTGCCCCTTTACTCTGCTCTCGTCAGACCCCACCTGGAGTACTGTGTGCAGTTCTGGAACCCTCAGCACAGGAAGGACATGGAAGTGTTGGAGCGGGTCCAGAGGAGGGCCACAAAGATGATCAGAGGGCTGGAGCAGCTCTCCTATGAGGACAGGCTGAGAGAGTTGGGGCTCTTCAGCCTGGAGAAGAGAAGGCTTCGAGGGGACCTGATAGTAGCCTTCCAGTATCTGAAGGGGGCCTACAGGAAGGCTGCGGAAGGATTATTTACAAGGTCCTGCAATGACAGGACAAGGGGCAATGGGCTTAAACTGGCAGAGGGGAGATTTAGACTAGATGTTAGGAGGAAGTTCTTTACAGTAAGGGTGGTGAGGCACTGGAACAGGTTGCCCAGGGAGGTTGTGGATGCTCCCTCCCTGGATGTGTTCAAGGCCAGATTGGATGAGGCCTTGAGTGACCTGTACTAGTGGGAGGTGTCCCTGCCTATGGCAGGGGGTTGGAACTAGATGATCCTTGAGGTCCCTTCCAACCTTACCATTCTATGATTCTATGATCTAGGGTGGCACCACCACCACTACCACTACTGATGAGCCTTTGCATTCAGTGCACCAAGGAAATGTTCTTAAGGAGAAGGTCATGAAATTCAGGAAACTTGCAATTGAGGATCTGAAAGGATGTTGGAAGTAGAGAACATCTTTTGTCTTATAGAACCACCCTTTCCAAGACACACCTCCTCAGCAGTGGTCACACACAAGATGTAATTTTTTGGTCTTGGTCCAACTCCTAGTAGAGGGATGTCCACATGAATTTCACTGTCTTAGTTTCTGCTAGTTGGCTCAGGTTCTTAGAGAAAGCAAGACTCACATGGACATTTCACAGAGTTAAAGCCTGAATCTGGCAGAGAGATGCAAGGTGAGAGGAATCAACAGCTAGAAAAATACATCTTTCTTGAGCTTCTACAAAATATTGCTAGCTAAATCTTCAGCAGCTGTCAGACTCTTTGGGGGGAAAATGGTAGTGCATCTTGCCCCTGCTTTTTTTTTACCTGATTTTCCTTGGGTAAAAGCATTTTTTTCACAAACAGAATAGCAAACACCCTTTGATGTATCAAGAGGAAGTCATAACTTCTGCAGACGACACCAGCTTCATGAGCTGGAAAAAATTCCCACTGGGTGCAGAATTACAGGAATGCAAGTGCATGTTTAAAATTTAAAGAAATGTGCTTCATGTTCTATATATTCAGTGCTCTAATACAAGGCAGAGGGTGCCATTGTCCTTTCCTCAGATGGAGGAACAAGAAGCAAGGCTGAATTCCTGCTTCAGCAGGTGTTTGTCTGTGTTCTTAACCCACATCCCTGAGGGATTTTTCTGATGATCTGAGAGATGAAATGATGAGATTAGAACTGTTAAGAGCAAATGTTCAGTACTTCCATTTGTAGAGAAAAGAGTGAAGGGAAGGCTTAAGGAATGGAAAGCTGATGACAATCCAGAATTGGGGAAGATGTGCTTAATTAGTTTGGGAGCTGCTTTTTTGTTTTCATTATTTAAGTCAAGGGTAGGTGGAGATGCTGGCAGTCTTATTTGTGCTTTTACAGATTTTTGTATTCTTGAAGAGGGAATGTGAGACACAATCTAATGCTGGAATTGCCTGGAAATCTCCTGGTTTATTAAACATGCAGACTTTCTGGTTCTGTTGACATTCTCATAAGCAACAGGAGGAAAATCTGTCGTGTTGGATATTACTAAAATAAACAGGATTTTCTTGACATTGTCAGCATTGAATTGCCCGGAAACATTTCGAGGTTTTGAGGTTTGTTTTCGTTTGGTTTTTAAAGCACATCAAGAATTAGTCAGTGACAAGATCCATGAAGGTCTATCGGCCATGCAAGGACCCTTTCAGACCATAGAAACCAAGCACAGAGTTTGTCAAAGTTAGAAACTTTGTTGAAAAGGTCAAGAAAAAAAAAATCTGCACCGACATAGTCAGGCTGACTAATTTGATCTGAAAGAATAAAGTGAAGGAGAAATATGTTGATGTAGAAAACGTGTTCTTAGTAATAAGAGTTGGTTTTGACCTTTGTGGATATACTCATCATTTCCTTATAAAAGAAAATTTTGAGTGAGTGCTCCAGGTTAGACATACAACACTTGAAAAATTCATTTGCAATCTTAGTTTGTTTTGACATCATTTTTGGCCTGCTACTGAGTTACATATTTCTTCTAGGCATTTCCCTACAGCCAGTGTTGTTTGTTGATCAAAACCTCACAGCCCTGGTAGTTGAATAGTGTTGCCCATGGGTGCCTGCGTTCTTCACTCCCATATAACAGCACTCTAATAATAAAAATGAGACAATCTTAAATAAGACTCTGATAATACTAATGGCTTTTCAGTTCTGAAATTAGTTGGGTTTGCTTGCTTTGCTCTGGTGGAAGATTTTGTAATGAATATTCAAATTTAATATGTGGGAATGGGAAAATATTCAACTTTCTTAGCGCAAATTTCTGCACCAAACAAACAAACACACACCCCAGAACAGTGAACTATTTACAATTTACCAAAAGTTTGAACACCCAGTCAGGAATTATTTACACAAAAGGTACAATAGGAAGTTTTGTGGAGCAGCTTAGGGCAGGGACAAAGAAATGTAAATACCCATATCCTATGCATAACTCGGATGGGAGGGTGAGGAGAAGCAACTACCGCTGCCAGTCACAAGATGGATTCTCCTTGCCCTCAAACAGGGCTGTTGGCAGGAAAACCAGAGACTCCAATTGATTCAACAGCCAACGTTACTCACCCATCAGCCTGAGATGCTGCGGTGAGGTAATCATCAAAGACATTATCATCCCAAAGTGTGTTTTCAGTGCAACCACAAGGCAAAGGGGGTAGCAGGAGCTGAGCTTGCTGCCAAAACCAAAAGCAAAAGCAGGTAGCCACATGTCCTGGGGTAGCCAGTGTGCAACACCACCCGCAGCAGGCAGAGAAGCAGAGCCCAGAAGCAAGTGAGGTCAGGCTCTCCCAGAGCAGACCCCCTTCAATCCCCCCTCGAGGCAAACCAGACCACCGGCAGGAGAGAAGCTTGAAACCTAGCCAATCAAACAGCACCAGCATTGCAAACAACTCTGGCCCTGCTCTGCCCCATCAGGACAGACATAATCATAGAATAGTAAGGTTGAAAGGGACCTCAAGGATCATCTAGTTCCAAGCCCCTGCCATAGGCAGGGACACCTCCCACTAGTACAGCTCACTCAAGGCCTCATCCAATCTGGCCTTGAACACATCCAGGGAGGGAGCATCCACAACCTCCCTGGGCAACCTGTTCCAGTGCCTCACCACCCTCACTGGAAAGAACTTCCTCCTAACGTCTAGTCTAAATCTCCCCTCTGCCAGTTTAAACCCATTGCCCCTTCTCTTGTCATTACAAGACCTTGTCAATAGTCCCTCGCCAGCATTCCTGTAGGCCCCCTTCAGATACTGGAAGGCTACTATCAGGTCCCCTCGAAGCCTTCTCTTCTCCAGGCTGAAGACACCCAACTCTTGTAGCCTGTCCTCATAGGAGAGCTGCTACATCCCTCTGATCATCTTCGTGGCCCTCCTCTGGACCTGCGTCAACACTTCCATGTCCTTCCTGTGCTGGGGGCTTGTTCTGATTTTTAATAATTCTTGAAGAGCATTGTCTAAAGTTACCGCATTTATTTAGACTACTACAGTGTCTTTGGCCCTTGCTCTTAGGGTGGCTAAGTATAGAGTCTAACAAGAAAATAGTTCTCATTACTTTGACAACACAGTCCTTAAAAAAAGAACTCATTCTCATAAACTAACTCACTTTCAGCACCATCATAGGCAGTAGAATGACCCAGCCCTCCAGCCTGTATTCAAAGCAAAATGACTGGGTTATTCTTTGTTGTCCGACACCAGAGAATAGGTGCACATGGGTTATGGGGAGCTCCATTTCCTCTCTCAATATTACATGACAAGGGCTCAGAAGCAGAATCACTTTTAATTAACACATGTGGCAGTCATTTTAAGTGTATGTTTCTAGTAATGCTGGTGAAGAGCCACTAAGCAGATGGGGAGAATTCATGTGGGCGTTTAGATCAGAACTAATTCACTTAATTGAAAAATTAGGAATCATTCCCCCGTGGGTGGGTATGAGTTAAAAGCAATGCTCCAGTGTGCAGGTTCCCTTTCCTGGGTTTTGCATAACGAAGCGAAACAGATTTGCTCTGCTGTTGTTATTTCTTCTGAAACTGTTTACTGGGTAGTACTTCTCTTCCTAAAACCAGGGTTTGGATTTGTTCCATTACGTTTTAATTGTTCTTAAATAAACTCTGACTCTTAAAAATTTTTTTTTTAAAAAATGCCCTGCCCAGTTGTATATACTAATTTGGTTTGGATCAATATTTGGGAAAGGAAAGAGGTGAGTACCACAGTTTAGACAAACACATGCCCAAAGCCATCTGCTCTTCTCCTCACAGTCATTAGGCCTTCATACTACAACAGCATGAGTTTGTAACAGTTGTTCTTTCCTTCAGGACTATGTTGGATGGCTTTAAACTGAGGACAAAGTGAGGTGAAGGTATCTTGTAGGTGGACACTAACTTCCACCTATTTTCAGCCTGGATGACATAGGTTCAGTGCTCAAAGCTTAGCAATCTTTAGCTTTGCTGGAAAACCGTTTTGGAGTGATGTAGAGCTGCTGTCATGGATTGCAGATGAGAAACTAGGGATCTTTTAAGGAGCAGGATCACAGTTTTCCAGGGCCTACTTAACCTAGCAGAGTGTGTGTATCTGTGGTTTGGACACAGCCAAAACAGACAGTATAGAAAAAAAAAGATTTAAAAGACATAAATCTTAATTATTAAGACAGTGTTTTCCTTTTTTTTAGAAAAACAAACTTATTGTATTTGTTTTAATTGTCCTTTCACTGAGCTTTTTTTTTTTTTTTGCCTGTTGCTCTTTCAAGGTACCCTAAGGTGCTGAAATTTAGAATTCATTTTACAGAAGCTAAGGCAGCTGTACTGCTGCCATTCAGACAGAGAGAAGAGTGGAGATGTTTTTTGGAAAGGACTTTTGCTGATTTTGTTAATGGGTAGGAAGGGTCTGGAACAGCTAAGTGATTGCACAACTCCTTCCAGCAGCGTCTCCCAGGTAACATAGCAAAGAAAACTCCTCTGTGTGCCTGCATAGTCAGGGGCACTCAGAGGTATGGTAATTCTCCCCCAAGTCTCCCAAGTCTGCCAGCATTCAGCTGGGAAAAAACTTTCAAACAAACATATTTAAAAGGAGGCTGAGGTGGGATTTTATCAGTAACTGTCACCACTGTGCTGACACTGACAGGGATCTGGCCCTTTGCTTCTAGCAGGGTCCAAGTTGGACAGTGCTAAGTCCCTTTGAAAACTCAGCCAACAAGCACTTCTAAAGATCATCTCCTGCTTGACGTGATGGTTTCTCTGCAGTCCTGGCTGGATTACAACCTGAATAACTGCTCTGGCTGCCTAAAATCCCTCCCCAGTATTTCACTGGGTATGGCACGGGCCCCTCCTGTTTTGCAGTGCTGCAGTGTTCCTCTTCTAGTTTCGTTCCACCTGTGTGTAAATGGACTTCTGGATCATTTGTGCCCCTATTTATTAATCAAGCTGGCTTCCTCAAAGTCATGTCAAAGGATCTAAATGTGAAAGCAGTATGTACACAGCCCCAATGCTGTACGGTGCAGTAGCTTCTGGCAATTATTTGTACCACCCAGCAAGTTGTCATCCCTCCATACATATTACTTCTACGAGTGAGTTTGAGTTCACCCACATTAGTCTGAATTTACCTGTTGACCCTGTGAGCACACCTTTGTTGGTAGTGGAGTTAGAGAAGGGCTTTCTGTTGGAAGGGGGAACTGATGCTCAGCAAGCGTGTGAGATTTTCTCAAGTCACACAGTGTGAATCAGATCTGTTCTTCACATAAGCACGACAAGCAAGGTAGCACACCTTTCCTTCCATAGGTGTCTTGATGGAGGAGTTCATCACAATGAGTTTATTTAGTGACCTCAAACTTCTGCTCCCCTTCCCATTCATCCCCTTCATAATTCTCAGGTTTGTAACTGCCTCTTGCCACACTATTACGTTTTCATTAATATACCAACAGCAGGGCAGCTGTTGTTGTTTTGTCCCTAGTGCTGCCTTGGAGTTGCCTAGTACTGGAATTGGGAGATCTTGAAATCCATGTCTTTTATACGACTTCTGGGCTGAATCAGATTCTTCACTTTCCCTTTTGCCTGTGAATGCTTATCTCCATGCTGTAAAGTCAGTCTGTTCTGGGTACTTTTTCCTCTTAAATCTGTCTGCTACTAACACTGTGTTTCTTTCATTAACAGATTAGCTTTTCAGGAAACCTGTCACCAACAGCTTGTTGCGCTGTATCTACCACTGAGAAAGCTCCAAGGAGAAGCTGAGGGCAAACAGCATCTTGAAGACAGTCCATGGGGACTGTACCAGATCCTCTGAGATCTGCCAAGCTTTCCCTGGTCACAGCTTCTGAGAGGGAGGACTGCCTGGGAGACTTACAATCTGCTAAACACCAGTCCCAACTAGCCAATGAAGAGAGGACCAGCAATGGCTTCCCATTTATGCCATCTGGCTCTGCTAGAATTTGCTTGTCTGACCTGAAATGCACAGCAGCCACCAGCGTGCAGAGGTATGAGCAGTGCCATAAGGACAATGCTAGCCAGCAAGAAGCCTTTCCTCCTAGGCTTACCAGCCAAGCTGCAGAGGGGTGTCCTGCAGCTGTAGATCTTGCAGATTCCTCCCAGCCAGCAGGCAGCCAGGGACTAGCAGCACCAGCCTTAACCGCAGCAGAGGCTCCCTTGGAGGGGCAGGGGCCAGAGATGATGCCAGCCCCCCAGAGCTCCCGGCAGTTCGTGCAAGGCAGCCAGGCAAAAACAAGCTCCCTGACACAAATGGATGACTCTACCTTGAAACCTCCAGGAACTGATGATCAACCAGTGCTTGAGGTTTTAAATTCACTGAGTGACCCTATCAGGGGTAATGAGTCCTGTTGTACTTCTCAGACAAACCTTCTGCAAAGAGGGGAAAAAGACAGGGAAACAGCAACTGGTTCTGCTGTGTGTCAGTCTGCATCGCCAGTGAGGCACACTGAAGCTGGCCTGAAAAGAGACCCACAAACCAGTCTGGAGGCAAAAAGTGCAGCTGCAGACACTGCACAGTTGCATCTCACAGGTAAAACTGAAGTGGTGCAGAGCAGCAAGGCACCAGTCCAATCCAGCCATGGGAGTCCACATCCCATAGATGACACAGTCACTGAACCAGGACGTCCAGGCCCCACTCAGCTCTCCAAATACAGAGAAATGGGTACAATGACAGTTAAGCCAGAGAGCAACTTTTTAACTCAGGAACCAGTGAGCAGGACATGGCGAGATGCCGAGGTTCAGGCCGTGGCTACTGTGGAGAGCAAATCAGCCTCCACCAGTCCCAGCATCCTTGCAGCCTTCTTAAAAGGGAATCCGCCTCCAGAAGAGAAGGAAGAACTGCACATAATTTACCAAGGAGGAACAGGGCTGAGCCAGTCTGCAATTACTGACAGTTTATCCTCAAAACAAAAGTCCCCATGTTCTCCTGTTATCATGTCAGAATCAACTGTTGTTATGGCTGTGACTGCTCCCACCCAAACTCAGGCTGCAAAACTGCCTGATTTCCCATCTGATGTGGTGCCTCCAGCATCAGCAGCTAATACAAAACTTGTTCTCTCCTCCTCCCCTGCAGCCCTTACCTCCCAAGGGACACCTGTGTACCATGCTGAAACAATTGGTGCAGCCTGTGGTGGCAAGGATGCTGCTCAGCCGCCAATGGATACTCAAGTCCCACCAAAGCCCACACCTGTTGAGAAGCTTGCAGTTGACTTCAGTAATCAAACTCCAGCACAAACTGGATCTGGCACTGGTGAACCAAGCACCACTTCTCCTGCCACTGTCCCAGGAACCAAGAACAATGTGCAAGATCCTGTCCCCGATGCAGGAAGCAGCTGGTTACCTTTGCTCAGTTGCACAGACAGTGAGGTCAAGCAGGAGGAGGTCCTGAGCAGTTCTGATCAACAGCCTGTGCAGAGTAAGGGTGCACATCAAGGGGAAGCAGTTCCTCACAAACCTGTGGTGAAACCAAAGGAAGAAAACTCAGTGGTGCTTGATCCTAAAGGAGGGATGAGCATTAGCCACCCTGTCACTCTTTGCATAAAGGCATGCTCAGAGGATGCAGGTGAAAAGGAGAGCAGAGGCCGGGGAAACACTGACCAGGCTCAGATGGCCAGAGACCTGAACCTGCAGGCAGGACTAATGCCTGAGTTGAGTGTGAATTCTGCACATCTCCCCGCTCCCTTGGAGGCATCAGCAGCTCCCCAGCAGCAAGGCCTCCAGGCCAAGGAGGCCAGACGTGAGCTCCAGACAGCAGCTCTCCCTACTTCAGCTCAGACCTTGCCAAACATGGGGGAAAACAAAAAGGTCCCCACCCCAGCCATGGAGGCAAAAGTGCAGGTGAAGCAGTCCAAACACGTCAGGGATGTTATTTGGGATGAGCAGGGCATGACATGGGAGGTTTATGGTGCTTCACTCGATCCAGAATCCCTGGGAATTGCCATCCAGAACCACTTACAGAGACAAATTCGGGAACATGAGAAACTGATCCGGGCTCAGAACAGTCAATCTCGGAAATCCATTTCCTCAGACACATCCTCAAATAAAAAACTGAAAGGCAGGCAGCACAACATGTTCCAGTCCATGCTGCAGAATTTTAGGCGTCCCAATTGCTGCGTCCGACCTGCTCCCTCTTCTGTGCTAGACTGACGTGTTTTGCAGGAATGTGTAGATGTCTGCAGTGGTAGAGAGAATCCCTCCCATCAAGCCTTGAGTCCCGCTGTTCAGTAGCAGTATTGGGGTTGCAGTGCAGCAACAGTGGAAAATTGTATCCCTTTGTTTTCCGAGTAGCCACACGCTCCATTACGCAGTTCTTATTTCCACAGCTGGTGTATTTCCACAGTATGACCCCATCCCCACCCCTGTCAGATGAAAAGCTAGGTACTTAGCAAAAGCACAAATTTGAATTGCCACCCTGCTGCAAGGGAGAGAGGCACCTCCTGACAAAACAAGCAGCAGAGGACTCATCAGAATTGTTGTGGGAAATTATTTGTGTGCATCACAAGGTCTTGTACAAATGGGTGGGATACAGAAAGGGGAGCGAGGCAAAACTGAGGTTCTACAGCTGTAGAGACCTAACACAAGGCAAGTTATCTGGCATGCATATTACCCAACAGTGAGACAAGTCTGCGTAAACAGTGCAGGCACTGATAACTGAGAAGACTGACTTATGCTGATCCTTTGGGGAACCGTTGTCATGTGAGCCCCAGAGATCCAGGTCTTCTCCCACTGAAATGGAGAATCAGAGAAAGAGTGAGGTTGCAGTCTGAAGGATGCTTTCTCTGGGAGCAGTTAAGCCAGTGGCTAGGAGGTGAAAAAGGGACTCATTCTGCGGGCTTGTTCTCCCCTGCATCAGCCACACTTAAGGTATAATCAGGCGATGCACAAAGGGCAGACGAGGCACGTGAGAGCATGGTAGACGTACCCACAGCCAGCAGGTGCCCTTACTCATGTTGTGGCATTCCAGCCAAGTCTTTCAAAAGCAGCGAGTTGTCTGGCTCCCCAGCCCAGGGTGGGCAGCCCATGCTCCCAGCCTGCTGTGGCACTGAGAACCTCTCCTCTAAATCACTCTCTAAAGTGATGTGAATCTTTTTTCTCTCTCCAGAGATGCACAGTAACATTTTCCCATAGGAGCAGGCTATCCTGTGTGTCTGGGTCCATGAGCCCACATGACTAGTGTCTTACACTGATGTTTTTCCTTTGAAGTCCTTAATCCAGCTCTACACTTTTGCAGTATTTTGGTGCTTTCCTTGCTGCCTTTCATAAATTAATACCGTTTATTTAGCCTGTGTGTATTTTGTTCCGCTTAATGCTCTCTATATAATAAACCATTTGATTGTTAACTTGAAACATTTATTTTACAGGAGCACTGAAATCTTGAGACAATCTTTGCTGTATTTCTAATGTTAGAGAAGTTGTAGAAACTGCTAATAAAAGGTAGCTTAGTAACTGTTTCTGCAGAAGTCTCATATACAATAATGTCTTAAATGTATATTGGTCACATTTCTCAGTGATATTTTTCAGCCTGGGAGATGTATTTCCCACTTTCTTGTTTACCAGAGGTCATGATGGGAGACTGAAGAATTGCAGCTTGTATAAAAATTAGGTTTCAATCCTGTGGAGCACTGAGGATTTGGGTGTTGTAATCCTGCAGAGCACTAGAGTTACGTATGGGTTATTTTTATTCCATTAAAGATTTTTCATGAATCATTATGATGATAATTCAGTTCTCTCTCTAGTAGCACACCTGGCTTATGCTGTAGGTCTTACTATTATAACTTGGTCTGTGAATCTTGCAGGTTTATGCAGTGTAAATGAGTATTAATTTTTTTTCTTTTTTTTTTTTGTCTTTGAAACAGACCAGAGGTTGATCCCATTTGATTTAAGATGCCAGGCTTCTTGACTGCATCAACTGTCGAGCCTTCAATGCAGGGTTTGAGGGGCATTGGTTCCACAGCAGGGAGATAAACTGCTGTAAGATACAATGTTTAACCTAGTTCTATCAAATGTGTTGCCCCCAGGTGTAGTACGGAACTGACTCCTAGTTTTCCTCTGAGGTATATTTGGGAGCTCTGTGTCACATCCTTATTCCATTTCTGTACATTATTTCAGTGTGATGCTGAATTACTAATTCTGAAATACTACATTAGTGAGTGTCTTCCCACATCTGCTTAGCAGGAGAAAAGTCTCCTTCCTTCTCCCTGTTAGTATGGTTGTTTCCATACCCTTTCTAGCAGTGTCTGAGATGCAAGTTTCACGTTAAATTTTGTGGGGAATTAATATTGGCAGTATCATTAGGTCAGGTTAGTTGACATGTTTGTTGTTTCTTCCCTTGTTGTATCTTTGTCAACCCTGAAGATGTTTCCCAAGTTATCCATGGTGTTTGCTGTGTCCTGTCCATGTC
The DNA here is from genome assembly GCA_013396675.1 of Eubucco bourcierii. Classification (NCBI taxonomy): domain Eukaryota; kingdom Metazoa; phylum Chordata; class Aves; order Piciformes; family Ramphastidae; genus Eubucco; species Eubucco bourcierii. Next base: position 38,629 of record VWZE01024409.1, read on the forward strand.
CGAGGCTTGTGATGCTCCTTCTTTGCCTCCCTTCTGCCCCCTCCCTCACTAGCTGTTGCCCAGCCTATCTTGCTGTGAAATTGTGTCTGGTAGCTGAGCTCACCTCCTTCTCTCTCCACTGTCTCCCTTGCTGTAGCATTGTGAGCCAGTGTACTCTGAACTGTCCCTTTAGCAATACACTTGGTCTGAATATGTAAACGGATTGTTGTCTTTTGTTTTCCAGAGGAGAATAAATGACTATAGCACGTTTATTGATTGCCATGAACTTTATCCTTTAGCTTAAGCTCTCTGAAATATTCCTAGCATATGAGTTGGTTTTTGAGACCAAACAGCTTGGCAATGAGTGAATAGTGTGCTGGGGCAACACTGGAATTAAGTCTTTGTTATGAGGAATAGGCGATCTCTCCTAGTTCCCTGCAGCACCTTCCAGCTGAGAGTCTTCACCAACCAGTCCATCCACACCTCCCTCCCCAAATGGCCTTTCTTTCAGGAAAATTTCACCAATGCACATGTACCACAAAATGCCAACAGGCAGGTTACTAAGTGGACACATCTGAACAATTGCATGGGTGTGACTGGAACAACCATAGCAGTCAGCAGAGCACTGTGCTTTTGTGTTCTGGGAGAATACAAGTGAAAGAAAAACTGCAAAATATCAGTGATGCTGCCTGATGGGGACAGAAGTACTGCAGGTGTGCATTTGAAGTCAAGCAATAACATGCCAGAAAACAACAACACAAAAATGAGTCAATAATCACCAGCACATCTCATGGAAAGTATTTTAGGTTTTTTGTTTGCCTTGCTAGGGCAAGACTGTAAGCAACTTGCTAATTTAACCCTGGTAGTTTATGCTTTCTCTTGTGTACAATGTCTAGACAACAGCATGAATCCTTGTAGGGATGATGCCTCTTTCACCAGCAGCAAAACAAAACCATGTTTTTAGTGCCAGTTAGCAACTATTATGCATGTAAGTGGTCTTGTAGCAGCCAAGAAAGACTTATGTCAGAGTTGAAAATCCAAGTGTGATTGGAGTAGTGGTGTGGCAGGGGGTAGGAGGAGATGATCTGTGTGCCACCACCCTGCCCTTTTTCTCTGCCCAATGACTCAGAATCACATTGCATTGGTTGGATTGTTAACTCTACCCAGTGACTCAGAATCTCGTGGCATTGGTTGGATGGTTAACCAAGGAAATCCATTTAAGCTAATTAAAGGAGGGTTCCAACCAGAAGGTACTTTGTAATTCCTGAGAGCCTAGCCAGCTGAAGTAACTCTTACATTCAGTTTGTTGCAAGATGAGAAAATTTGGGGAAGAAGCTTATTGTAAGGAAACTTCCCCGATGGTTGCGTCTTCTGTGAAGCTTGACCTGGCCAGAAATGAATGAGAGTGGAAGATTTAGTATCAATTCAGGAGCTATTAGGAAAGATGAGAACAAGCATGTTTCAATGTTGCCATACAAAGCTTGAATTGAAGGAGAATCTCATTGCAGACGATTTACAATATAGTCTGGATTTCATGTGAGGCTGTGACATCCACCACTGTCTGTGTGCATTTCTTTGGTGTCTGCCAGTTTTACATTGCCTTGGGCACAAGTACTTCTGGAAAAAAAAGAGTGGGGAAAAAGCTGAAGGGACAGGGAGGAGATAGGTGTTTTCTCAATTTGAGAGTAAGAAATCCTTATTTTGAATGTACAACAAGGAATTCTTGATAAACGTGGCAAGGGAGAGGCAAAAAAAGAGGAGTAAACCAAAGTTGATGTAGGTGCTTCACAAGGAACTCCTGTTCCTGTGTCTGTAAAGGCAATGGTTTGCTTAAGCTTTGTCTATTTGTTCATTCTGAGTCACACTTATTTTTTGCTGGTGTGCCATTGCATTTAGGTGTGTTTTGCTAGTGCATGCAGATATATCCAATATTCAATAAAATCACCAGGCAAGCAACCTTTTCAGAACTGCTGCTGCCACTGCCGGGCTTGTAGAATGCATCATTTGGAGAAGTATATTCAGGGCATTCAGAGAAGGTGAATATATGCTCTAAAGATGACACTAGCTTTTATCTTGAATTTTGTTATTATAGTGAAGTGTTAAAGTGGAAATCCAAATTAAAACCAGTGTTGAAGCTCATGGAAAACTCAAGTTGGCTGCCACTGGTTTTTAGTTTGTAAACAATGGGATCCACCACAGCACTGTTTCATTACTTATCTCAGTAGACGTAAGGTTTCCATGAAAGTACAAATTTGATTAGCTTATTAGCTCCATTGTCTTGTTCTGTGTCCATCTTTTTACACCTTTTAAAACTAAATGCAAAAGGTTTCCAAGACCAAGAAAGCCTTTCATGTCCAGCTTACGGAGATGGCTGCTCTGAATTAAGAGACAGCTGATCATCAGGCTTCATGGGCTTAGGAAGTTAAAAGCTACAGTCTGAAGGATACTCTCCCCTCTTTTTCTTTTTTCTTTTTTTTTTTTTTTTTTCTCTCTCTCCTTTTTCCTGTTCATGTAACACCTCAGCCTCTGCTGGTTTGGTTTTGGGTGACTGGTGTGTCTGTATGTTATCTATTTTTAGTCATCATAAAACTACACACATAGATCCTTACCCAAATGCTGCACACTACCAAATATCTCTAGAGTCACAGGCTAATGCAGTGGTCCATGGGCCTGGAGGTCAGATCCTGTACATGGAAGTGGTTGCAGTGTTCTCTTAGGAGCCTAAATTATCCCCTTTGAGTTAGTATAGATGTTTGATAGAAAGAATGAAGTATTACAGTTGAATTGAGCCAAACTGAAATTAGTATCATCCTTTTTTCTTACTTTTTTTTTTTCCCCTCCCTTGCTGATCCTCTCAGATTTATTGGGTTTTATGCTTTTCTGAGCAGCTTTTCTTCCCAGAGGTTATAATGTGGATTTTGCATCAAATCCTGGCAAGGAAGACTTTGTAATGTGAAATGCATCTTTTGTTAACAGGTTTCTTTAAGGGAAAAAAATAATATGTTATCTCTGAGCCAGATCATGGAGACAGGAAATATATTTTCCTCTAGGAAATATTTGCTATAGGTAAGCTCGTGTGTGTGTGCAGGTCTCGTGCATTACTCATACTCTAAGATGATCTTTTCCCTTTACCCTTGTGATTGAATGCTGGAGGCTTAGCATTTTCTGCAATCCTGAGGCAAATTTAGATTACTCTGCAATTCAGAAAGAAGGATTTTCTCATTATCTGGTCTTCAAAACAATTCCCAGAGATGTATCTTAAAAAAAATCCACCAGTTTGCCAATCTGTTTCTAGACTGTCAACAGAAAGTGTGGTGGCTGAGGCATACAGAAATGCACACCGGTTCCTGAGCTCTGTAGAAATCCACACTTGTGTGTACAGTCTATTTTCTACACACCAGCTTTGGTTGACAGCAAGCATCTGAGCTTAGCAGGAACAGAACCACGTCACCCAAGTCCAATTTGAAATGTTGGAGGGTTCTCTTGATAACACTTCCTTTAGTCCAGTTTGTAATATTTTCAAGTCCATCAAATGCAAGTTTAGACAATGCCCCGAGGAACTTCAGTAAAATGGAAGAGAAAGAACCATGCATTCATGGTAAATAAAATCATGTCTGAAGTAAGGTCTCAGCTGAATACTAAAAAGCACTGGGAGTTTCTAACCAGAGTTAAAGGTAGAGACAGTAAGGTGAACTTTGAATTCTTGGCTGTTGCAAGCACCATAAAAATGATGGTCATCATTAGTCAGTCGGCAGCAGAAGAAAACCAACTTGGGGACTTCTGATGACAACTAATGTTATTGTGGCTTTATTATTTTTTATAGTTACATGACTGAACATAATGTACTGTACAAAATAAAGCTAGTATTAGGCTTCCAGGTGTACTGTGGCATTTGTTTGAGACATCCCATCAGAGGTTCGCATGTGAAGAAGTCTCATAGTGATAGTAAAGCAATGTTTCCCACTCGATTGAGTCCCTTAGGAATTTAATGTTTTGCTGTTTTACATCTCCTGGTTTTCATGCTGAATACAATAAAATGAACACTGTCTTAATTATTCTGGGTCTCTGTGTGTAGGCTGACGCGGGAAAAGAAAGAACTTCTCGGCACAGCCATTCTGGCTAAATCTGTGAATGTCTGTAGGACAGAGCAGCTACAAAGGGCTTTCTGAATTCAGGCCCAAGACCTGGCACCTTGCAAGGCTCGATGTGGTGGAAGCCACCATACACCATCCCTGCTGGAGAGGAGACCTGTCCGCTTCCTTCTGTGTAAGTGCCATTGCCTTTTCATAGCTGTTCCTGAGTGCAGGCTTTTCTGCAGCAGCCGCCGCATCTCTGCCCTTCTGCATGAATTCGCTCAGCCTTTCAGCAGCCACTTGCCACGCAGCAACACATTATTCATCCAGCTCGGCAGCCCAGGAGTTGAGGTGGAAAGAAGACAGTGTTTTAACCCAGTGGTGTCACTGTTGTAGCAAATTGTCACCACCAACATGTATGCACACCATGAACAAAACTGAGAACATCAATGTTGGAGTAACCTGAACCATTTTCATCCCCCAAAAGAAACAAAGTTTTATCTCGTAGTACAAAGAACATAAAGTAATGGATGATGGTGATGGTGATTTTGATCCGGTAGTGTTACAGGAGTAGTATTTCCATATGCCAGTCTACTACAGGAGGGCATGGAGGACTCCATCTCCATGTACTCCTTCCTGTGGCAAGGGGAGAGAAGCGGAACAGGTCCTGAAACGACGTGGCTGCAGGATGCCTCTGCCAACTGAGACTTTCTGGCTGCTCACTCCAAGCTGGAGCCCTCTTCCCAAAAATTGTTGTGTCCTTTGCTCTGTGTCTCTATACTTCTTGTATCTGCTAGGGTTCAGGCTACTTAACTAAGTGCCCAGTGCTTTGGACAATCACATGGGGTATTTTACTAATGAGATTTGCCACATTTTTTGTCACATGGTTCAGGTTCTTGTGTGCCAGTGGCTGCCAAAGATGAGTCGTTCCCCAAACTGCCAAGAGAAGGGTGCTTCTCATCAGTTGGTTTTTGGTTTTGTTTTTTTCAGGGGTTTGTTCAGCTCTGTGACTCAGTTAGCAAGCTGTCTTTGTAGGCAGTAAATCTGAGGTCTCTCCTGCTTCACCCCTGTAGACTTTTGTTGCAATAGGAGAAAAGCCTGTGGATTACCTGCCCCTGGGGACCTGACCCAGCAGAAAAATGGACAGGATGCTAGCATGGGTTTTGCACTATCTAACCAATAATCACCAGTGCATATTTTTCATCTGATGCAGATTTTAGGTAATGTAGCAGTTTCAGGAAGATAGTACCTTCATGTATGAGTTCATGCATTCTGGCTTCCTGCTCATGCATCAGCTGATTTACTGTGGCTGTGAGCTTTTCAACCAGCAGCACTACATCCCAGGACATCTACTGCACTTCTTTCACCAGCTGAAGAAATCACCATACCTTTAGGTATTCAAATCCAACCAAAATCACTCTATGGTAGGTAGCAGTATTGTGAGTGGAAAACTTAAGATTTCCTCAGCAGATTTCAGATTTCTCCTTTGAAAGGTTTACTAGCCCATGTTTTGAAAAGTAGAAGCATAAATCTGCAACTATTTTGATAAATATGGTCTCGTTTGAGAGCAATGTGGGTGCTCTTATCCCCTGCTGAGTTCAGGTCATGGAGAACTGTGGATACTTGATATGTCTACAAAGAAAGTAACTGTTAATGAAACAACTTGATAGATAGAGCAAGGATTTGGGTCATTCATGCTGAGGTTCTGCCTTAATTAAATAATTCTGTTTATTTCTTTTCCCAGTTAGAAACCTGCTCATGGCAGCACTTTTTTTCTCTAAATCCACTTATATAACGTCAGAAAGGCAAGACAGCTGAGCAGTTAAGGGTGTGTTTCTCACAGGCTGGTGAAAAACACTCTGGCAGCTAAACGACAAATGATCGGCACCTGCTTTTCTTCCCCTGGATGATGGCTGGTGTGTAGGAATGGCTGCTGGGTTTGGCAAAGCCCCCACATCTGCACTGAGCTGAGGATTGCTGGGCTGTGGAAGGAGGAGAGACAAACCAGGTCTGCCCAGGAACTGACAGAGGTGAGGCTATCCACAAAGCTGCTCTCCTGTGATTTGGGAACACCTCACTTTTTTTGTCTGTTCCTTTTATAAGGAGGTTTACTGAGTTATTAATTTATGAGACTGATTGCTTAGGTTTAGTAAGTCTTAAGCTAAGGGGAAAAGCCTTTGGTAAGATACTGGCTCTGTGCATATAGGTTACTGACTTTCTTGCGTGTGGGTTACCCCTCTGAAATGCCTGGGCTTCCAATGGGTCTTGGATGCTTTGAGTACATGCTCTGCAGGCAGAAGGTGATGGACAAGCTTCCCTGATTTTTTTACTGGCTCCAGGAGAGAAGGAATGGGGAATAAATAGGGCTGATACTCACTTTGGTCATATCCAGATGTGTCCCCTCACTCTGTATGACCACATCTTTATGTATGCCAGCTATTTAAAGGAGATTTGCTGGCTAAGTAAGCTGAGAGCTATATGGCAATTTGGGGAAGACGATGTAATCAGATGAGTCCTACAAACTATCTGAGGCAAATGCAAAATAAGTATATGCCCCGGTTTTGGTTAATGATGAGATACATTCTTTGTTACAGATTTATCTCTTTGCTTTTATTGACATGCCTCTGCATGCATATATATTTCTTTCCTGGGATACTGTAGTATTCACCCTAACTTCTCTGCTGCACAACTTACTCTACAGCAGGCTATACCTCCTATGCATCCTAAGCAGTGCTCTCTCCTCCTGGACTCACCCACTTTTCCAGCTTGGCTCAGCTGATGTTGAAGGACTGTTCAGAAGAGTGACAAGGTTACTTGTTCACTCTCATCTGCTCTTCAAGTTTTGGATGTTGTCATGAGCGATACTAGCAACTGTCTTGCATTTATTAACATGAGTTCCTGAGATCATCAAACTGAGCGCAAACAACACATTGCTTCAGCTCCCTGGGGCAGAAGGGAATGAGTACTTCCTTCCCTATCTGCCACTCATCTTTCACAACTCCCTCAGCAGTTGCAAAGCCACTGCCAGGCCTTGCCCTGTGGCAGCACAGGTGGAATGGAAAGCAGTCATATTTTCTCCACTGGGTAGTTCCATGAGACACACTTCCCACAGGCAGAGAGCTGCAGTGATCATCTCATAATGTCCACTCCTTTGCTTGCAGGGAGAAAATCTGTCCCATTTCTTCTTGTGCATTTTATTTCTAGCCTGGCTTATATACAGGCTGGAATAGCTCCTGCAAACAAATTGACAAGACAGCACTAACAAGAGAGACTACAAAACCGAGGGCAGTCCTTAAACTGTCCTAATCACTGCTGAAACAGAAGCTGGAGCTTTTGCAAAACCTGCTGCTGGGGAAAAAAAAAAAGAAAGAAAAAAAAAAAAGCAGCTATGTGGTATAGCTTATAGCTTCTTTTTAATGGCTACACATGTGAAGGTAGTGCCCACCTTCAGAACAGCTGGTCTTATTTGTCCCCACTGCAGGTTAAAAAAGAAAGAGTAAAAAATACATTGAAACCTCTCACTGCTGGGGCACACTGCACTCTTCTGTTTGTCCAAACACAACGAGGTATTGTGCTTCCCTGGCAATCTGCTCTCATCACTCAGGTTTCCACCATCGCAAGACATCCAATACTACCTCCAAAGAGCTTTCATACTTCTTTCATTTGTTTTGTCTGACTAAATTATTTAGGTCTTTCAGTGCTGTGGCTTGTGTACTTGAAAGTTCATATACCTAATCAAAACAAAACCCCAAACAGTTCTATCTCCAGATGTCAGAGGTGTAAAAAACCCTGTAAGGCCAGGATTGCACCCAGAGGTTTTATTGTTTCCCTTTCTTTCTCTTGCTAAGAGACAGAGAGCTGCAAAAATAAAGTTACTGGCAGATTGTTTAACTTAAGTTTGAATTGGTTTTAGTGGGACAGAAGCATGTAGACTGGGTTTTGATAGACAGGAAAGGCAGATGCAGATTGATTTAGGAACCTCCCAGCATGCTAAAGAAATGTGACACAAAGGTTTTTAAATATAGAAAAGGGCAGACTCTTTTCTTTTTAGCATTAAGACCCTAATTGAAGAATGAAGATGTACTGTGGTTTTGTGGATGCTCTGGCAAGTTGTATGTGATTACCACCTGCCTTAAATGAGATCTCTTTTAAATGGTTCTAAATTATTGAGTCCTCTGTCTTGTAACTCGTAGCTCTGTCTTCCTTATTTGCCAGGAGCCAAGCATTGCCTACAGGTATACATAGCACATGTTGATTTTAGTGTCACACTAACACGTGGCATGCAAACACCATAACACTACTTGGGAGCAACACCAACCATGGTGTTGCATGGATATTTAAATCTTTCTTACCTGTGCCTTTGGGATTCAGGTCCTGAAGTAGATATAGCCTTGCCAAGTCCCTCTTTCTGTTTGGAGAATATAACAACCCGAGGTTTAGCTCTCCAAGCTGCGAGACCTTGAAATTGTCTTCAGCATGATCGATACACCACTATGCCTTAAATCTGCAGGCAACTCTAAATAATTTCTTGCAGTGTAAATTAATATCTGACTGAAGAATTGATTTTTAGCAATGATTGTGCATGGAATTTGGTCCTCCTTGCTGTTAGTTATGGCATAATCATAGAAAAGATGGAAAGAGTTAAAGTCATTGTCTTCTTTAAGCAAAAGGCTAAGAGTGCTTATTTGGCTTCTATGAGAAAGGAGTCTTTTCTCCTCTAAAGGCTGTGTGCTTGCTTGGCTTCTATGAGAAACGAGTCTTTTCTCCTCTAAAGGCTAAGTGTGCTTGCTTGACTTCTATGAGAAAGGAGTCTTTTCTCCTCTAAAGGCTGTGTGCTTGCTTGGCTTCTATGAGAAAGGAGTCTTTTCTCCTCTAAAGGCTAAGTGTGCTTGCTTGGCTTCTATGAGAAAGGAGTCTTTTCTCCTCTAAAGGCTGTGTGCTTGCTTGGCTTCTATGAGAAACAAGTCTTTTCTCCTCTTAACTTTAAATGACATGTCAAATCTTGATAGAAACTAAGAGGGTGCACCTGATCATGGAAGAACTCTTGTACTGCAAAGCTTAACTGTTCCCTCTAGAGAGACTGGTCCTCCTTATGTCTGTATAACTATGCAATGGATGATGTTCAAGTTTATGTCTTCCTTGATAAACCTTGGTAAATGTCAGTTTTTAGCAAAGGAAATACATTCACCTTTCTGAGTACCTCCTGCCATGGCTAAGAGCTGGCACACTCAGTATCTGACCTCCCACTCCTTTTCAGATGGCCTTTCTGAAGACTTTTCCAAATGCATTACTGTTTTAAGGAAACTGGTAAAACTTAAAGAGTGCATCTGTCGTGCATGGCTTCTTAAGTTGTGGTCATATAGCATTTGCATACAGCCGCACAAGAACAACAGATTTGCAGTAAAGAGGGAAAACGTGTTGACCCAAGGTTTAGTTTTCACATGTCTCGCTCTAGAGAGAAACACCCCTCCAGCCATGCTCCTTTTGCCTACTGAACAGCAAAGAAGTGGTTTGTTAGTCTCAGGACTCTGTCACGCTGTATAAATTGCCATCAAAATGGCCAACCTGGCAGTTGTGGAGCCAATTTTGGAACCAGATGATCTTGAAGGTCCCTTCCAACCCAAACCATTCTCCCTGTGAATTTTGATCCTTAGATACCATTTTTGTTGTAGATTTTCCCAAATATTTTAGGCAGCTGCTGTGTAGGTAGATTTCATATGGTGATCTAGACACCCTAGTGCTGGTCTTCTAAAGCCCTTGGCCTTAATGTCCAAGAGAAGCAAACTCTTTAATCTTCTAATTATCTGCCATATTTGGAAAGAGTCTTTCCTCCTATGTCACTTGAATGAATGCCTTTACCCTTTGTTGCCTCCAGTCTAAGAGGAAGTTTTTCGATAGGATGCATTTCGATAGCAAGGAAGGCAGAAAATCCTGCAGTTGCAGTGCAGGACATTTTACAGCTTCTGTACTGAGCCAAATTATCTTAACCCTATTGTCTTCAGTATGCAAAGTGTTCAGATATGGCTTTGGTTGTGGTTTATTTAAAGCCATTCAGCTGTTGAACAGCTCACAGCCTGGACAGGGTGCAGCAGATGGAGGCCATAGTGAGGCAACACTGGCTGGCAAGTATCAAATAGTGTCACTGCCAGGCTCTAGGAACATTGCCCAACTAAATCATTTGGGAGTACTTCACACAAGACCAGTAGGCTCCAGCTCAGTCATCTGAGCACAGAAATTAGTTATCTAGCATCTATTAGACAGACAATCTGTTCAGGTGACTAGGAGTGTCCCTTCTAGTGCTAAAATCTGCAGAAGATGTGCTCTTGACTGGGGTCCTCCATGTCACAAAGGACATAACCTTGCAGAAGACAGTTCCTTCCAAAAGCTGTGCTCACATAACTTCCATAGGGTCAAGGGGGAGCATAGGCCTCCAAACTGTGGAGACATATAACTTTTGCAGCCCTTTGCTAAGCAGCCAAAACAAGCAGAGAACCCCTGCTACTTAAATACACTGAATAATGCTGCTGCTGGAAGAATTTGTAAACCAATGCTCATCTGTCAAACTGCCCAAGCATTGGCACCTTCCAGTTAAGTCTGCAGCACCACCACTAACAAGATGCACCTCAGTGCTGCCTATGGCACCTCACTGTCTCTGGTATTGTCATGTAGGGACACCTTACAACATGCCCTCTGCAAAGGAGTGCCAAGTTGCCCTCAACCAGTACATGGTTTCAATGCCATCTCCACAGTCCTGTGATTAGTTCTTACAGCCTTACCTGGATCACTAGGAGAGGAGGGGGCCAAGGCATTTCTTGAAGGAGGGCAAGCTTGTGGGAAGCCCACTGGAGCTAATCTCCTGTCACCTTCATGTTGGCCAAAATCTCCTTGTGCCTGGCTGCTGGCCAGCAGTCAGCTCTGCCTGGCACCTTCACCTTGCCCAAGAAGCTGTAGCTCCTTCCCGACCAGGCCATGTGGGATGTTATGTTAATTCTGTCCTCTTTCTAGGATGATGTTCCAGGGATTGGCTTAATCCCATCTCCACTTCATGTTTTCAGCAAGGCTCTCTTCTGAAAGTCTACCACTCCTTCTATTCCTTGACCCTTGATCAGATTAAAGGAATTCCTGATCTGTGAGAACTCAAGGATCAAGGAGAACTCTGGCACCAGAGCACAGCACCATTGCTTATGGTAATTCTTAACAGGAAATAAGATGAAGAACTTTAATTTCCTTCTCAAAACCACAAGGAATCTGTGTTTACCTATTCTCCAGCATCCTATTTGGGTTTTCGCTTCAGCCAGCCCTTGGGCCACAATCACCAGCACTCTGGGCATTGCAATCCACTCAGACAATGGCCCTGGAATGTAGTGAAACGGCAGCATATCAAGAATAATACACATCATACACCTCAGCTACACTGCATTGGTTTTATATCTAAGGACTGGGCCTCTGGTTTGTGTAGCTCCCTCTAAAGATATGTACTGGGTTTGACTGATGTTAGATTTGAAAAGGAAAAAAACCAAAACAACCAAAAAACAATCCATAGCTGTTAAACATACATGGAAAAATCACCTTTCTTCTCATTCTAATGGATGGGCTGTTCACAAATGCATCTGCAGCTTCTCGTGTTGATGTTTAGTTTATTGAAGACTTGTCTGAATCAAACCCCAAGGGCCAGGTTATCAATTGGGGTGAGTGAACATAGCACAATCGATTGCAACAAAGCCATCAAGTCACTTTATATCAGCTGATGAATTGACTTTGATCTGAATGACTCCATACACTAGTGTACCTCAGACCTGAATGTGACTTCCACACCCACTGTCCTGTGGATAGTGAGACTGAGCTATGCAGGTTTGGGACGAAGATAGGTGTACCGCATTGTTACATTTTGGGGCTTAACTGAACTGAGCCCTTGCCAGAAATTCAAGGTTCAGAGTTGACAGAGCCCTATTTATTGACTGTTTTTGAACTTCTGAGCCCTCAGTCATTTTGTTTCACTGTGTTTTGTTCCAGTCCTTAAGAACTGGGACTGCCGACCCAGCGATGTAGGGAAGCCAGTCCTGCCTCAAGCTCTGTGTAAAGGGGCTCTGCCTCCTCTATATCCTTGGTTACTGCTGTTCATGAAGTTACTGAGTATTAGTGAGAAGCTGATGATGCCATTAGTGCCACCAGCATGGACATTTGGTCTCTTCACCAAATCGCCCTTGATTTAATTAGTTATTCATTTGTCACTTGGGACAGATGGGGGGGTGGGTGTCTGGCGGGAGTAGGGAGGTCTGGGGGCGAGGTGGGGCGGGAGGAGGTGAGAGGCAAGAGGTGGAGGAGGGAGGAGCCTGGGGTTGGTGCTGCTTCTTTGCTGTGTCCGTTTCCACACATCTGGATGTGATCTTCACAATCAGAGCCGGCAGAGCCAGATCTTGACCCCCGAGTACGCTGCGATCCCTGCAGCCTCCCGGGGGTTTCCTTCCTCACCACACGCAGGGCCCAAAAACATTGCTGTGGCTATGTCACACGGGTCTTTTGCTTCCTCTCTGTATTGGGAAAGGCTGCAGTCCTACCTGCAGAGCTGGCTGCAGCTTTGCGCCTGTTTAACACAGGTCCTTTGTGTAAACCTAGTCCAACGTCGTGGTCCCCGTCAGGAAGCAGCAGGAGACATCTCATAGCTACCCTACACTGGGTTGCTAAAAACACTAAACAAAAGGTTTGAGGTGTTGCTGATCACCATCAAATGTCCTTTCAATCTTGATTCCGTGGATGTGTATTAGGTTAATTTTTCAGCTGGCAGTGCCCAGCTGTGGGTGAACATACTGTATCTTCAGCAGTGCTGCAAAGGCAACTCCTTCTGGTCACCATGTGCCATCAAGGTGGTTATGCACAGTGCTGCAGTGAAAGTCAGTGGTAATGGGCAGTCAGTATCCCAGATTTTACGGCTCTGTGCAAGCAGCAATGGTTTGGGAGCGGGGCAGAGAGCAACTGCAAAATCAAGCTTCTCTCTGAAGATGTGTCTGAAAGATAATGATGATAAGTAACATTATAGCTAATAACAGCTTGTGGCAGCTGGGCTGATAAGAAAAAGCTGATAAGGTGGAGTTTGATTAGCCTGCATTGTCACTTGAAGTAGGGGAATATTCAGTTTACACCAGTGTGCCTTTTGTCTCTGTGAAAGCAGCACACTCAGGAGATGCTAAAGCTCAAATTTTATCACCTGAGTACAATTTACACCCAACTTAAGTGATAGGGAATCACAGGGTCTAATGGCTGCCCGATGTGGAAGTGAGCTCAAGGTTTGGGTGCTTAAGCAGACAAAGAACTTGTGCTTGTGGAAGCAAGAGGTAGTAAAGAACATCAGGCAAAGTCACCTTCATAGAATCATAGAATGGTAAGGTTGGAAGGGACCTCAAGGATCATCTAGTTCCAACCCCCTGCCATAGGCAGGGACACCTCCCACTAGTACAGGTTACTCAAGGCCTCATCCAATCTGGCCTTGAACACATCCAGGGAGGGAGCATCCATTCATTCCAAAGGCAAGTGTTTCTTCAGCAACTCTTTCACTATCTTCTACTTTCTGTCTTCTGTCACTGATTTCTAAAGCTTTCTTTTTCACTGCCAGCCTTCAGCTTGTTTTGGAGGAAGTGGCTATGGTCTGTGATGACATGTGGAAGACTGTTTTGTGGGTGAATTATATTGTCACTCTGCAGCAAACATAGCTTCATCTTCAATGTCCTCTTTTTTGCAATTTGTCTCCTTAAAAAGGAAAAGGGTGCGCTGCTGCCTTAGCTCTGGGCAGCATGCTCAATAATCCTTAAATCTTCTGGCTAACTGCTCCTTATGCTACTCAAGGAAATGTAGAAATAATTTTATGAGTGACCATATGTTGGTTTATGGCATTAATAATGTGTCTTTAACACCTCAGATATATCCAGATTCAGGGGGAAATGGTAAAGAAAGCAGGAAATTCAGTGAGCCTTGATGGGTCGTTGTTATATGTTTGGGTTTGTTTTTTTTTCTTTTAATGGACAAGCTGAGACTGTCTGCTTAGTGTTATTACTGTTGGCTTTAAAGCATAAGCTATGAAGGTCTTCTCTGCACCATTCCCTGCAGTGAATTAATGAAGTTATCCCAGGGATTTAACACCTAGCCAGACTCTCATTTGCTGAATCTTTATGAATTTATAATAGTGTTCTTTTTGTTGGGTGGAGCCTGGAAAGATCAGAATTGGTTACAAGAAGAATGATGCAAAATTTCTGCTAAGTATTTATACACTCCGATCACTGCAAAATCCTGGCCCTTTTGGAGTCACTAGCAAGACTTTTGTTGATATTGGAAGACTTTTTTCCCCCTTGGAGAATATGTTGTCTTTCCATCTAAATTCCAGCAGAAAAGAAGAGTCAGAAACTAGTTTATGGCAGCTTATGTCCCAGATGAAAACCAGGCGATCTTGTAAGTGGCTTCTTACAAAGACAGTTTTCAGGTGTCTGTCCTGCTGTGTCTGTAGGATGAGCTGGTGGGCAGTGACACATCATCTGAGTAACGTTCCTCTGGCAGCAGGCTAGCCTGCAAGAATCACAAGTTCAGAACAATATTTGGGACCCAGAGCAGAAATCCAACACTGTAATCCTTGAGGAGCCCTCAGACAATTATATCTGGTGTTGTGCTCAGTGTTACCACAACACTGACCAATCCCTAAGAAGTCAGTCTGGTGGCTAACTCATGTTGTGAAGAGTTCATCTTTAGATGTGTCATGCACACATCTTCTCCTGCTGCTGGGACACTAGAGATGTCATTTGCTATCTGCCCTCCATTTCATCCTTTTTCACTGCGGTCCCCAGTGAATTTTCCCTATTAGTGTTAATTTCTTTAAAAATGTTGATAAACCATTAGGTATAAAGCTACAACGTTTCATCTCCTGTTTCTACCACAGTGAACGTGTGTCCCCAGCTAAAAACTGTATGCCTAAGCTAGCTGAGACAATATTAGACAATTAGGATTAGCCCAAATTTCAGCTTTGCCTCACATACCTTCCCCCAGGCAGACATACCTGTATACATCAGAAAAGAATCCCTTGGATCACACAGGCCTCCTTCCTGTTTTTACAGAGCAGTGGAAGATGCTGTGTCTAGAGGATATAAATAGCCAACCTTTCTGAATGAAAACATGTCTGTCATCTTTAAAACAACAGCAGGGAGAAACAGCCCAGGGATATGTGTGACAGATGCCCTGTAATAGATATCAACTATGAGCACTGCCTGTCCACTGTTGTAACTGGAGTGCCTTTGGAACTAGGCAAAATACTTTAATAGAGGGACCCAGAGCAAAATAAAAAAATCTCTTGAGTTTGAACCAGATATATTTTTCAGTACAAACAGAGGTCAGACCTTATTTACAATCACCAGATCTGACTCTTCACTCCTTTCTGACAGCTTAGGTTGTTTTTCTGTCAACAGCTTTCCTAATTTTTCCATTAAGTTTCCAAGTCTGGTCCATGCAGGATTTTAAGGTATGCTTAGCTCTAATGCCAAGTCATACAGGACTTAAAAATCCTGTTAATTCCGCTTGAACTACACCATGTATGCTAGCAATGGTATCTCTCACATCAACCAAGTATACAGCAGCTCCTAGGTCTCTTAGTGGAAGAAGCATGATTTGGCTACAGAATGCAAATGCTACAAAATCAGTGAGCCCAAAGAAAAAAAACAAAGCAGAATATTGTTGTTTGTGTTTAAAAGCTCTTCTTTCTAGACAAAGGCAAATGGGTTACAGAAACAAAATGTCAAGAACTGCTAAAATTGTTTACAAGTGTACCTTTGTGCTGCTTCAGTTTTATCTCCACCCCAGAAACATAAGTTTTAATATTCCAGCAGCATTTTGAGGCACCCTTTTTGCTTCATTAAATACCATCACTTTTTGCTTGTATATTTTAAGCATTTTTGTACTAAGCCTTTTTCTACTTACCCTGCCACAGAGACACTGACTGCAGTAAACTGGGACTGCAAATGACCTTCATTTCTGATTTTCAGACATTTGGCATTTAAAACTTTTAAGTGGTTAAAGCAAATGTTCTCCAAGGTTGTAGAGGCTTTCTCCCTTCTCAAAGGTTGCCTGCTTTTTCAAAGTACACCAACATCTGAGGGCAGCTGTGGGAGGTCAGTATCATCCAAAACTTGTCTTGGCTGTGGAAGAAGCAAAAGTTACTGTGATTTAATGTTTGGTGCATATGCTCTTGCTGGCAAATCTTGTAATGAATCAGCACTGATAAGAAGAAATACAAATGCTGTGTAGAGATCAGCCTCGTAGTTCAGTGGAAAGAGTTGTCCAATGTGTATAAAAGGTAATAACCTTAGCTACCCCTATATCATTTTCCATTTAGTTACTTTGTGTCAGAGCTGTCTACCCCAGACATTTAAAATAGAATCAGAAAATGATTGCCTCTTCATACATAAATACATACATAAATAGATACATAAATACATAAACTATTTAGGTTGGAAGACATTTATATATTTATTACCATAAATATATAAATAGATACATAAATACATAAACTATTTACCTCTGTTTTCTAATTTTTATGCCTCTAGGACTTTTACCCATATCTAAGTAAGCTTGTAATTAGTAATTGTAACTTGTAATTAGGCAGTGATAAAAAATTGTATGGAACAGCAAAGTAGCTTCAAACACTCCAAATACTGTCAAATAGCAGTTCATGTTCTGTGAAGGGATGATGTGCATACTATGTAATGTTTCTCCAAATCCTCTTTCGTTCAGAATGAGGATTCTACTCTTTTTCCTGTAGAAACTACCCTCTGAATGTGAAGTAAAAGAAATCTAAACCAAATTAACAAGGGAAAATAAATCCCAGTTAGGTTATTTTCATAATGCGAAGGACATTTACTGGTTTTCTATCCTAAGTGTCATGTAGTACCTGGCAGGTTACTCTGTTCAGACTGCCAATTTGTGTCACAGAGTTAGAAAATAGGTGTTGTCTTGCTGGGCAGACTCCACAAATGTCTGCTATGTCAAACCCAGGTTCACCTGATCTGTGTTGTCGGCAGCCAGGCTACAATGCTTTTGGTTAATAAGCATTTTTCATAGAATCATAGAATCATAGAATGGTAAGGTTGGAAGGGACCTTAAGGATCATCTAGTTCCAACCCCCTGCCATAGGCAGGGACACCTCCCACTAGTACAACTCACTCAAGGCCTCATCCAATCTGGCCTTGAACACATCCAGGGAGGGAGCAGCCACAACCTCCCTGGGCAACCTGTTCCAGTGCCTCACCACCCTCACTGTAAAGAACTTCCTCCTAACATCCAGTCTAAATCTCCCCTCTGCCAGTTTAAACCCATTGCCCCTTGTCCTGTCATTGCAGGACCTTGTAAATAATCCTTCCGCAGCCTTCCTGTAGGCCCCCTTCAGATACTGGAAGGCTACTATCAGGTATTTTTGTGTGCTAATTGCAAGCATCGTGAGTTGAGTGAGGCTCAGCCCAGCTTTTTCATGTTGCTCTGCTTTGTTTCCATCACTGGGAGTGAATAAGGGGGAAAAAAAATTTAAAATAGGGGTGGGGATAAGAAATTGTGCAAAAGAGAGGTGAAGATTAGGAACCAAGTGGAAAGTTAAGGCCGTGTTCAGCAGTGTCCACAACTATAAATATCTTATAAAATGAAGGATGGCTTAAAGCTATACCTCAGATTTTGGCCTGTTAGCTTTAGGGCCTAAGTCAACTAAGGTTACTAACTCATGTCTCAGCAGCGGTGGAGATTCTGAATGAGAAGTCCACAGCGCTCGTACAGGTGTACTTACTGTAGATCATCTACATGGTGTACTAGAGTTGCTGTTTGCAACATCTAGTTTCTGTGGTTGTAGTACAGCAAATGAGCAGCTCTGCAGTAAGAAACTGGACCAATGGGAGAATGAAACTCAATATTAAGACTTCTGATAAGGTTATCTCGTGACTGCCTTGCTGCAAAAGATCTTTTTGGTTCTTAGAGAAGTACACGTTGACTCAAGTCTTTTGTTGCTAATGGAGGGTTTACCTGCATACTGGTTTGCATCTGCTTTTGGGAAGGTCTGCTGCAAACTTCAGCACTCATGACAATAGCACTTGTGTGCACTTAGTATACTATAGATCACAGAATTGTAAACCTGGCATTGCCAAGTTGATCACTGAACCACAAAGATATTAGAAATAGAGGTTGAACCAAATGAGTATGACTTGCCAGTGTGAGAAGATTTGGAGGGTAGTCATCTGTCCAATGCTCAGTTCTTTTCCATATAAACTTCCCTAGCTTTCTCTCCTGCAATTCTGGGCAGCTCCTTGAGCTCCTTGAGCTTGCCCTGGATAGTGAGGGAGGGAAGCAAATCCTAGACCTGCAAAAAGTTGGCAGTTGTTTAGATCTGGAGAAATTTGTCTTTGATTCACCAAGAGTGATAATATTTCTGAGAGCATTTCAGACTTCCCAACATCTTGGTGCCAATGTAACTCAGCGTTTTTTAGAGGAACCCTAAATATTCCAGAAGTTTAACTGGCATTTCCTGCAAATTTAAAATGCATTTGCTGCTGACAAAAGAAGAAACTACAGAGCAACCTTTAGTGATTGGCAACAGAAATTACTTTTATGTAAGAGAAGGTGTGCTTTTAAAGTGTTCCTATAAAATCAAAGAATCATAGAATGGTAAGGTGGGAAGGGACCTCAAGGATCATCTAGTTCCAATCCCCTGCCATAGGCAGGGACACCTCCCACTAGTACAACTCACTCAAGGCCTCATCTAACCTGGCCTTGAACACCTCCAGGGAGGGAGCATCTACAACCTCCCTGGGCAACCTGTTCCAGTGCCTCACCACCCTCACTGGAAAGAACTTCCTCCTGACATCCAGTCTATATCTTCCCTCTGCCGGTTTAAACCCATTGCCCCTTGTCCTGTCATTACAAGACCTTGTCAATAGTCCCTCCCCAGCCTTCCTGTAGGCCCCCTTCAGATACTGGAAGGCTACTATAAGCCCCAAGTCTCTCAGCCTGTCCTCATAGGAGAACTGCTGCAGCCCTCTGATCATCTTCGTGGCCCTCCTCTGGACCCCCTCCAACAGTTCGATGACCTTCTTTTGTTGGGGGCTCCAGAACTGCACACAGTACTCCAGGTGAGGTCTCACAAGAGCAAAGTAAAGGAACAGAATCCCCTCCCTGCTGGCCACACTGCTCTCGATGCAGCCCAGGACTTGGTTGTTGTCTGGGCTGCATGCACACACTGCAGGCTCATGTTGAGCTTTTCATCAACCCAGGTCCTTTTCCTCAGGGCTGCTCTCCAGCCATTCACCACCCAGCCTGTATTTGTGCTTGGGATTGTGCCTACCCAGGTGCAGGACCTTACACTTGACCTTGTTGAATTTCATGAGGTTGGCCTGGGCCCACCTCTCCAGCCTGTCCAGGTCCCTCTGGATGGCATCCCTACCCTCTAGCAAGTCGACTGTGCCACACAGCTTGGTGTCATCTGCAAACTTGCTGAGGGTGCACTCCATTCCTCTGTCCATGTCACTGACAAAGATGTTAAACAGCACAGGTCCCAGCACTGACCCCTGAGGGACACCACTTGGCACTGGTCTCCAGGTGGACACTGTGCCGTTGATCACCTTGCATGTAGAAGGTAAAAGGAGAAAGACTGTAACTTTCCTTTAGACACAGTAAACCTGAATTTCGTGTCTGTATCCAAAGTGAAAATAAATATTCCCCATTTAGATTGTAATATAAACAGTAGCACTGGCATATACAGAGAAAACATAGTAAAGACATACCTAAAAGGTTGACTCTGCAAAACCCACCCCATGTGGGATAATTGGCTGTTAGTGTCTTCAGCTTGAGTGTATATGGCAATTTCCATTATTTCACGGTTGAGCTGAATAAGGCAACTATACTGGTATTCTTTAAAAGCTGTATTTTACTCACCAGGAAAAGTAATATGAAAAAGCTTAATGCAAATCTGAATTCAGCATGGAACCTATGGTGGCTGCTAGAATAACTGTTAAGAACAAATGGTATTAAGAATTCCTGGTCAAAACAATGATTTATCACAAGGTAAATGTTCAAAGTCAGTCTGCAATCCAAAGATTTGCATATAGGATCTGTCTCTTACCCCACCAAAGCCAAAATAGAAATGACAAAGTTGTTTCTCTTTTTTTTTTTTTTATTTGATTAAGAATAAACTTCAGAAATATTAGAAGCTGATGAAAATAGAAAGATATTTCTTGGTGCCCTTTACCTTTACAAATTGCTCAGTCAATCACAATCAAATGGTTCTATGATTCTAAATAGTTTTCCCAATGTTGTTAAAAAGCTTCCTGTTCATACTCAGTGAGGACTTTTTCTTCCCTCTAGATGCAGTTCACACAATCATATACTGTTTGGGGCTGGAAGGTTACCCTGGAGATCATCTAGTCCAACAGCTATGTTCAAAGCACAGCAAACCATAGCAGGTTTCTCAAGACCGTGTCCAGTCAGGTTTTGAGTATGATCATTGATGGACCAACCTCTGCAAGTGTTTGACCTACCCTCACAGGAAGGGGGGGAGGGGAAGTTTGATTTTACGTTTAAATGATATTTACTGTGCTTCTCTTTGTGCCTTTTGCCACTTGTCCTGTTGTTGGTTAGCACAGGGAAGAACTCGGGTCCATCTTCTCTATTCCTTCCCTTCAGCTGTTTTCGCGCATTGATGACATCCTCCTGCTGCTGTCTATCCGTGAGGCTGTAGAGTCCCAACTCTCTGTGTTTTTCCTTGTATGATTGTCCAGGCCCAGTCCCTTAATCATCTCATTGCAGTAAATCCCTATCTTCCTTGTATGGGAAGGCCAGGGCTGAGCTTAGCACTCCATTTGTCTCTCATCAGTGCTGGAGAAAGAATCAGTTCCTTTGACCTGCTGGCAGTGCTGGTGGCCCTCCTTGTCTCAAGGGTACACTACTGGCTTCTGAACAACTTGGTATCCACCGGGACCCCCAACTACTGTTCTGTAAATCTGCTTTACAACCATACAGACCCCCATGGTGTTGTTCCTCCCTAAAAGCAGGATCTTACTGAACTGCATGAGGTTCCTCTCAGTTTCTCCAGCCTGTTGATGTCCTCTGAATGGCAGCACAACCCTATGGCATCTCAGTCACTCCTCTCAATTTTGTGTCATTTGCGAACTCTCTGCCCCATCATGCAGATCCTTAATGAAGATGTTTTAACAGTGTTGACCTGGGATGCACCACTGGTGACTGGCCTTCACCTGGGCTTCACGCCAGCATCCCAACTTTCTGAATCCGGCAGTTCAGAAAGTTTTCAACTGACTGACTGTTTATCTAACCTATACTTCATCAGCTTGTCTATGAGGATATTATTATAAACAGAATTGAAAGCCTCCTGAGGTCTAGTCAACAAATAAACAGCATCCACTGCCCTCCCCCTATCTACCAAGTGAGTCACCTTGTCATTACCAGGTCGGTAGACATGCCTGTCTTTTCGTAAATGACTATTCCCTAATCTCGTCATTCATGTGTTCAGAAAGGGTTTCCAAGTGTATTTCCTCCATCACCTTTCCATGGGTTGAAGGAGACCAACTTGAATTTCCTCAGATTATCTTTCTTGTCCTTCTTGAAGATAGAAGTGACACTTTCTTTTCTCCTATCCTCAGGAACCTCCCTGCAGGACCACAACCCTCCAAAAATTAGCTGGAGTGGCCCCAAGATACTACTTGTTACTGCTCTTAGTAATTATGGGTGTATCCCATCAGACCCATTAACTTAATTTATGATTAAATGTTCCCTGACTCTCTAACAAAGGGTAATTGTTCTTGCTCCAGCATTTCCCACTGGTCTCAGGTGCCTGAGATTGATTAAGGGTGGTCAGAGAAGACTTTGTGTACCTTGACCTTTTCTGTGTCCTTTGCACTGGGTCTCCTACCCTTTGTTCCCAAGTGATGTCCCTCCTCCAGGTTTATTTTTAAGAGAACACGTTGAATAGCCCCATGAATATCACTCAAGCAATCTGTATTGTCTGTACAGCTGTTGGGCAGCAGTACAGCAAAGCACATGAATTATCCCTTTGGTGTCAATAGCATTACTCATATGCCCAAAGTTAAGCACATATTTAAAAGCTTTGGGAAAATGAGCCTTTAATTTCCATCAATGCAAAATGCTTGAAACACAATCTGATACTATTTAAATCGTCTGAGATGTCTATAGAGTACAAAATTGTACACATTTAAAGATCAATTTAAAGAATTGCTCCTAGCAAAGGAAAATTACAGAAAATAAGAGACAGCTAAGAGTGGTGATTTTAAGGAGTGGACCAGACTGATGTTCTCCCCATAGCTGCTATGCTTTTTGCAAAGCAGAATGTGTCTATGTGGATGCATTTGGAAAACGGCCGTATAAAACCTGAAACATTGCCCTTAAAAAACAGGAGACTTAAGATATGAAGGAAAAATTAAACTCCTCTCAACTCTGAGCACCTCTTCTCACCTATTCTGCCTTTCCTATACTCGCTGACACTTCCAGCTACAAAAATTTGAGTCTTGGGTTTATGTGCCCTAAGACGTTTTCTTCTAAGCCCTGTACCACAAAGCACACTGAGTGTCTTTCTGATTGTGCCTGTCCAGCATTCTCAGGGACACTTCTGTACTTTGGCTCATTCCTTCTTTACTCTGTCTGCTAGGATGCCTGGATCTTGATTGTAATGTACAGAGTAGAAAAAGAAGTTTAGCTGGTCCCTACAAATATGACTGATCTGGAAGACAGAAATGAATGGGCTTGACTTTGTGATACTGATTATGTCATTTAATTTCTCGAGGTGGAGAAATGATGACTTTGTTTCCAGCAAGAGCTGTGTCTGTGCAGTCTCTGTCCCTCTGGGATCCGCAGCTTTTGCCTAATCTGCTGCTTCAAGAGTAATAACAGTCAATTACTGTAATGGGTCCAAGACCACAAGTCCACTTTGTGAAAAGCAGCAGAGTGGCTACTATGTGTCAACAGAGCAGTCAGTGCTAGCTTTTGAAATTAGCTCTTCCCATGAGATTATAGAGATGACAGCCTGACCTCAAGTGGCTGAGGATTCTCTTATAAAACTGAGAGAATAGTCTGACTTAGATTAGCCCTGCCTGATTCTGACCTGACTGTTTGCACTTCTCTTCCTGAAATTGTCTCTGAACTCTCAGTGAGATTTGATATACCAAGGCTCTTTCCTACTTAGCATCAGTCTGTTATCTTCTGTCTTTTCTCTGCAGCAGGTCTGTAGGGACACACAGAAGAGTGGCTGCACTGAGACTGAACATGAGCTGACACACACCCAAAAAAAGCAGGATTTGTACAAGTGTCCTGAGGTTCATCAAGATGAAAAATATGAAGAAAAGACAAGCACTTAATATTGCTAATCTAGGTATGGTTTTATTTGATCAACATAGGCATTAACAGTGCTATCAACCAGCACCATCTGCTGCCCTTGGATAGCACGGCACAAGTTCTAAGAGCAGAGATAATTCGATGAGAAGAGGGTATCTAAAGAGGTTGCTCTCCCAACCTCCTGTCTTTAATCATATTCAGGAGCAGCATCGCCAGCACTGGCAGCCCACTGTGTTTGCCTCTCTACAAGGCTATCACAAGATTATTTCCTTTCTCCCTTCCATGAGGCACAAGGTATGAATGCTCCCACACTTTCATTGGAAGACTAAGACAGGTAAGGGAATATGGATGAAGAAACATAGATATGGCTGACTCAAAATCATGAGCTGATACAAACCATTGTGGGTTTTATTAACTAATGCAATGTACACATATAAATAGGAGCCTATAACACAGCACACAGCCTGAACAGCTGCCTGAGCATCAGAGGTGACATTGTCCCCATCCTTTGCACAGGTCGGATTAACGGTAATCTGCATTTGGTGCAATCCTTAATTTCTTCCCCCTTGCTGGATACCACAAGACTTTGGACCTCTTGGCTCTACAGAGACATAATCCCTCATCTAGTTTGTGAAGAGAGGGTTTTATCCCGAAGTGAGTGTTATAATGGTTTTTGGATACTACAACTTCATCCCTACTATTTGTTTATGGAAAACAACCACCTTTATAATTCACTTCAGAGTTAACCTCTTGTCAAAGGAAACAAACTTCTTGTTTCTTTGGCCTTTTTTTTTTCTTTTGTGTGTGTGTTGTTTGAGAACGAGATGTCTCACTTAGAAAAAATTATTTTTTTTTTAAAGAGGAATTCAATTTCCCATGCTGCTGCCAGTTGCTCTCCAGCATTCACAACAGTACTGCTCTGAGGAAGTGAAAGTAAAACAAATAAACAAACAGAAAACCATGGGCAGGGAGACAGAAAAATCAGAAGTGGCCAGCATTGACATGGGAATGAGGGGTACCAGGGAAAAAATAGTTATTGCCAGTATTGCAGAGCCAAGGACACCTGGGACACGGACGTGAATCTTCAGGGAGAGTCTGTGGTGTCTGCAAAGGGGCTAGGTTATGTGTCTGTCAACCTGAAAGGAAGGTATGAAAAATATCTCTTTCCCCTTCCTTGGATCTAGGAGCCAATACCTTTGGGCTGCCAAATCATCTCAGACTCTACCAGAAACCAGTCTGAGTTCAGCAATGACTGTGGTTAGGGGTAAGGAACAGGATGGGACAAACTGAGAGACTGTCCCTTCACAGTCCTCTGACTGAATCTTCTGCAGCAAATAAACTAGTCTAATAGCCCAATATAAGGCTCAGAGTCAGATGTTCAGCAACAAAAATGAGAACATTCCTCATGGTAGATTACTGTAAGATTCTCTAGGAAAAAAAAATATATATACATATATATATTGTGTAATCATGTCATTAAGAGCTGTAATTCATCCATAGAATACCAGGTTGGAAGGGACTTTGGGGATCACCCAGTACAGCCTTTCAGGGTAAGAATATAGTTTAAATGGAATGGCCCAGCACCCTGTCAAGCTGGGCCTTGAAACTGTCTAATGAAGGGGAATCTATCACCTCCCTCGGGGAGCTTATTCTGATGTTAAATAGTTTGAATGGTGAAAAAAAAATTTCTGGCATCCAGTCTGAATCTCCCCAGTAGCAACTGGTACCCACTGCCCTTTGTCTTTGTGACTCTTTGTAAAAAGGGAGTTTCCCTCCTCAAGATAGTCACCCTTAAAGTACTTGGTTATGAGGCATCACCTAAGCATTCTTTTCTCAAGGCTGAACAAACCCAGTTCTCTCAGCATTGCTTCATATAACAGGTCTTCCAGTCCTATGATCATCATTGTGGCCCTTCTCTGGACCCTTTTCGGCCTGTCCACATCCTTCTTGTACAGCGAGGACCAAAACTGTATGCACTGCCCAAGGTGCACCCTGATCAGCATTGAGTTGACTTTCTTTGCTGCTGCAGCACACTGTTCATTCATGTTGAACCTCTTGTCCACCAAGACCCCCAAGTCCCTCTCCACAGTGCTGCTCTCAAGCCAAGTGGCTCCCAATCTGAGCTGCATTCCTAGGTTATGTGTTCCAAAGTGCAAAACCTTACACTTGGCCTCATTAAATTTCATGCATTTCTTACTCCCTCAACCAGCCTGTCAAGATTTTCCCAGAGGATGGCTCTCCTCTCTGGGGTGTCAACTTCCCCACTTACTTTTGTGTCAAGAGCAAACTTCATCAGGGTGCTCTTAATTGCAATATCTAAATCATTAATAAAGATATTAAACAGTATTGGGCCAAATATTGATCCCTGGGAGACTCCATTAGTGACAGGTTGCCAGTCTGAGGAAGAGCTAATTATTAGCATCTTCTGGGTACAGTCTGTCTGCCAGTTCCCCAGCCACCACACAGATCAATTGCCTGGGTCATAGCATGTCAGTTTCTCAAGGAGGAGGCTGTGGGAGCCTTTGGGGTCAAGTTAAAGCTGTATAGACAGTCCTTCTCAGTTCTGAGTGTTTGGTTATGCAGATTAAATGTTTGGTTGGTTTTGGGTTTGCTTTTGGTTTGTTTTTTTTCTGCAGTATTTGGGGATATTATATAAATGTATGCTACAATAAAAGTCAGTAAGCGACAGCAGTTTAAAGATCTGTTCAAGAGAAAAGTAAAAATAAAAAATCAATCTGAGCACAAAACCCCAGACACTTGAAGAGCACATTAGTCCTCTTGGAGTTTGAAAATTAGATAGCTTCATAGCTAATATCAAGTAGGAGGGGAAAAAAAAAAATCAAGTGCTCACAAGACACTAATCACCATGTCTAAATATTAATTATTAAGATGACTGAAAAATTGAGATGTTTCTATTGACTTAATTGTACTAATGGTCTGATGGGGCAGCAGCAATGCACCTCAGTCCTTGAGAAGGTCATGGATCCTACTTGTACTAGTCAATTAATTGGCTAACCCATGATCTTATGTTGCTAAAACATCCATAACTGCCCGTGGAGTGTTTCAGCACTCTTAATAATCACTGGAGCATTTGAGCATTCGCTGCAGGTAACAGAAGGCAATTTTACCATTGAGTAGCTCTGGGGCTTGGAAAGACCTCACCTCCCCTGCTTCCCCATGCTGCCCCTCCCCTTCCTCCCCATCAGCATACACAGTGTATTTTTCATCTCAGTGCCTTTTCCCAGCCCCCCCTGCTGCTGTCTTGCCAGGCTATTAATCACAAATGCATCTAATTGGAATTCTTTTGGGGCCTGTTAGTCTTCATGCCATTAATTTTGCTGTCTGTGACTCAAAGTGGCTTGAAAAAGAGATTTAAAAAATGTTACTCCACTCTCTGCTATGGCCCTTAGCTGGCAGCCAGAGCCCTGGCATCCTCCTTCTCAGGAGAGGGTTTGCTTTCAGTGCCTTGATGGGTGTGTGTTTCTGTCCATTGCCAACCAGTGTAAAAAGCAATTGATAGCAAAAGTTGGCCTGGTCATGACAAGGCAAAGTCCAGGCTTCTTCTTTGTACTCCTGGACAGGTGAAAACATCTTCAGCTCGTTGGCAATGGCCTGTCCATTTTCTCTGGAACTCCCTGTGAGGAGAGATCTTTTTTGTCACCCTTCTCTTTATAATGAGAAATTAAGAAGTTGTTTAGGTAGGGAGGGAACAGAGAGTAGGCTGAGCAAGCCCATGAATTTGAACAGATGAGGACATGTGCCATCATGTGCTGTGTTCTGTAATCCAGTATGAAAACAATTATTAGCAAGTGCTCACTGCAGATAACAAGCTGCAGAGATCCATGAAAATGACCTTGTTTCTGCTTTCTCCTGAATTCTGTTCTAAGGGGATTCATGAAGACAGATCTCAAGGAGCTGAGTGCGTAGTGAGGCCTTTGAGCGGGCAGCACACATCAATGCTGCATCCCTGTGATGATTATCATATACCTCTGTATGATACATTCACTTTTTAGTGTTGGTTTGTCACAGAGATAGAGTTACTGTGTTATATGCATCTATAAGGTATTTGAATTCATACTTTTGGGAGCTGAATTTCTTGGAGAGTCTAAAATCCACAGCAATTCCACCGCTCTTTTTGATATTTGTTCTAATACCACCAGCAGTGGGTGCCCCTGGCTAATTCAGAGTGCTGAGTCAGAATGGCAGAGAGGTATTTGTGTTCCTGTCTCAATGTGGCCATTGCTTTGGGTGGTCACAGGGCAGACTCACCCCACTGTACCATCAGTGTTAAATGGAGATTGGGTTCCTTTCCTGTGGCAGTGAATGCAAGTATTTAACAAAAGTGTGTCCAGCAGGTCTAGGGAGGTTATTCTCCACCTCTACTCTGCCCTGGTGAGACCACACCTGGAATACTGTACCCACTTTTGGGCTCCCCAATTCAAGAAAGACAGGCATCTGCTGGAAAGAGTCCAATGAAGGGCTACAAGGATAATTAAGGCACTTGAACACCTCTTCAGTGAAGAAAGACTGAGAGAACTGAGGCTGTTTAGTCAGGAGAAGAGACCACTGAGAGGAGGTCTTATTAATATCTACAAACATCTGAGGGGTTGGTGTCAGGAGGAAGATACCAGGCTCTTTTCAGTGGCACTCAGTAATAGGACACAGAGTAACAGCTATAGTCTACAACACAAGAAGTTCCATATCAGCATGAGAAGAAACTTCTTTACTGTGACAGAACAGCAGAATAGACTGCCCAGAGAGGTGGAGTCTCCTTCTCTGGAGACTTTCAAAGCTAACCTGGACATGTTCCTCTGTGTCCTGCCCTAGGTGATCCTGCTTTGGCAGGGGGATTGGTCCAAATGATCTCTGGAGGTCCCTTCCAACCCCTAACATGCTGTGATTCTGTGATTATGAAGTACATTACTTGAGGTAACAATTGTTTCATTTACATTCAAGCTACACTGTTTCCATTGACCTTTGTCTGGTGCCTACATGACCCTCAATACATCTATGGGCTGTGAAACATAAACAGAATTATCTGTGCATGGAGACTTTGCAGTCTCCACTGAGGACAGTGGAACAAGTGGAGCAGTCCTCACTGCTTTGTGTTCACTCATATAGGCAAGGGTACTGCAACTCCAAACCATAGGCACTGTGTGGGAGAAATACAGTAAATATGACCTTGAAGCATCTCTGAGCCAGCACAGACAATAAATCAGTTGGCAGCAACAGCAAGAAAGGAAGGGTGGGGGTGGGGGTGTGTGTGTGTGTGTGAAAGGGTAAATCGGAGCAATCAATCACATCTGAGTCAGATCTGTACACATCCTTTTTCACTCAGCCATGCTCTGGCAAGTGAGCACTCATTGAAGGAGAGCTGCTGTCTCCATGTCTCCAGTGCTTTCCACAGAAATTCCCAGACTTGGACATCCCTCTTGCTTTTTGCAGCGGGAAGCACACTCTGTGTGTGCGTGCACATGGTGCACACGGACATGAGGGGTTTTGACTAGCTGATGTTGCAAAGAAACTGGCTTGCAACTCAAGGTCATGGATTGTATTTGGAACAAGTCAGGAGCTGTGGGCAGTATGAAATCACAAAATTAATCTGAAATCTGTGGCTGAGCACCCCCTGCACATCTTGCTGATGATAATCATGTTTTTAAAAAGCCGTGTGAAAGTGCTCAGCTAAATTTTGCACCAGCTCAGGATTGGCAAACTACTTTTCCCAAGATGCTTGCAGGTGGCAAAAATATGCAAGATTTGTGGGAGGATCAATCTTCTGCAGAATGAAAAATTGTTATTCTAGATGCATAAGATATATAGAGCCCTGTGTGACTCTACATGCATAAGATATATAGAGCCCTGTGTGACTCACAGGGATGAACGGACAGGAAAGAAGAAAAGAAAGAGTTTTATCCACATAAAGTGGATAAAAAATAATTTCTTCTTAAACAGAACATTTTTAATGGAATAATTGAAAAACAATCTCTTTACTCCGTTCCCTCCCCCTTTTTTTTTTCCTCCTCTTGGAACAGAATTGCTGTTCAAACAATCACATGATTTTTGCTTGTAGTCTGGGTTCCTGAAATACCTCCTTTTTCATTCAACACAATCCTTGGCTGATTTATTGAAAACAACACTTTATTCATTCTTTTACCCTTTCATTCAGCATTAATCTATCACAAGCCTGCATATTGCAAAGTCACGTTTGAGCTTTCTGTGGTGAGGTTCATCGTACGGTGTACATCATTGCGGAACTCCCTGCTCCAGCCTGGCAGCTGGCCAAGTGCACCGGGGTCAGTTGCAGCTGTCTTCACCTGCTCACAGACTGTGGAAAGGCAAGCTGGTAGAAGCTGGACCGACTCTGCTTCCTTCACCCGGTCATCCTTTATTTGTGTGTCTCACCAAGGATCTTTGGCACTCAAAAAGCAAGGAGACAAGGCCCAAGGAGTTTACAGTCCAAGCAGATGTTAGGGCTTGGACTTCTTAAAAATTTCCATATTACTTTTTCAGTGGAAAGCAGCTTCTTGACTAAACGAGCATGTCTGTGGAACATGTCTGCTTTCCCCTCTTTTGCTGGAAAAGGGAAAGTCCCAAACTCAAAAAATAAAATTCTATTTGGAAACTCAGTTCCCATAAACCACTGTGACCTAGGGTTGTCATGTCACGTGCCTTTCCCCTATCAAGCCTCCCTCCCCTTGGACCACGGACAGGAAAAAAATTGCAGGATCCCCAGGGATGCTTCCTGCTGCAACAGCCCCTTCTTCCCAGACTAGTTAGGTTTCTTACCTTCACTGCTCAATCCAAAAGGCTAATCTAGAATGTTACTAGTTTTAAAGTATTTTTATTATTTCCACACTGAGGAATCCTAGAAATTCTTCCCTGCTTTCTGGTAGTTGTCTGAAGTGGCTGGCACTCGTGAAATTGCAGCATCCCAAACACGTTGGGCCATCTTTTCCTAAAGTCCAGCCCAGATTCAAAAGTTCAGATTCTCATTCCAGTTGACTTAAGTCTAAATTTTCACTTCTGGCTAAGACTACCTCATTATCACGTGATAGCCAAGCTCCCACAACATTGCTCAGTTTACAGATGGATTCTAGTGGCATCTTTATCCCTCTAATCCAGGGCTCCTGACCTGCACTGGACATAGAGGTGTAGCCAGACACAGCTGCTGGATTATGCTGGCTTTCTAGGTCAGGAAATACAGGCTGAAATCTTTGAAGATTTTGGAGCAGGATAGATATTCCATTAATATCCCTAGAAATCCATCCAAACAGTAGCACAGGCTCCCACACTTGCATTGTTCCATGAGTATCCTACAGATCTTTAAGCATGCTGCAGTTCTACCAGCTGCTGCCTGGATCCACCTGGTTTTAAAAAGCAGATGCAGGTTTAGCCAAGCATCACTTTCAGGACCATATATCTCACTACAAGGTGGCAATGCCATTGTCCTCAGGTTGACTCACAACCTGAGGTGAGGGCCGAGGTGGGGAGAGAAAGAGAGGATAAACATTGTTTATCTGTGAAGCTTGTTGTTATGCTCACAGGGCTTCCAGTGAATGACTATTGTTCTGATGTAGGTTTAGGGGATTTGGGTCACTCTGACCTTCCCAAGCCTCCAATATTTTGATTGTTTTCATTACTTCTGAGTTCTTTACAAAATGTCCCAGCAGCTAATGTCAGGTGAAACACACAATTCTCTGTAAAGTTTGTGACACAACACACTGCGTTTCTACTTCCAAAATAATATAGAAAGCTTTTGAAGTACAGCGAAAATACAATGTTATCTAATCACCAGCGACAGTTCTCACCAGAAACTGGCTTAAGTGAAAAATAATGTGCATGCAAACTCCATAACGAGTTTGTCTGTACAGCCTGACCATGCAAAATCCAG
Source organism: Eubucco bourcierii (assembly GCA_013396675.1). Taxonomy (NCBI): domain Eukaryota; kingdom Metazoa; phylum Chordata; class Aves; order Piciformes; family Ramphastidae; genus Eubucco; species Eubucco bourcierii. The sequence goes on from VWZE01024409.1 coordinate 69,940, forward strand.
CCAAGAAGGCTTTGTTATGCCAACATAGGACTAAGTCTCTAAAGGAAGTGTTTTCTGGAAAATGGACCTAATCCCTGTTCTGATCTTCACCTCCTGTTTTGCTTGTAGCCCTGAAGCAAAATTTAACAACAATCTGTAAAATTTGTGGACTTAAGCTGAGGTTTGCCCTGCTAAGGTAGGCTTGGGAAAAGTATGCTGTTCCCAAAGTACTGCCAGCAGACTTCCTGCACTGGTTGGCACAGTGCTGGAATGGAGGCTCTTTCCACAACCGAAAGAAAGCAGTTATTGAGCCAAGAGGATGGGCTGTATGCATCCCTGCTTGAGGGTTGTTTGTGAAACCCTGGTTACCCCAGGCCGAACGCGGATTTCTTTTGTTGCTTTGCAACCGCTCTCTGTTGCCACAAGATGGGGATGCAAGCACGAGTTTAGGTCGTGTATGAAACGACTTCTTCCTCGGCAGGAGTGAATCTCCATGACCCTTGCCGTTCCTGGACCTCGTTTGGCGGCTATTTTTTGGAGCATGCACACTGACATCAATTCACAAATAATAGTGGTCTGCTTTGCTGTTATTGCAGGATGCTTGAGTCAGAAACAATTCCGTTTCTTGATTGGTTGAAACTAAAACACCTCCGTGATCTAGTTAGCCATAAATCATTTGATACCCTTGCAACTCCATGTCAAAATTCAAATAATTGCAGCAATAGTAAGAAAGAAACCTCTCTAAAAATACCAACATTAATTTATGTCGCTAAGTAGATATTAGTGAGCTAGTAATTAGTCAGCTAGTAAATACTGATTTAGTCAGCTAAATCAATTATAAACTTAAATACACTGCTTTATTTTCTGTTTTCAACTTCAAGAGTTATCAAATACAAATGTTCTGTCTCACGTAGCCAAGGGAAGAAATCTAGGCTGAAAAGTGGCTGGGGCAGGCCCTTGCCCTGCAGATCCTATGTTTAGCTGACAGTGGTTGGTAGCTTGGCTGAAATGAGTAACAAGCTACAGTTCATGACATAGCAATGGCCAGCCCCTGAAAGGTTTTGGTAGACAATATTATGCCACATGTATTTTTTTTTTTCTTTATGTTGTTGTAATTAATCCTCCTGTTCATTCTGAGCTAAAGGCAAGTGTTTACATACTCACTCATTCATTTAGTCAGCATTTTCATAGGCCCTGCACATATGCAGGGAGTTGAAAGGGATTTGCGTGCCCAAAACCCCATTTTACTCTACTGCTGTTTTGAAAAAAATGGCTTTCCCTGGATCATAGCCTAAATTATAACAGCCCTGCAATAGTACTCTTTGTAAGTAATATCTAAGTAGATCACCAGATCCTCAAACAGTTTTGCACAGACACATTTAACTTGTAACTGGAGTCTGGAGAAGTCTGGTATTATTTTAAACAATTTTGTAATTAGTATGTCTGCCTCCATCTGCTAGATTCAGAAGGCTGCTAACCCTACTCTATGTGTCAATTTCCTACTCAGCTATTCAGTGAGGATTTGTTTCTCTTGGTTCCTTATGCTTATGGTTGTATTTTACCAAGCTGAATACCAATTCAGTATTATTTCAGTACTTCTCATAGATGGCTTGATCAAAAATAATAATAAAAAATAATCATATGCTTTTTTTTTTTTTTTTTTTTTTTTTTGGTGGTGGTGGGTGGGTGGTTGTTTTTTTTTAAAGAAGAGTATCTTACTGTTGCTTTCTGGATGTGTTCTGTTTAGTGGAGAAAACTGTCAGCCAGATGTGTTGGTCTGGCAATTTTCAGCTGCTCTTTCATGCTTCTTGATTTGTCTCCTTCTCTCACTCACAGTTGCCAGGTTTTACACCATGCAGGTCACTGGAGCATGCCAATGTTTAGTTGGAGGAGTATTCTCTTGAGTGCTCTGGAAGGCCACAGCAAGTGTCCTGCAGCTTGCTACTTGGACTAGCAAAGAGAGAATGGAGTAATGTTCAAGAATGTCAGACCTGGCAGTAGACATTTATTTCACAGTAGTCTGATTTTATTCAGGCTGTTGTGAAATGAGTGATGAATATTGATGTCACAGTGGAAATGATGAATAATAGTCAGGTTAAAGCAACATATTGCATAGCAGAGATAATGGGATTATTCACAGAAGTGGCATAAGGAATTTCCTTTGAACTTCTAACACTACCCTCAGCTATTCTTCCCTCTGGGAATATTGTTTTAACATCCGAGGTTAAATACCTTATTTGTAAACAAGTGGAAGGAGAAAAAAAAAAAAAAGTACATTTTCTTTCCTTTCTTGATTCATTTCATGATTTTATTAGCCTGTCCATTGCAGTATTTTCACATTAGCTTTTAGCTGTTTTGTTGAATTAGAGAGTATATGATGGAGGTGGGATCTCCGCCAGAGAGTAAGTTCTATTGACCTCCTTAGAAGACAGACATGTTAAAAAGTGATGGAGCACTTGCTGCATGTGGATGGTAACAGTGTAGCTGAGAGCTATAGGAAACTATTGTGTGACCAAAGGTAGACATGGGATGTGCTAAATACTTTACCATACTCTTGGGTTTCATGGACTTTTCCTCAGTCTCTCACAACATGCTTGCTCAGATTTGAGCTCTCAGGTCTCTAGATGTTTTTGTGACAAATTGCATAAATACTCATCCTGTAGTTGTAGTTGTTGCTGGATTTGGGGAGTTTTTTTATTCTCTGTGATAGGTATGGCCACTCCTAATTTTTTTGGTTTCTAAGGATTTCTCTGAACTACTTCAACAAAATGGTGAAGGTTTCTTGAGGAGAAATATCACAGCACATCTTGGCTGTGGTGCCAGAAATACTACTGATACTCCCCATTCATCACATCTTACCTTTGAATTGTCATCCTGAAGGGTGGTGGTTCAGTGAAGGGGAGAGAAGGAAGATCAGGATATACAGAAACACGTTTCTGTGGGAGGGATAGAAGTTGTAGGAAGGAGTCCACTTACTTCTAGGCTAGAGTTAAGGAAAAATTCAGGAAGATCTTACCATGTCTACACAGGGGAAGCTTCGGCCCTGTGGGATGCTGATAAGGAAGTATTAGGAATGGATGAAGGGATTGAGGAAATTTCAGACTGGTTTCCATTCTTCTGCCACACAGGAGAAAAAAAAATGATAGGCTTCAGCTCTTTCAAGACACTAAGCAAGTATAGGAGTGTCTTTATCAACTCAAGAGAGAAGTTTCTGGCATGTCACTACCCCAAGTGCTCCAGTGACTTAACAGAAGTGTGATTTTCCTGGCTCTGCTAAACAGCTGTGGTGGAAAAATACTCAAGCCAGAAGACTGGCTCTGGGGCTGCTGCTAGTGTTTGCCTTCTGGTCTTGCTTTTTAAAGTATAAGAATGTATCTGCTGCCTCTCGACAGATTTATAAAAGTCTTAATGCTCTAGTTGCTGTTCAGTGTGGGTCCATGTTTGAACTCTTCACACCCTAATTCTCCAGGGAGCTGTAGTTTCTCATCATTTACTCTCCAGATTCCAATTTAAAGTATACTGTTGGCTTTTACTGTGAAGATGCAGTTAGGACTAAGAAGAAAAAAGCTGTGTGTGATTTATGTGAAGAGCATGTTAGAGGCTTACAGTAAAGAGTGGGATAGAGAAGAAGGAGGATGTTACATTAGCTCACTTTGAGAGTCCCATAGTGGACTTAAAAGGAAACACACTATGGTCTAAATTTCTGTTGCATACTCACAAACTGGGAAAGTAGTAATTTTGAGTTTGACTGGCTTAGAGAGGAAAACAAACGGAGTATAAAGGATGTTCTAATTGTAGTGCTTTATAAAAAATAAATTGTGAAGAAAACTTCAGATCTCCAGGTAGCATTTTCACTCTGACAGAGAGCTCAATAAAACACTCTTCCTCAATTTTTCTCTACTTGGACAGCCATTCTTTTGTCCCTGTCCCAAAGGCAGGTATTTCTGAGAGGCGTCTTCCAAAGACCTTTACTCCTGCCCGATGCTAAGGCCCTGCTGAGCAGATACAGAAATAAGCATGTGTGCATGCACTTCCACAGAAGAGGATTGAATATTTGAAGCACCACGACCCCACAGTTCTCTTCTGAAATATGCTTTAAATTTCTAGGCCAGATGCCGCTTCCAGCCTGTGGTGACCAGCAGCTGGGCACTGGGGGCATGAATTCCTCTTCCCTCTGCCGTGACGTGACTGCTAGCAGTCAATAGCTCTGTGTGCGTGCGTGTGTGTGTCCTCCTCCCTCCCCTGTTCAATTTAACCTTTCTTTTATTTCATCAAGATAGCCGTAGATGGAAAATCACGGCAGGGCTTGTTTACACTGCCTCACATTTTATACATCCACACCAAATACTGCACTGGGTTGTTCTCTGCTGGGGCACTTCTGGTTATGCCATGAGGCTTCCTTGGCACAGAGGCTCGTTTAGCCCCGATGGCTTGACTCCATGCCACGCTGGCCGGCTCTCTGCTAACCTTTACGCGTGCGAGGACAAGAGATGCTGGCGGCTTTCACCACAGCACCGTGAACACTAGTCTGCTGAAAGCGGGTTTCGTGGGGACACCTCGGGCGGCAGCTCGGTTCTGGCCGACCCCAGGCTCTCACACAGCCGCAGTGTCTCCTCTTCCCACTCGGCGCCACGCGGCTGGCTGACATGGGATCGCGGTGATGCCGGGAGGGTCGCCCGGGGCAGCGACTGGGCCTCCCCTTCGCCCGCCATGACCCGCAAAACCTTCCTGAGAAAGGGCAGCGCCCCCCCCCCGCGCCCNNNNAGGCACCCTGGAGCAAGGCCTCCCGCCTTGAGGGGGCCGCCGGGCCCAGCGAAAGCGGTTGGGCTGCGGGAGCCGGCTCATCTGCCGGTCGGCATGGGGGCCGGGGCGCTGGCCATACGCGTGAGTAGTAGCTGGACGGACGGGACGGGGAGGGTTGTGCAGGGGGAGCGGCTGCGGAGCGCGGCCGGGCAGAGGGGAGTGGGGAGCGACTGGTTGCTGTTTCCCTCCCGCTCTCCCCTGAGATCCCTAGCGGGGCGGGGCGAGAGACCGGCCTGGGCCCGGTGCCTTCTCTTCGTCCCGAGCTTTCTCCGTCTACCCCCTCGGCAGCTGTCGCTGGTTTGGGTAATCTGGAGATTGATAATCTGGAGACTAATAAAGTAGATTCTGGACTTTCCTTTTTCCTTTTCCTTTCCTCAGGCAGTTGTGCTGCATCGTTCCCTGTGCAATGGTGTTGGATGAGCTGGAAAAAATGTGTCTGTGTGCCAAATAAACAGCATTTCTCAACTCTAGTCATGCCTGGGTGGCACTATGCGTCTGTATATTGCAGAGATGATTTGTTTTTTCCAGTCTTGGTGATCAGTAGCAGTTGCAGTAATAGTCGGACAGATTTTCTCTGTGTAAGATCAGATCTGCTATCTGTAAGATGATACTCTCTTTTCAGAGCTGTTTTGAGAAAATGGTTAATTTTCTATTTTGCTTAGACGTGTATTTGGATAACGGTGCGTAATTTTTGATTTTGCTCATTAGTTCATTCTCATCAGATCCCGAAGCAGTCTCAGAAATGTCCTCTACCGTTCCTGTAGACATGGGAAATTTCTCTTACTTCTCCAAGTAGACCCATCTCCGTGACGCAGGTTTTCGAATGCTTGAAATGGAAGCAGTCTGGAAACCTGTAACTGGGCAAGACTGTAAGGCTAATTAGAGGCCTTTATTGGAAAAGCTCTGTGAGTGTAACAGCTGCTCAGAAACTGTTCCAAGGATTTTTGCTATCTCTTGAACTTAACCCAGGCTACACGATTTTTGCCTCGACATGTGTCTGCCTGAAGTGACAATCATATATTGTTTATTTTATCCTGGGTCGGAACATCTCTTTTGACAAGAGATGTGATGTTTTAATAAATCAGTTTTAAGAGATGTGATATTTTTGTAAGTCAGATTTTCATTCAAACACCGATGCACTGTTTATCATAATATTAGGTCATAATGGTGCTGGTTTTATATACATATTACAGTTTTGTTTCGTAAGTAATAAAAATGTTTTATTTTAAAAAGTTAACAAATTTTTTACAAAATTAATTAAAAAAATTTTTTTAAAAATTATTACATGTATACAAGCAACATCTTTTCTAAAGATAAGTGTCGTATAGCACCTGGGATTATAGAGCACACGTGCTCTGAATAGCTGTGTTTAATGGGAAAAGCATATGGTGTGCAAAGTGAATTGCTAGATCATTTTGTGTCTGAAAGAAGGACAGTCAGTAGCAGCACTGATGCGGATGTGTGGGTTCCTTCCAGACTGCAGTACAAATGCTCTCTCACGCATAAAGAGATTTCAAGGGTTTCCTTAAAAGATGCATGCCTCGCTAAAATCTGTCTTAATGCAGTCAACCACGAAGACCTAGGCCAGAGGTCATTCTACTACTTGTTTGTTAATAAAAGATAGTAGGAAAAAGTTAATTTTTAAGCATCACACTCGTAGTGGACTTCTTTAAAAAAGCAGATTAAGTTTCATGGTTAACAGTGGCCCCTGGTTACTGCAGTATGTAAAAAAATATCAGGAAATTCATCAACAGCAAAAATTACTCTTTTTTTTTTTTGAGTGAATTGTGCTGAGTTGTACTGTGCTTGTCCACATTAGCGAAATGATGCTTAGGTGTGTATGGAAATCACAACCGTGTTAGGTGATACTGCTGCTTTATCTTGAGCTGTCTTTTCAAGCATGCAGCATTGTATGCTTATTTAATTTATGCCTATTATTGATCTTATAAATATATTATGTTATCCCCTTGTGTTTTATTATCTATGTTCTCATGTTTTCTCTCTCACTGCAAGTTAAAACTTATGAGAATGTTTCAGCTCCAAAAGAACCTATGGAATGCATTGTGAATTCCATTATGTGTGATTAGTTTAGATAGTCACTTTCTGACCTTAAAACCTCAGTAATCAAAATTCAGACTTAACAGATACTAAGCGTAGCAAAATCTTTCATAAGGATCTGTCTCATTTGACAGTGGTCGGAATTAATTCCTAGGGAACAGCACTTAGGAGAAGGGTGCAGTGAATCTTCCCCAGAGTATTCTCCCAGATGACAGGCATCTCGGAGACATTATGCACTAATGGTGATGTATTGGGGTTTTCAGTGTCCCTGTTTGTCGAACTGCTTTTGTAACCCATGTGAACTGAGGGTCAAAAAAGCAGTCCCTTGCAATTCCCAATTACTTGTGCCTCTGGTCACAAACTTTCATAAAAAAGTGTGTGTTTCTCCCTTAACTAAGCAATACTTACATTCTTTTACTGTTAGTTACTCTTCTATTTTTTTCCCCTCTTGTTCATTTTCATTTTCAGATTTCACAGAGACTTTCCTGTAGGTTAAAAGGAAATAAGACCAAAACATTATTCTAGAGTGCAGAAGCTAGTTTTGATGGATGTGCTTATGTTGTGACTATGCAGCTTTCTGCAGCAAATGTGATTAATACACTTTTGGTTTCTTCTGCTCTTTTAAGCAAAGCAAATCGGCTGTGAGATTGAAGGAGGACATGAAAAAAATAGCTGCACTTCCACTGAACAAGCAGAGGGACACTACTTGTCCAAAGGTGTTTGGTGTGAGTCTTCTGGAGCTCCAGCAGCAGGGACTGAGCAAGAATGGCATCCCAATAGTTGTATGGAATATAGTCGAGTACCTCACCCAGCACGGTAGGCATAATGGGGAGTCACTTGTGCTCAGCAAGACTCTTTATGTAAATCTTCAAAGAGAGGGATCTGTCTTTTTTTTCTGGTACAGGGACTAAATAAGGCTGCAACACTAACCATAGGCAAAGAATATTACTGAATGTGGTTTGCTTCTTTTTTTGCTTCTTTTTTTTCTTTCTACCTTGAAGCTGAACTTCTTTAATAAGTAAACCGGAGTGTTATGAGGCAGCACATTCCCATAAACAAGTCATTCAGTTTATAAATGGAATGTGTTTCATTTGTGAAGGTTTGTACCAATTACTAGTTGCAAAGTACTTATAGAATCATAGAATGGTAAGGTTGGAAAGGACCTCAAGGATCATCTAGTTCCAACCCCCTGCCATAGGAAGGAACACCTCCCACTACTACAGGGCACTCAAGGCCTCCTCCAACACGGTCTTGAACACCTCCAGGGAGGGAGCATTCAACTCAGGTTAAAAGTGTAACTTTTGTATTGAGAGACTTTACTGTTTCTCTTCTTAATTTTTAAATCATGCTTGCACCAGCTTTCAAAACCCATATCCCATATTTAACAGGTTTTCATGGTAGAATCACAGAACTCTTTTAGTTGAAAAAGATCTCCAGGATCATCTAGACCAACCATCAACCTAAGACTACCATGGCCATTAAACCATGTCCCAAAGCGCCATGTCCACACCATGTCAATCTCAAACACCTCCAGGGACGAAGACTTGACCACCTCCCTGGGCAGCTTGTTCCAATGCCTGACCACTCTTTTAGTAAAGAAATATTTCCTATAATCCAAGCAAAATCTCCCCTGGAAAAATTTCAGGACATGGTAAATTAAAACAGTATTCAACTAACAACTCACTGAGCAAATCATCTTAGAACTCAAATGCTACAACAGAAAGAGCTTGATAGGTATTTTCATGATAATGCAAATTGGAATCATCCTATCCAAGAATGTAAAAAGAAAAAAAAAACAAAAAAAACCCCCAAAAGATATATTCACATGTCAGTTGCCTTGCTTTATTTACATACAATAGACATGGAATAATCTGGCCAAATGAAAATAGAATTTAAAACAGTCCAATATTTGGTCTTGGAGAATGAGCATATTCACACCACAAAATTCTTAAACTCCCAACACAATGTTATGATGACTTTTAACTTTGCAACTCAGGTCAGGTCAAACTTTTCAACTACAATAAGGGGAAAAAAATACAGCATCTCCACTGAGAGATCTAATATCTCCTTTGAAATAAGCAGTGGGAAAATGGCAGCTACCTGGCTGAGTTACACACTGCTAGAATGCTGGCAAATTGTTTACAGTTGGAGAGTCATATCACCTTTCACAATCGTCTTTCTCTGGGACCTGTATTCAGGAGAGCCCTTGATAGCAAAATGAGTCAAAACAGAAATGAAAATGTTCAATTCCACAACACAAAACACAGACTGAAAACTTTCACTGTAGGTCTAACATACAGCAGCCCTGAAAGCAGCTGTGCTGAAGCCCGTCCTTAGCTCTGCATCTGTGGTTCTGTACAGTTATAAATCCCACAGATTTATGTCAGGAGGTTTGGAANTGCCCTTCTCTAGTCAGCAGGAACTTCACCAGTCTGCCATGACCTTTCAAATATGATGGACAGTGGCTTGGCAACTTCATCTGCCAGTTCCCTCAGGACCTGTGGGCGGATCTCGTCTTTAGTATTCCCTGACAGTGAGAAAATAAAAGTATCTATATAGGGATATTCACAGAATTACACAATGTTAGGGATTGGAAAGGTCCTCCAAAGATCATTTGGTCCAACTCCCCTGCCAAAGCAGGATAACCCAGTGCAAGCCACACAGGAATGCATCCAGGTGGGTTTTGAAAGTCTCCAAAGAAGGAGACTCCACAACCTCTCTGGAGAACCTGTTTCAGTGCTCTGTGATCCTCAGTGTAAAGAATTGTCTCCTCCTGTTGAGGTGGAACTTCCTAATTCCCACTGTTCTTTTTGCTGTCACTGTGCACCACCAAAAACAGGCTGGCACCTTCATCTTGACACCTGCCCCTCAAATATTTATAGGCATTGATAAGATCCCCTCTCAACCTTCTCTTCCAAGACTGAACAGACCCAATTCTTTCCTTTCAGTCTTTCTTTGTAGGAGAGATGTTCAAGATCTCCAGTCATCCTTGTAACTCTGTTGGACTCTCTCCAGCAGATTCCTGTCTCTTGAAATGCAGATTGATCCTAAAACTGGATACAGTGTTCCAAGTGTGAAGCATAACTGAATAGCAATACATGTTCTTGCAGATTTTCAGATAGCTCTTAGTTGTTATTAATCTTCTCAAAGAAGTAGGTGTCCAATTCTTAGCTTCTCTTTGCTTTCGTTTAACAAGACTTTGGTTGCTGTTGTTGAAGTATCTTTTTATGCCGTTGTTGAAATCCCTTTGCAGAAATCTATAGCACTGTTTGTACACAGATGTATTCTGTGGTAGTTGTTCAGCAATGAAAAAAAAATTATGGAGATGATTTTCTCTTACAAGAAGCTGCAACTGGTTCTACCTTAAGGTTTTTCTTTTAGCTACTTGGTGATGATAATCCAATTTCAAAGCTTTAGCTTCCATGTCTGTATCTTGACCAACCCTCACAAGCCGACAGATGCAAACATGGCTTGAGCGTTAGCATGGATTAAGGTACAGTGCAAATTTAAAACAGGATCAAAGCAACATCTTGCTTGATCTACTTCAGCTTGCCTTAAAGTGGTGTTTTAGAACACTGAAAGAGCAAAAATGGAAAAAGTGTTTGTGCCATTTAAGGTTTAATCAAAACCAGAAACTGACAAACACTGCCTGCAAATCGTGGGCTGTGCTCTGTGTTCCATAAAAAGACTTAAATCCCACACAACTGTGTCCCAAACATGATTTAAACAAGCCAAGTTCTACTCTGCAGCACAATTAAGAAGGCTTCTGAATGCCAAGATGATTATCCAGTCACAATAAAGATACAATCCATTCTCTTAATCAAAAGTGCAAGCAAAAATCCCAAATATTCCGTCTTACATGGAAAGTTCTTAAAATGTGTCTTGTGCTTGCTTAAGGTTTATTTTATGAATTAGTGATCAAGTTATTAGTGGTGAAGTTAACTGTGAAGACATTTTAAATAGAGGCCCAGGTAGGAATTCAAACTGTTTAAGGCAAAGTGAATAATGGTCACTCTTTGTTCAGTGTTGTCTTAGAATTCCCATTCTGCAAGATGCTGTAATGGACATTGCAAGGCTTTTTAAAGCCAGAGCATCTGAGTCTCTCTTTTAGCTCTGAGGGAACTGATTAGCCATTTGAAAAAGCTGAGCTGACAGGCAACTATGTTCTTGAACTAAATTTGCATTAGGAGGCCTGTTTTAAAAAATTATGGGTGAAGCTAAGTTTTCCTGTGCTGAGTTCAGTAGTATCCAATTACTGTTACTAATGTTTTAGCCTGCCTTTATTTCCCTAAGTGGCTGCTGAAGAAGAAATAAAATTTGTCAGCACGGGGACTGTGTCCTTTGCTTGGTTACTGAGGTGTGGTGGTTTCTCCTGCCCCCAAGATGGCAGCACAGCATGCTACATAAGAAAGTGTTCTGCTGTGAATGCAGGAATATGGGATCTGTGAACAGGATCTTACGTAAGTCAAGTAGAATGAGTGCTTGTCCAATTTTCCCCTCTTACTAGGTTAGTTTGTCTTTCTCTCTACAAACTCTACTGTAGCAGTATTGATTTCTTGGACTGGAAGCATTCTGTTTTGTAGTCTCCACACCAAACTAATGAAAGCCTTATATATTTTTGTCCTTTCACTGTTGTGCTTCTGAAGAAAAATAAGCAGGCACAGCGTTAGAAAAGCCACAATTTTTGTGGTGAAATTATTCTAGGGAAAAAATAAGAAGCTAATATTTAGGAATTTACTGAAGGTTTTAAATCTCAGCGTGTGACTAGATGTTTGACATAGTATGATTCAACTGTCTTCCTCCATGGAAATGTCCTTCTTTCTTCATTGCCTTCACTGGATGTGAGATGTCTGTCTGGCCTGAAGTGGTTGGTATCTTTTCTTCTTCATTGTGAATGTTTTGGGCTTTGTGATGTCCAAAATACACATTTACTCGCTAAGATCTGTCATAAAGTTGCAGTCCTTGTTATGGAGTTGCTGCTACAATCAGCATGTGTTCAGATGTTTTTGCTTCATGATGGTCACAGGTAGGAAGATGTTGCCCTGTAACATGAAGCTGCTAGTAGTCATGTGTATGAATTTGGCAGATTCTCACTCAAGATACCATGCTACTTGCTAAATTGAAGCAACAGGACTGTTTTATAGAATTTGGATCCTTTTCTCTTTAATCTGTGTTGTATTAATTCCTTCTTTGTATTACTACAAGTGTATTATTCGCACTTGAATGTCTGTTTCATCACATGACTGGGATGTCTTGGTTCAGATCAATCTCATGTGCAATGTATAATTACAGGTATGACACAGGAGGGTCTCTTCAGGGTAAACGGCAGCATGAAAATGGTAGAACAGTTGCGTCTGCAATATGAGCGTGGAGAAGAGGTGGAACTTGGTAAAGATGGAGATGTGTACTCAGCAGCCAGTCTTTTGAAATTATTTTTGAGAGAGTTGCCAGATGGGATTATCACCTCTGCCTTACATCCCAGGTTCATTCAGCTTTATCAGGGTAAGTGAGGTAAAATCTCTTCAATGCACATTCTCTCTGGACAAGTAATTATTCTGTGAACATAACCAACAGTCTTTGGTTATCTTATTCACCCATTTTGTTCTGCATTTCCATTGACTTTGTCTCACCTGCTCCCAGAGTGCTCATAGATGTGCAATTCTTTTGTAAGAGACAGAAAATTGTTTCTTACATGTTTGGTAAAGTTTAGACTGTCTGTAATTAAGTATATCTTGCTGAAGATAAACTGAAGTGTTACCAACTAGTTTCTTTGAACAAATTTGTAGACAATAGATGCAGTCTATTTAGTACAGCTTTGCTTCTGTTTTGCTAGGTTGATTTCTGGCAATTTCATTCTAAAGGACTCTGAAAAGTTACAATTTCATCTGCAAATCAAACTGAGTATCCACTGGGCCCAAAACATACTTTGTCTAAGTTTCTACTTCTCACCGAATACTGTGATTGCCCATCAAAAATCAAGCCATTTTGCAAGTAACAACACACTTTACCTTTTATTCCACCTCATATCATACAACCGCAATTTTTATTTTTTTCTTCCTTTTATTTGGAAAATGGGTCATCCATAAGCAAAGAACAATTTCTAGTTTGGGTGTTGAAACTTGCATAACTGTCTGTCAAATAATTTCTCAACTTCATTGATCAGGTATCAGACAGACTGTGATGTTGTTACGTGGAACAGGTGGTTGGTTTTGTTCCTTGACTGTGTGAGTAAGTGGTGGTGCTTTTCTCCTGCTACAAGGTGCATTTTGCATCTTCTTGCTGCAAAGTGAATGAGTAAATTTTGCTACAGGTATATTCTTTGCAGTAAAGCAGGCAAATGTAATGCATGATGCAGAGGAGGAACGTGTACTCTGACATGCATCCCTAGTGGAAGATGTAGCAAAGTTGTCAAACTCTTGTCCTGAGGTCTCCTTTCTGCTTTTCTTGCCTGTTTCTTGAAATTTAGCCATTGCCTGGACAAGGAGAACATAACCTGTTTGGTGCTGTCCAAACTGTTGAGAGGAGCTCTGGAGAAGTGCTCTGTGCCTTCCCTTGAGTGTAAGCATTTCAGCTGTAATCAGATTGTGTGTGGACTGTATAAAACATCTTCCCCATTTAGTAAAGATGTTTGAAGTCAAAGAATAGGGTTTAGGAAGTGTTGTGTAAAAAGGTGCCACTGTTGTAAAAAGTCCCTTTTTTCTGATGGTCACTGTGCTTTTGGATTTCACCAGATCTGACTCATGAAGCTGTATTTAGTTGAGTTCTTTGTCATAAAATATTGTTTCAGTGGAAATTCTAATTGCACCTTTACCGTTCTACATCTATGTCCTTAAAAGGGTCATATAGGGATTTTGCACCAGAAACCACTGATGAACTTTGTGAACAGTGCTCTTTGTGGAAAGTTTAATTTGTTCCTGCTTCCTACAGGAAATGCAAAATTCCCCCCAAATACTTTCTGTTGAAGCAAGGTAGCTGTTCTTACTTAGTAGATTTATCTACCAAGCTTTCATGTCTTAAAAGAAGTTACTGGTATAACTTTGGAGCCCAGTTCTGCAAAAATCACTGCAAGTGTGGGATGTCTTCATAGCTAAATTTGCCTGTATTGCACAATAAGCTCCAGATATAATCTTCTTATAATTTTGATTGGGGTGGGGGGGAAAGTCATATTTGAAAAATGCCAGATCAGCTGTTACGACAAGAGGAAGTCTTTTGTGAAGTTTGATGAAAACTGAGGGCTTTTTTTCATGCCATAGAAAGTACAGCATAGATGAGTTGCTACAGAAGGCACCGATGACTTTCATGGGATTCAGATTAGCCTAGGTGGCAGAGGGACCTTTGTTTACAGTTAAATGATCAACCAGCTATGCAGGATTAGAGAAGTTATCTGCCCACTTATCAAAGTATGTACATGGGTAGTTGTTGCAAAATGTGGCACCAAGAAAGCACGTGCCTTGGTGTTCTTTTTGCAAACTATGAAAAAAATAGGTCAAACTGTTTCTCCTCCAACAGGTAATTAAAAAAGAATATTGAATTTGCAGCGACTTTGGTGCGTGTTCACAATGAAGGCAATTACAAGCTTTATTACCTCGCATTCCTTCCTGTGGAAGTTTTGCATAGGAAATAGTTTTTTAGGAATATGTTAGAGTTCCTTTGGAGTTTTTTCAGGGATTGGTATCAGTATTTTTAAAGCCAGATGAGATCTTGGCCTGAGAATACCACACGATTACTTTACTTCCTATAAAAATTGTTAAGGAATTGGTAAAAATAACTGGACTGAAAATGACAAATTTTACGTGCAATATTTTTTAATTCAGGGCATAGTTGTCATTATCAAATCAAAGAATAAATCATCTGCCCTTCAATGAAAAAATGTGACACCACTTGCACATCTGGTTTGGCTGTCTGCAGCTCATGCCATGTGCAGTGAAACTGAGCTCTGTGTGCTACCCAGGAGTCCTAATGTGTTGCTCTTTATAGATAGATATTCAATGTAACGTCAAGACTCTGCAATTCCAAAAAACATCATACAGCATATCCTAAGGGCCATTTGGGGTAGCCTAACATCATTTCTCTGCCCTTGGAAATGGGGCAGTGGCAGTGAGAGCTGAGAAGGGCCTCCCTCTGTAAATGATGCCAGTCAGAGATGTGTGTAGAAAGTGCAGGTCAGGGACACACTGATAGTGATCTTTGTCTTGGTTTATCTCCTCAGAACCGCGGACAAATATGAAGTCTTCTCCTTGCAGGGTGTCCTGGGATAAAAAATGTTGCTCATAATCTTTGTTGTGACTGAGTCTTTGCTGCAGAGCAGAGCTGTGCCTACTCATGCAAAAAAGGCTCTGCTTACAGAGCAGTGGTTACCTTCAGAAACCTCGACTGGAAGAAATCAGCGGCTCCCATACACCAATCCATGCTTGAGCTTGTTTATTCCTTCTGGCTTTTCACTCCTTATCTTCTAATTATAATCACTGAGTCTTAAAACATTTGTACATACTGGGAACTCTATGCACAGCTCATATACCATTTCACAGGTCACTTGCTTTCCGCAAGACATGTTGCTATTGTACTTTCCCTTTTTGGTATACAGAAAGCTTTTCTTAATGTGGATTTTTTGTTGTCGTTGTTGTTGTATTCCTCCCTCCAGTGACTGTACAGAGCAATTTGGGCTCCTGTCTTCCTTTGGTACTCAGTCTAATTAAGTTCAATGCCATTTGATCACTGACTTCTTGGCATTGTGCTGTCCTAGAGAATTTTTATTTTCCAGTGAGCAGAAGGTAGATATGAGTTCTGTTATGTGTACCTTCTGCTCACAACCTGCCATGGCTGGCAAGGTTTTGTTTGGTGCCTGCGAGCAGCACTCCTAGTTTCAGGGAGAACGATGGGAGGTGATGGAAGGGAAGGAATCAGTGGGTCAGTTGAGGGAACACTTAGTAGCCAGCAGTTGTTTGAGTTACATAAACAAGCAGAACCAAACATGTAGGCTTTAGAGGTCAAAAATGTGGATTTTAGAGGTCAAATTTCAAGCCAAATAGTGACTATGAAAATTAATAGATGAGAACTGAACCTTTTCTTTTGGTTTGGGTTTTTTTTGGGTTTTTTTGTCATTTTGGGTTTGTCAGGACTAGTTCCAAACTAGAGAAGTAAATTCTGTTTCCCACATGCCAAAGATGTTTGCTATGCAGTAAAAACTCTTGGAATTGGATTTCTTATGCAGATGATGACAGTCAGCAGAGCTGCAAAAGAAGTGAGAGTGCAATGCTCCCAATATATCGGAATAAAGCATGAATAGAGCTCTGCAAAGTGTCGTAATGATGCAGGGTGAGTGGTCTCGAGTTGGATTGTGATGGCAGCCTTCTTTTGATGAGGACTCCCAGCATTTCTGCTACTGATAGCAACAAGGTGTGATTTATTACTTTTGTTTTTTTCCTTCTGAGGCAGGATCATGTCTGAAGCAGATTGCTTCTTGGAAGAGGGGAACTGAAGTCCCTCTTCCTGTAGATTGTGGAGTTGGAAAGAAATGCTTTGATTCCTCCAACAGCTTGGTGGGCGTAGTGGTACTGTAATGTACAACCTGCTGCATGGGTGCCAAAGATTAACTTCCTAGGGCATGTTGATAGCTACAGACAAATGCAAACTTTTCTGTCTGCTCTTCAAGCTGATAGAATGCAAGGCAGCTGAAAGCTAAGCAGACATGGTAGCATGACCCTGAGCTTTAGACTCTCTTCCTTGCCTCACAACAGATAATTAAGGGCATGACGCTGTGCTGTTGTGGTTTCAGTGCTTTCAGACTGGAGTTGTTTGGGGTCAGAGTATTTGAGACATGAGCAAAGCAACTGCACACATGTGTCTGCAGGCATACATACCTTTAATGATGTTCAGGCAGATGTTTTGCACAGAGAGGCGCAGCATACAGAAAGATAAATTGGGGAATTTTAGGTTGTGTCTGTAGCATGTCACAGAAACTCAGTATGTTCAGAAGTAGGATGAACCATTGGAAAGTATGTCCCTCTTGCTGTGATCTGTGGGTGTATACTGAAATTAAATGAGACTGAATCCACCCTTGTAAATATGTCTGTGCCTCCTACACTGTTGAGACTCCTGTTTCTAGTTAATTAACATTTTTAGAGAGACTGCCTGTTCTATTCAATTGTCTCCTTGACTTGTCCCTCAGTAGTGACTCCCTAGATCAGAGGTGCCACACTACCCTTCCTGGCTTCCTTGGTCCTCTGCCTGTGTCACACTGTGCTCTGTTTGGCAAACATAGACATGGCACTTTGGGACATGATTTAACAGCCGTGGTGGTGTTATTTTAATGGCCATGGTGGTGTTAGGTCAAAGGCTGGACTTGATGATCTTGAAATTGACCTCTGTGGTTCTGTGATCCTCTGGCTGCTGAGTCTAGATGTGGACTGAGGCTGCTGGTTTTGTTCTGTTCCTCAGCCTGTAAATCACCGTCTCATCCTTGGTTTCAGGCCCTTCCTAGCTGCTCATCTAGCTAGGCTCCTCTTGTAGACTTCAGCTGATGTGCCATCTGCTTCTTCACAGAGCTGGCAGGCTCCCGAAGCAAAAATCCTAATGCCTGTGACTGCCTTTGGAGCGCCTTTCCCTTAGCCTTCATTCTTCCTCCTTCTCTCTTAGTTTGATGCAGGAGTTAAACTCCTTCACTACCCCCCACTCCTCCTCCTGTCTCCTCACTCCTTACCAGGATATAAGAAGGGGAGGGGGAAAAAAAAGGCAGAGGGAGAGTTTTCAGTTGATTTACACAGAATATTTAACTCCTCTGCTACAAAGATATCAGTATATACACACTTATATAGAGAGGAGAAGGAAAAGGGAAAGGAATACCCATCTGAATCCTGTAAGAGGAAAAACACAACCACCTGCTCAAGGACTGGAAAGGCCAGAGAGAGAGTGAGACTCCTGTCCAGGGCTGCAACACCACATAACCAGGAATGCTGTAGTCGGTAGATGCATCATTTTGATAGTGAGGAATGTTATGTGATGCAAACTACTACACCAGTATTGGTCAAGATTTTCAAAAAAACTTTGTTTGCTGTGCTTGAAAATCACACCTGTGTTGATAGCCAGACATGTCTGAAAATATGACTGAGTTACCTTTGAGAATCTGCTGCTCTCCTGTTTCCACCGTTGACAAGCTTGTTTGTTTCGTCTCAGGATGCTGCAGAGTCTGAACCATATGCTGACCTCTATGACAGTCTCTGTAATCTGGCAGGATAAGTAAAACTGCACTTGGTAGTCTTGACTTCCACCTTGCACTTCACAGGATTAAACATGTCCATAAGCTTAAGGCTTTGATATACTTAATGCTTATCTGCCTGGCATCAGAAGCAGTTCTGGTGCTCTAGTGTTTCTCTGATGGTCAGTACTAGCTGAGTAAACCTTAGTGGCTGACTTTGAAGCAAATTGAAAAATTATCTAGCAGGTAGAAAAAAGGGGGAAGAATGCTCCAAGGAATTGATTGTCATGACTCAAGACTATTTTTGCTCTGTAATAATTTGAAAATCTGTTCTATTTGAAGTAGTGTAGTTATTGATAACAGAGGTACAAAAACTGTACGAAGTGCACGGAATACTGTGTATGCTTGTCACTTCATAAATTCACCACAAATTACAATTATAACTTTTAATGGATTTCTGCTTTATTTTTAAATAAGTGTCAGCAATGGGAGAATTAACAAATTAGTTTTGGGTTTTGGATTGTACTGAGAGAAAGGCTTGAATTCTTTCCCCTGTTTTTTTCGCTGGAAAAGGAGGAGAGAGGGAGGACATATTTTCTTTCTCCCATTTCACAAGGACAAGGAATTTTATGACTGAGTAAATGGGATTTACTGCCTCATGTTGCTTAGTGTCCCTGTGTCCTTCAATTGGGATAATTTCTCAAGATCTTATGATCTGGTATCTGTCTCTGTCCTTGAATATACAGAAATGAACAAAGGTTTGACTGTGCCCAGCAATAGGCATCTATGATGTTGATCCACACCATGTAATATATCATGGTTAAAGAACAGGGACATCCTCCCCACCAGATACAACTGATGTTGTGAGACCAATAGCTTTGTTTGTTTTCAGAGTGCTAACCTGTGTTCAGAATGTTCCTTGGCAATTATTAGCATCTTTCTGTTTGGGAAAGGTTGGAAAATCCTGCAGTAAATGGAAAGTATCTGTCAATCTAAAGCCCCAGTGGGAGACTCAGAGAGGCAGTTAGTTCTCAAGGGCATTCCCTAATTGGATTGTGGGGTACTGGTGGTGGAAGAGTTGATTTTTCTTTTCTTTTTTTTTTTTTTTTCCTTAGAGGTGACTTTGGCTTTCCTTATCATAACTGCAAGCAATTTACCGTAGAAAACACTATGTACTAGTTATTTTGTTATCTCATGTCTGTTAGGAGTTGAATTTTAATGTCTCACAATGTGGAAATTAACTGTGTTTTGTTTTTCCTTAAGCTTCATGAAAGCATAATTAGTAATCAAGTGAGAGACTGTGCAGTCCACTTTGATCAGTGCAAATACAAATCCAATTAAATTTCCTATTGTTATTCCATTTAATACAGCCTTCAAAAGCATCCTGAAACTTTGCTGCAGAAAAAAAAATTCTTCCTGTTATCAAGCTGACTCATAGTAATGAAGCTATGATTGGTTTTATTCTGTATAGCTCTAAAAAATTTTGAGATAAATACACAAATAAAATTTTTTCTCTTCTTCATGCATATTTGATATTCGACTTTTCTGAAGGAGCTTATTTCTTAGCTGTAGAGTGAAAAGATATTAATCAGTTGCCATGTGCTGTGTTACGAATGTCATGTAAGGCAGGAAACCTGAGCATGGAAGCAGATGAAATACCACAGGTTCAACTTTATGAAGTGGCAAATGCATACATACAAATCTTATTTGTTTCCCAAAGTATATGTGGGATAAATCCTGTGTATTAGCCACAAAAATGTCTGGTTATAAAACAGAAATCATACTGCAACTTAATGGTTGAGTCCTCGGAAGTAATTTTAAGATGTTGTTATATAGACTGCTAATTTACACAACTAAGCACTTTTCAAAGCACTCAACTCCTAGAATACTGTGCAATACAGCCCTGGAATATTTCTGGGAAATGGAAAGTATAAAAAACAAAGATAAAACTTCTGAAGCTTTTGTACATGACGTACACTGTGTTTGGAGTTTTTGCTTTGTTTTCCATTTGTTCTTCTCAAAAATGCTGGGAAATGTGAAATGTTCTTTGTTTTTGCATCACAAGTCAAGAGAGATTTTCCTCTGTGTGCTGATATCAGGATGTACAGCAGAGACAGGACTTAGTTGCTGTTTCAGATACAGCCTATTTTATTATATCTTCTTGACTAAAAATGAGTCATGAGACTGAGCGAGGTTTGTTGTGACTGAATACTGGGTAAATCTCCTCTCTAAGGTTCATAACATCCTCTGAATGAAAAAATATCTGGTTACCCTGTGCGTAAGGAGGATGTCTGTATTCCCATGCTAAACCAACAGCTACTCTGTTACAGAGAACACAAAGGGTTAACATTTAGTGTAAGCTCACTTTGGCTTTCTGGAATAAAGACATCCTTCTAACCACTAGAACTGGTTTTAAAACTGTAAGTACACCTCTGGGGAAAAAGTAATTACCCAACAACAGTCTTGCAGCATCACAACCATCAATCTATAAGACTGATAAATAAAGAAAAAAAGCACTATAAATGCACAGCTGCCCTCATATTAATGGTTACTGCTAATTAGATCAGTGAGGAAAACCCTTAGTGCCTGATGTCTTCTGTCTGAAAATGCCATTATGCAAAACCCCAAGAGCTCTGCATATGTGAGACTTTCAGTGAAATTTCATTTTGATGTGGAGTAGATACAATTATTTCCAAGTGTTAAAGTGTCTTGTTTTGGCATAAGGGAAGTAAATACCGAGTTGGTTTTGAATTTTTACTTTGAACACCTGAACCCAAGCTTTTGGTTGGTACAAATTACTTCTTTTTTAAGTGCTTGCTTACTCATCCAAATAAATTAACAGCAATGTAGAAAACCATATATATATGAGGTTTTCTCTTCTCTTGTTTTTTCCAGACACTAGAAATGACGTGCAGAAGGAAAATAACTTGAAAGAACTCCTTCAAGAACTGCCTGATGCTCATTACTGCCTGCTGAAGTATCTGTGCCAGTTCCTGATAAAGGTTGCTGAACATCATGTAGAGAACAGGATGAACCTTTGCAATCTTGCCACTGTATTTGGACCAAACTGCTTTCAGTAAGCTGGGGTTTTCGCTTTTGAGCATACGTTGACAGAGGGTGTAATGGAGCAGATGGCTAGAAATGTAGCTCAGAACACCCACTTGTCAGGGTGATCAAATGGAAGGAATGACTGAAGCTTTGTGATAAATTTTAGTGCTAAAACTGTTGTTTGAGCTGAGTGGGATTTGAGTTGTTCTTCCATCTCTTGCTTTTTGCTGAATAGTTGGTCAGTTCTCTATTGACAGCAGAGCGGGAGTGTAACAGTGAAAGGCCTTCAGACTGTCTATGTGCAAGGAGGCATGTGCTCATACAGCTTTCTTCCTTTGCCATCAGATAATAGGCATGCTTCTCTGCGGAGGGCTTTGAGAAAGGATATCTGGGGGGAAAGGACTCCTATGCAGCAACCAGCGCTGATTTCTAGGTGATGATTTCTAGAGATGGATGCTTCATACTCTTGACAGATTTGTCCTTGTAATCTGGTATCTCTTGTCAAGATGCTGATGATTCTGGGCTCTTTATCCTTCCAGTATATTCAGAAAGTGGTCTGGGTGTTATGGGGTTCCACTGGTCTCTTAAGACTTCTTACTGAACTCACTACTAGTTCCTTGGTGCTTGTGGTGAAGACAACATGTTGTACATGCTCGTGGAGCTTGCAGCAGTAGCACAAACAGTTAATTTCAGACGCAAGAACACACACGAGTGAGAATGTTTCTGCTGAGTCACTCCTGTGTGCCAAGAGCATCTTAACCCCAAACTTGTCTGCAGAACACTTGCTGGCTGGAATTTGAGAGCTAAGATGTGAGTGACATGTAGGGAGTTTAGTTCAGTCACCAGATTTGAAAGATGCATGATGCCAGTGCAGAGAGACATGTGAGTTCCTTGTGGTGGATGTCAGAGTTCTACTCCAGAGCAAAACTTTACCAAAATCAGTAATACTGAGTTCCATCATGCAATTTAGATTAGATTAGTTGCCTAATGTGACTCTTCATAGGCTTCTTTTGTAGCCAATGGAAAGAAGTGGACTTCTTTAAGAAAGAAAACAGAAGTAATATTCCTTGTAATGTTTTAAGCCACTTCCACATACCTGGGCTGAATTCTGCCTGCTGTCTTTTTAAAGGAGCTTATTTTTTGTTGATTAGGGAGAGAACACACAGAGATGAGAACGTTTAACTGCTGCCTCATCTTAAGATGTTGCTTATGGATGATAAAGAAGAACATGTCAAAGCATTTGCATATATATGTATAAAAAACATATTTGAAAAGAATTGCCTTCCTTTCCAAAAGAGAGAAAACTCAAAAGGCAAATGCTGCAAAATTCTGGCCGAGAAAAGCAACACAATTTTTAAGGATTACATTTGTATGAGCAGTTTGGGAATTTCTGTCTAAATGTATTACTAGAGTTAAGAACGCAAAAAAAGCAGTGAAAAGAGCCTGAGTCTAGTAGTTAAATCTCTATGACCCAAACTCCCAAGTGGCTGTTAGAATAATTTTTAATTTATTCATCACTTTATTCAGGGAAGGTTAAAAATCAGCTCTGCATACTTCTTGGTTTAGAATGCAGAAGAGTTGTAGTTTGAAATAACATTTGGCATTCCTAAGATTAAACCAAAGCATACTTCTGAAAAGCTGCATAGTTGTTGTCTCAACTGATCTGTGCTCTGAAAATGGCTTGGGAAGGACATAACAGTTCCTGTAAGGTATGGGGCCTGTGTGTAAGAAGGATGGAATTGCGTCATCCCATTGCATAAGGCCGAGAAAGGCAGAGTTCACTGGAGGTGAAAATATAGGAACTCTTGTATATGAATGCAGCCAGCCCTGCAGTTGTGATGTGCATTGAAATAAATGCTCAGGTAGCAAAAGAGACAGCGAAGTTGGATGCTTAACAAATGACTACTATGGTGGGTTTTTTTAATACCCAAATATGTGAGAATTATGGATGTAGATTTTTATTTAAATTTCACTGTCTGTTAATTCAGCTAAATTTTGTGCAAAAGTTGTGAGCAACAGTTCAAATTTGCTTTTTTCTATGTTAATAGATGCAGTCTCAAATTGTTGCGGCCCTGATCATCTGTATCAACAAAGATTCAGAGCTGCGGCACAAGGCTGCCTGAAGCCTGCTTGGCAAGAGCTGTCTTACTGCTGGCTGCAGGCAGCCTCTAGAGAGACCGGCTGCAGAAATTAACTATCAGTAGGTGGTTGAAGGAAACATTCCTTGCTTTGAATTGTTTGTTCAAAGCAGTGTTTCTCTGGGACAAAGAATGAAGGCTTAGTAGCCAGCTTGTCAGCAAATACACTGCTAAAGCAGGAAGACCTAAGATTTTTCTGTCAGAAATTTGTGTGCATGTCTAAAATCAATGTTGGAATCTGTGTAGTTAATGCATAGAGTCAAAGAAGACAAAGCCCATTTGCTGATAGTGAAGGATTACTTTATACAAGGTATTTTCAGTGAATTGTTAGCTATTTAAACATACTGTCTCCTACTCCATAACTGAAGCTATTTCACAATTGAATAAAACTCACTGTTCGACCACTTTCCAGACATTTAACTTCATTATAGTCTCTTAATATCATTCTGTTTTTCTCTGTCATGTTCTCTGTAATTTATTTAATCTTCTAAACTTTCAACCTTTATTAATTTTATCCCACCCACTTTATTACTTTTATCTTGTCCCTGCTTTCTTACCTGCACTTTGATAAACTGCACTGGTACTTTTTTAATCCCTAACAAAAAAAAGAGGGGAGAGAATGGCTATTTGTATTCCTTGTAGTGAAGTGTGATGTAAGGTATAGGAAAATATAAAGGGCAAGCTCAAACAGCCAAAGAAAAAGGAAAATAAGATAGTTTGTGATTTAGTGCACTGTTTTCTTCCAACTTGGATTGTTCAGATTTATTATGATGAAAGTCAAAGGTCAAGAATACAGAGAAATACAACCCTTGAGGAACAATGAACATGAATGTACAGGGACTTAAATAGTTTTGTATTTTGTCAGTGGACTAATCTGTGTGGAGTATTAGCACTTTCAGCATAGTTACTCTTGGAGAAAGTTACTGTCTATTGCCATGAGTTTCAGCTCCTGTAGAGCCATAGCATTTGGTATGGCCTGCTGCCTGGCCCTGCTTGACTCTCACAGCTTGTGCTGGAAGGGGAAGGACCAACTGAGTTTTCTCTCCTCCTGTCTGCTGTCTTGGAGCTGAGTATCAGTGGCTGCTGTGCTCATCCTGTTCTTGATTTGGAATAGTAAGAGATGCCTGTCTACCAATTACAGACTAAGCAGAGGATCTCTTTATACCCTTCTTTGCAGCTCTCTCTCAAAGAATGGTCTGTGTTTGGCCTCCACCTTTCAAACACTCACTAACAATCTGTTGAATTGCAACAGAGATTAAGTGTGTTGTGGGGGATCGCTCCATCCCGCCTCAAAAGTGGCCAGCAAATGCAGGTATCCAGTTAAACTGCTAGGGTTAGGTGCAGTTATTTCTGTGTCACAGGAATTACCTGAATGATTGTACAAGGAAGTGTTAGATGTAGAGAAAAGGTAGATTGTCATTATGAATGGAGAAAACTTAGATCATCTGTAGGGTAGCTGTAGAAATTTCAGAGATTCAGAAAGATTTGCAATGTGTTGCTGCATCTGTACAAATTAAAATCTGATGTTCTGCATGAATGTCTTACGTGGTTTCTAGCAACCTTGGAGCCTACACAAATTGAGTATATGAAGCTGAAGTGAAAGCAAAGGGGCTGATCTTACTGATCTTTGAAACATTATACAAATGGACTTTGTTTTCAGGCAGTGCAATCCCAATCCTGCATCAGTCCTAAAAACAAATGTCCATCCAGGATCGGGCTCAAAGTGAGCATTGTGGGAGCATGCAACCTAACCTTTCTTACAGAGTTTGTGTAGATTTTTAATTCTGCGTTTGCCAGCAGGGTTAAAGAGCTGTTTTTCATAAGAATCCAGTATGCTACACTCTGTGATGCAAATTTAAAGCATCAAGCATAATCTAGGAAGGATATAAAAATGTTTTTGTCGAGAATAATCTTAACATGCTCATGAATGCTTGCCTCTTCTGTGGGAAGTTCATGAGGGTCTATATTACCAAGCCTCTCTGTGATAGATTTTCATGTGTCCTTTTCCTGTGTCTTTCCTGGTATGTCCTCAGGTTTGTCATCTGTATTCCATTGAATGGCCTAATATGTAAAGTAATCAGAGAATTGCTAAAGATGCGTTGCTGTCTTCATAAATGGAGGGATGTGTCTGCATAAATGGAGTGCTGCAATTAAAGAGTACCAACTCTTCAGAAGAGACAGGCAAGGTAGAAGAGGTGGTGGAATGGCTCTCTGTGTTAGGGAAGCATATGAAACTACACAAATTAATGAAAGTGATAATAGGGTTGAGTCATCATGGGTGAGAATCAGTAGCAAGGACAGCAAGGGTGATATTGTGATGGGAATATGCTACAGACCACCCAATAAATAAATTTTAAATTTTAAATTATAAATTTTTTAATAAGCAGTTGAGAGAGGTCTCACGATTGCTACCCCTTGTTGTTGTGGGAGACTTCAACTTCCTGAATGTCTGCTGGAAATACAACATAGCAGTGAGAGAACAGTCCCAGAGATTCGTGGAGTGTGTGGAGAATAACTTCCTGGCACAATTGGTGAGAGTCAACCAGGGAAGGTGCCCTCTTAGATCTGCTTCTTGTGAACAGAGAAGAATTTAATGGGGGAAGTAAAGGTTGGAGAATGTCTAGGGCTCAGTGATCATGAGGTGATTGCATTCTGTATCCTTGGAGAAACAAGGAGAAGGGGTTAGTAAAATGACCACCTTGGAATCCTGGAGTGCAAACTTTGGCCTGTTTCAGAGGCTGGTGAACAAAGTCCCTTGGGAAACTATCCTGAAGAATTTAGGAGTCCAGAAGAGTTGGACTCACTTCAAGAGGGAAGTCTTAAAGGCACAGGAGCAGGCTGTGCCTGTGTACTGAAAGACAAGTTGTCGGGGAAGGCGTTCAGCCTGGCTAAATAAGGACCTTAGGCTAGACCTCAAGAACAAAAGGAGAGTCTGTGGCCTTTGGAAGACGGGGCATGTCTGTCGTGAGGACTATAAAGATGTAGTGAAACTATTTAGGTGGAAAATTAGGTTAAACTAGAGCTTAACCTAACTACAACTGTTAAAGATAATAAAAAATGTTTCTATAAATTCATTAACAGCAAAAGGAGGACTAGAGAAAATCTCCATCCCCTATTGAATGCAGAGGGAGACCTAGTGACTAAGGACGAGGAGAAGACTGAGGTGCCCAATGCCTTCTTTGCCTCGGTCTTTAGCACTGGATCCAGCAGTGTCCTGGGCACCCACCCTTGTGAAGTAGGAGTCTGGGGGGGAATCGGAACAAGGACGTCACAATAAATGAGGAAGCAGTCACTGACCTGCTGCACCACTTAGGTGCACACAAGTCTGTGGGGCTGGATGGGCTGCACCCAAGAGTGCTGAAGGAGTTGGCAGATGTGCTCGCCAAACTGCTTTCCATTATTTACCGGAAGCCTTGGCTAACTGGGGATGTGCTAATGGACTGGAGGGTAGCAAATGTGACACCTATCTACAAGAAGAGCAGAAAGAGGAAGATCTGGGAAAGTATAGACCTGTCGGTCTGAACTCGGTACCAGGAAAGGTCATGGAGCAGGTCATCTTGAATGCCATCATACAGACAACAACCAGGGGGTCAGGCCAAGTCAGCATGGATTCATGAGGGACAGGTCCTGCCTGGCCAACCTGATCTCCTTCTATGACAAGATCACCTGACTACTGGACAAGGGAAAGGCAGTCAATGTTGTATTCCTAGACTTTCCAAAAGCCTTTGATACCGTTCCCCACAAAATTCTTGTGAATAAATTTGCTACTCACAGCTTGGATGAGCACAGTGTCTCCTGGATAAAGCACTGGCTGGACAGGAGGGCCCAGAGAGTAGTAGTCAATGGAGTTAAATCCAGTTGGTGGCCAGGCTCTAGTGGTATTCCTCAGGGATCTGTGTTGGGACCACTTCTGTTTAACAACTTTGTTGATGACCTTGATTCAGGCATAGAGAGTGTCATCAGTAAGTTTGCAGATGACACCAAGTTGGGTGTCAGTGTTGATTTGGATGAGGGTAGAGAGGCTCTTCAGAGGGACTTGGATAGGCTAGATCAAGGGGCCAGCATTGATGGGATGAGTTTCAACAGGACCAAATGCCAGGTCCTGCACTTGGGTCACAACAACCCCAAGCAATGCTACAGGCTTGGGGCAGTGTGGCTGGAGAGCTGCCTGGCAGAAAGGGATCTGGGAGTTGCAATAGACAGGCAGCTGAATATGAGCCAGCTGTGTGCCCAGGTGGCCAAGAAGACCAATGGCATGCTGGCTTGTATTAAACATGCTGTGACCAACAGAAGTAGGGAGGTGATTGTCCCCTTGTTGGCTTTGGTGAGGGCACACCTCAAGTATTGTGTTCATTTTGGGGCACCGCGATACAAGAGAGGTATGGAGGTGCTGGAGCGGGTCCAGAGGAGGGCAATAAAGCTGGTGAAGGGCCTGGAGAATAAATCTTATGAGGACTGACTGAGGGAGCTGGTGCTGGTTAGTTTGAAAGAGGCTGAGGGGAGACCTCATTGCTGTCTGCAACTACCTGAAGGGACATTGTGGAGAGGCTGCTGCTGGGCTCTTCTCACAGGAGTCAGAACAAGGGGGAATGGCCTCAAGCTGAGACTGGGAAGGTTTAGATTGGACATTAGGAAAATGTTGTTCATGGAGAAAGTGGTCAGGCACTGGAATGAGCTGCTCAGGGAGGTGGTGGATCAACCACGCTGGATGTGTTTAAGGGTCGTTTGGATGTAGTGCTTAGGGAAATGGTTTAAGGTGAATCTTGTAGAGTAGGGTTTTAGGTTGGACTTGGTGATCCTGAGAGTCTTTTCCAACCTGCGTATTTCATTGATTCTGTGACCCATGGATGGATCTCATCAGGTCCCATGGACTTGTGCACCTTCAGGTTCCTTGGATGGTGTTGAATTCTTCTACAGTTGGTGGTTCTTCATTTCTCTAGTCCCTGTCTTTGCATTTTGTGACTTGGGTTGTCCAGCTGGAGCACTTGCCAGTGAATGTCAATTAAGATTGCTACTATCGCTACAATTCCCTGATGAAGAATTTGAGCTTTTGCTGGGGGAAAAGATCCTGCATATGAATGAAGCCAGTCAGTAAAATCTTTTTGGTAGAATCAGTCTAGCTACTTTGTGTTACCTGCATTTTGCATTATGCCACACTACTCCAAGTAGTGAGGACAGTGATGAATTACTGAATTGACTTAGACTCCTAAATCTTACACTACAGGAAATAATCTGAAACAGATTCTTAAAATCTCTCATGGAATTCTCCAGTGCCTCAGAAGCAAAGACATTTCTATAAAATCTCAACAGTGATATATGTCCTTGCATTTGGTCCAAACTGGTGAGGCAAAAGCCTGTAAATGAGTTAGAGCACGTAAATGAGCCACACACATTGAGATGAACGCACGCCTCAAGTTAGCGTTGCTGCGTCTTTAGCTACCTTTAACCTCTGCTCTTGCAGCTGGATCTGCAGACAGGAATGTGTGCCTGTTTTCAGCTGCACCAGTTTGTGGTCCGGTGTGTTCAGACAAATTATTTTCATCAGCTGAAGTACAGAGGTATGGCCATGAGGTCATATCTATTGTAGACAACAGTAATGTTTGTCTGAAGGGACAGAGCAGACTGGCTGAAGTTGTAGTCTCTTAAGATTACTGCAGCTGTCTTCTCAAAATCTTCAGTTGTGCTTGTTGATGGGCTGATGTGCACCTGAGGTACTAACAGAAAGGTTTTACAAAGGCTAGAGAAGCAAAAGTCCCATGTAGTGTTGCCTTTTTTGAGTCCTTTCATTTCTTGTGGAATCTCCTAGGAGGGTGGCATGGTGACTTTGTGTTCCCTACAAAAGGTACTATACAAACAGCAAAAGTAGCCATCAGAGAAGGCAGAGCATATAGTCCTCAGTGGTTTAAATTAGGATTACAGTGTTGTCCTTCCATGCAAACTCCTTCTGCAAAGCCACTTAAGGAGAAGCATTATTCATCTTAAACAGGACGAGGTCAAGCACCATTGGGAATTCATAATGAGATGCACTGTTTCACATGGAAACCGTGAGTTCACAGTTGTGACAGGGAGCTGTCAGCAGCTGTTGGATCAGGAAGTCAGTTCAGTGGTCTCAATCCAACTCATTACAGGCATATGACTGCATCCCTAGTCCTTCTGGCCCTTGTTTCCATTTGAAGCAGGTTTCTTAGGTGTGGATGATGTCAAGAGCTTTGCAGTGAATCCTGTCTCATGCCTGCAGTCATGTTTGGATGGATTATTACACCATTCTCAGTAGAGTCTGGAGATTTTCTCTTTTATAAACCCACTCTGCATTCGGCCCACTACATCTTGTTTGGAGGGACCCTGAGGGATATTTATTTTACTAACACCTGAAATGTGAGTAATTCTCTCAGTGCCTTAAACTGACCTCAAGTCACTTCAGTTCTGAGTAAGAATTTGAGCACAGGGCTTTGATAGATTTTAACTCATTTGAGACTAGCTTTCTTGAGCATCCTCATGGAAGGAGACACTCTTAGCTTGAAATGGTCTGGAAAAACACAACAGCCGAGTGACTTTGGAACTGCTTGGACATGAGTGACATGGAGCTGTGCTGGATGGGCCAGGGGCCAGGCATGCTGGTATGTGTGAATCCATGCAGAAGTGTGAAATACAACTTGCAGTCATATTTTGAAATCAAGGGCTAATGACTTGATCCTATTCCCAAGTAATGCTTTAAGGTGGCTTCATCAATAGTTTACATCTTTAATATCCTGTAAAATTTGTGGTACTAATTCACCTTTGCCATTTGCCCCACTTGACTAAGTTAGGTGCTGTTAATACCGGTACTTCATTTAGTCAAAGCACATTTTATCCAAGTCCTTAATGCAGAACCACTGTGCTTTGTGTATAGATCACTCAGAGCATCCCTGTGGGAAGGGCAGGGTGTTCAAGAAGTCTAAGGGAATGACACAAGTATTTTCTTCTGCCCTTCTGTCAGTGCCCGTGCTGTGACTTTCCAGGCTGCTGTGAGAACTCTGTGGAAGTTTTCCAGCTCAAATCTCTAAGACAGACCTAAAACCATCAACATTCTTTTCTTCTAGAAATGACCACAAAAAATACAGGTTCATAGCTTCTAGAAAACATTTCTGGCAGTGAAGCTGATGTTCTGCTGCTGTTTCTTGTGGTGCTACTGAAGTAGTTTGTACATCCATGACCACAAGGGAACCAAGTCCCACCATTGAGGATTTTGTAACTGGAGTAAGATGTGCATCTGACTTTAAAAGGAATACAGTTAGAATGCCTAATTAACATGCACCTTAGACATAAAGGAAACATGACTATGAACACAGTTTTACTGAAATGTTTTAACAAGGTTTTTGTATTTGGAAAATACAAAAATTTTCCAAAGAGTAGGGTGTGAATCACGAAAGTGGTAGTGTGAGAGAATACTTCCTCTTAGAACTGGGGTTTTCTTGTGAGACTGAGAAAAGCTAAAGTAGGATAATCTTTACATGCTTTTTCAGAAAAGTGTAGTCAGGCTGGCAGGTCATGTAGTGTAGCAACAGATGGGTTTTAACTTGTATAAACTTGGAAGGAGGTGCATGCTCATAATCTAAGTGTCTTATGTATGCTGAACTGAAACTCTATTGCAAAGAAAAGGTCATTACAGATAGCTCAAAAATTCAATAATCCTTACCATGATGGAGGTCCAATACTAGCAATTAAGGGGAAAAATAAACTAGAAAATTTGTAAAATGTATCTGTTTAAGTGGCAGAGAGATGGTAAAGGATAAAATATATTACTCTGCTGTTAAAGTAGAACAATTCATGCTGCTCTGCTTGGTTACATCCAGAGAGGAATTATTAAAAGACTAAACCCATGAGCTTTAGCCTTGTGTTGTACCTATGCTTTGTGGAAACCTTATAGTCTGGACTGTTATTCAACCTGGGAGTGGCAAGTATGGTTTGTGTTAGCTGTCACCAGGAGGGATTGACTGTAGTTCCCAGAAGATGTGTTTTATGTGAAGGTTCTTTTCTAAAATTCATAGAAGATACTGGAGTCTTTGTTTTGACTCAAACTCGCTGTAGTGCATTTCCAGTTCTTGTCCTAGAAATGAGGTTCATAGGGGTGTCAGGCTTATTTAAGTGGTACCCTGTTTTGGAGATACATACCAGGAAGGTAACAGTCAGTACTTCCATGAACTACCAAGCAAGATCTGCCCTGTGGTATTTCTGGAGCACATCATTTAGCATGGGAAGAGGAGTTTTTTAAATCAAAATGGTTGTATGGGCCTATTGCATACATGCAGTTACTGCCCTTTAGTGAAGATGTGACGTTCTTTAAAGTAAATTGGCCCAATGTTAATTGGCACATTCACCAACGTAAGTTGTCCCATTTTTTTCTTTATTTAATTTGAGACCAGGTTCCACACTAATTAAATCGATTAACTGAGGCTGACCATTTTACAGTTGGCAATTTTATACTGTTTAATATCCTCATAAGTGATCTGAATGAGGGGATCAAGTGTACCATGATGGAAGTACCCATTACTTCCCTTCCAGACCAGTCAGGGAAGTAGACACTTTGGAAGGGAGGAAGACCTGGATATTCTGGAAGAGTGGGCTAACAAGAATCTTATGAAGTTCAAGAAATACACCAGTTCAGCTTTGACTCTAGCATGTTTCAAATGTTGAAATGACAGCAGTAAACATTCTTTTCTGGTACTTACAAAGATCCATTCCACTGCAGTGGCGTCCTCTCCCTGTAGGAAGGATCAATAGTGTGCAACCTCTACAAGAAGGCATTTTTTGATGGCAAATTTCTAGGAATATGTGCTTTCAGAGCCGCCTTCTTGAAATGTACATCTGAGCCAAATAAAATACAGTTACAGTTTTACAGTAGACAGTTGTTTGCAAATTTTAATCTACTGTGTATAGTAAGCAGTGGCTTACTTTAAAGTTACATCCCCATGGAAATAGCTCAGATAGTGTTTGTTTAACTTTAGGGGTTCAGTTTATTTTTTCCTCTCATGCAACCACTAGTTGTCCTCAACCACAAAATAGCTGAAAGTTTTTGTTTCTGGTTTTTGATCTCCTGCTTCTTCCCTTTGTGTTCTGTATCACCTGACCTGCAGTCCATTTATAAGGTCCTTTAGAAAATCTGCATCCGTGCAGCCAGCGTGTGGATTATTGAGAGGAGAGCGTGTCTGCTGGAAATATTGTACAGTGGGAAACACTGGATGACTGAAGAAGTAATTTAAATGCTGGTGAAGATTCTTCAGAGATCTTACTTCTGCATTAGAACAGAATTTAAGTCAGTTTGGGGCACTAAAGTCCAATAAAATGTGCAGAAATCCTGCATTCCAGCAGATGCCCGTTAGATATTTCAATGAATGGTGTACTCTGTTGTGAATAATCTATGTTTTTTTTACCACATGGAAGAGTTGTGTGAAACATATAAGGAGGCAAAAAATCATAGACTGAAATACAACACTTCTTCCAAATTAGTAACTTGCATTTTTTTGTGTGTGTGCATTTTTGTTTGTTTGTGTATGTTTATGGTGTGAGGCAAGCAGTTCCTGGCTCCAGAGGGCCCTGTTTCAGAAGAGCAAGGAGTTGCTGCTTCTGCAGTGAAGTAGTTGATTATTCTTCCAGAAAGTGGAGGTTAGGAATCTCTTTTTATATGAATCTTTTAAGTTTTTCAGCAGAAGACAGTCTTCATCTCCATGTTTTAAAATGCCCTGTGAGTTATAAGCCTATTTTAAAAATTAATAGCAGCTCACAAATTAGATTAGAAATCTGATGCACAGCATGGGGTCAGTCTGAAGCTGTTCTGCCCATCATGTGGATTTTGAAAATTTCTTGACTTATTCTTCTTTTATACTCTTGAAGTTATCACAAACCATTAATAGTTCAGAACCTTTAAATGCCTCCTGCTGACTTTGTTGCAGCCATGAATCCAACTCTTAGCAAAGTTGTTGTTACCTCGTTTGGTGGTTGTCTCATTTCAGTCTCTACACAGATCTCTATATGGATGTTTGACCAGCAGATATGGTATTTAATACCAATAAGAAAAACAGCAGACAAACTGTGCTATTTGTTATCACCATGGACACAATCTTCCTTTGAAAGACAAAATCTCCTGTGCCTGCTATCCAGCTCATATCCACAGCTGAAGTGTTACAGGGACTCTGCTGAAATGTTACAGGAACTTCTGTGTGTTGAGTATCTATAACACTGTGTTTTGTGTTCTGTCCAATTTTAGTGTGCCCTCTGGATTTGAAGGCATAAAAGAGCAGGAGATCTGCAACAAGATAATGACAAAAATGTTAGAAAATTACAATACCTTGTTTGAATTGGAAGGTTTGAAGAAGGATGAAGAAAAACCTATATGTGAAGAGCTAACAAGAATTATTTTAGTAAAAGTGAGTACCTGCAATATTTCATTTTCTTTGTAGCTAATCAATAATACAGGCTTACTGCAGGCTTCAATTCAGAAATCTAGGTAAGTGTAGTAATGTTTTGTGCTACTGATTGGTATGCAGTTTACAAATCAGTTCTGTATACTGCATTACAAAATTATATCAGCTTTTTCTTACTCTTTTCTTGGATTCAGACTCTTAATTTGGTACTGAAACCTCAACTGGGAAAAGAAGAATCTATCTTTAGTTAGTGTCTAAAGGTACTGCAGGGTTATTGTTTCTCCCTGCAGTCTTGGGTGATGCTAGAAAATGCCTAAGTGCCTGTTGTTTCCTATCATCCACTTAAAAGTATGGGGTTTTTTGAAATTGACATCAACCCTGAATCGTTAATTTTGAGCAAATACCCAGAAACAGTGGAGTGGTGGCTCACACCATTCCATGCCAATATGGAAATGTACATCCTTTCACGTGCTTGGTTGTATTTACCATTTTGCATGACTCCTAACACTTTGTGGTCTGGATATCTGGCAATTTTCCCACACTCTGGTCATAAAATCAGTGGATTTCCTTAAAAGCAGGAAGTATTGTTCTTGAAAACAAGAATGTGTGGATCATTCTAAGTCACAAAAGCTTCGAACCTTTCTTTGAGTAGTGTATTGTAAAGGAGAAGCAAGTGGAGCACGTTACATCTTGCCTACTATGTTGGTCATAGCTGGGGAAAGTCCATAATGCTACAGATTTTCAGAAAGTACTAGAACCTTTCAGTCAGATACAGATTGTGGCAGCTTAAAGGGAAACTGTTTTAAGGAAAATAAAATTTAATGTTTTAGAGATGATAAAAAGATATGATTCTGTAGGGCTGTTGATATTTGAACTACTGTTCCTGCTGCGTATGTGCATGGAAGGAAGTACAGGACCACCTTCATCTGAGTTTTACTTCTTCTTTCAAAGATTGCTCAGTCTTTGGGAAAGACAGGTTGTACCAGGTAAAGGGATTTCATAGCTTGCTACCTCAGTAGTCATAATTCAGAGCATAAGGGAGCTAGAAACCTCTACAAGTTACATTCAGTTGGTGCTTTGTTCCCAGGACTGTAAAGCCTCCTCTGACTCATTGCTCAGGCATGCTTAGAAAACTTCTGTGTTAAAAAGAAGTGCAATTTTCACGAATCAGAAAATGCATTTTAGAATAGTTTCACTGGGTAAACTGAGCTGTCAGGTTCCTGATGCCTTGCCTGGAAAGACTTAATGTGTTTCTCACTCCACCTAGGAGAGTAGGATCCATATGATCTTCCAGGCAAATGGCCAGCAGGTGGAAATATAACTTGTGCTTTCTTCTTTGTTTGGAAATTCTTTCTCATAAAAGAAATATGTTGGGTTTTTTTGAGGGTTTTTTTGTTGTGGTTTTTTGATTGGTTGATTGGGTGTTTTGGTTGTTGGGTTTTTTTTAGTTCCAAAATAAATTGTGGTTTGTTGAGGTTTATAGGTCTCATTTGGAGCAAATATTATTACAACCCTGTAGACTTTTATCCAAGCTTCAATTTGATTTCCTAACCCAGTAAAAGTCTGTTAGTCGCAGCCTGTTGATCAATGGGCTTTACTAGTTACAGAAAAAAGTGGGGGAAAATGGGTTGAGTTTTCTAATTGACTGTCTACTCTCTATTCAGATTTTTGAGTTTTTAAATAGTGTTATTTTGGTTGGACAGTGTTACTTGGCATCAAGGAATTCTCTGACAGTGTATTGGCACTGCTGTGACTTTATCACATTGTAAGTGTCCGGGTATTATATTAAATGTTGTTTGTTTTGCTTTGAAATAGAATTTATAATGTGTATGGATATTGTCCAGATAGATTTTTGTGGCATTAAGCTCAGTGATAATTCATGTAATGAATGAATTGTGCAGGCAAACTACTGTGAGACTTACTCTTGCAAGATTTCTGGAATTATCCTTTTTACTAGTTTCAGATGAAATATCTTCGATAGTATGATGTGTTTCAGCTCAATATTGTCTTCCTGTAAAACATACAACCAGTCATGCAGGGCAGCAAGATTTTTTTTTTCTCCCTCTCTTTTTTTAATTTTTTTTTTCACCTTTTTTCCTCTAATGCCTTTTTGATAGAGCACTTTTAGCTTTAAGAACCAGTCAGCTCAGAGCACATAAATATTTGCACTGGGACACAAACACTGGCATGATGAGGATGTAACGATCTTCCTGGCTTGTTTACATATTTGGGACAGGAGTGCAAAATACTCTCCCCTTTCAACCAACCAGTGCAGAAAGCTGTTCATTTGTTGGAGAAGGGAGAGCAAATCAATTTACAAAAATAAAATCACAACATTAAACTAAGAATCAGAGTTGCGAAGTCAATTACAATCATGAATGTGAAATTTCAATATTGCGAATGTAAAGTAGGTGAGTTCTGGTGACCTCTGGACAGGCAGATTTCACTCCCTGAAAAGAAATTGTATTTTTCAAAACCTATTAGTTTAAAAACAACTTTTTTAATTTAGGTGTACCTAACTTAGTGCATTTTTATTCTGTTTGTTTCCAGTCTTCCCTCATTTGGGAGAACTAGTTGGCAAAGTAATTTTTTGTACTTTAAATGGTGGCAAAAGTACATGCACTTTTTGCCTGGATTGCACTGCAAGCCTGCTGTTCGATTTCTAAAGCAATCCAATGTGTAGCTGCATCTGTTAGTGCTTTGTACTTGCAAAGTGCATAGCCCAAACCAATTGGGCAAGCCACTATAAGCACTTTTTATGTCACGGAGAGTGCTTCAGCAGCACTATTATAAAGTGGCACGCTTGCTTGCTCCTCCTTTGTGTGCAGTTCTGGAGCCCTCGGCAGATGAAGGACATGGAAGTGTTGGAGCAGGTCCAGAGG
>VWZE01024410.1:0-26450 GCA_013396675.1 Eubucco bourcierii
GCTTGGACTTGATGAGCTTTGGGGTCTCTTCCAACCCCGGTGATACTGTGAGACTGTGATATCTCTGCTAGTACATTGTGCTGAGCTGTAAATAGAGCTTCAGTCCTTAACTTCCAGCTGGCTGAGTCTAGTCTAGGGGAATTTTATAAAGTGTGTGGTGACAGGGAACTCCCAAACCACCACACCAGCTGAGTCTAGTCTGGGGGATTTTACAGAGTGCAGTGGGGCAGGGAACTCCCAAACCAACAAACTACTATAAAAAAAGTATTCATTATAATAACTTGTTGGTCAGCACAGATGTGCCTGTGTCACATTGTGCCTACTTCAGTGTTGCCTTGTTCTGGAAGTCAAAGAGTGAGATAATCTAATTGCACCTGTACAAACAGTGAGGTGGAGCATGATCATGAGCATGGGCTAGTGCTGCTACTGAGGACAGTAACAAACAACTCTTGTCACAGCATCCTGTCCCTGGGAATAAATAAAGGTTCTTGGGGAAGGGGGAGGATTACGAAGCCTGAATGCAAAACTTTTAGGACAAGATTGGAAGAATGATAGGATTATACCTGGGGACAAGTGCATAGCCTAAGAAAAGTCAGAAGCATAGCATAGCAGAGCAGAGCTACCTGTTACCATGACAATAGGCAACAGTGTGTCCCTGTGTGGAACAAAAAGATTAGCAGTCATCCAGGAAAGGCTCTCATCATAACACTACCTTTCCTAGAGCCTAATGAGTGGAAACTTAACCTTTTGTTTGAAACATTGTCCACTGGTTGGAGTCTCACCTCCCTATCCCAGCAGCAGCTAAGCCATCCTGTGGCAATCACAAATGCTGTGTATGAGAACGCCTTTCACATGACATCTGAAGGCTGAGTAGAATTTAATGATAACCCAAAGTGTGATGTGACTGTGAAGAAGCCTCTCTTTAGATTAAGCTTTTGCTCTATCACTCTAGTGAATCCTAAATAAATGTGTGTTTTCCCCCTGGATGCTACTATATGGTTGGTCCATTAATTCATTATTACCTTTCACATATGCAATCATTTGCATAACTAGGGAAGAGCTGTAAAATACTGTAACACTGCTGAGAGTATATTTTACCTCCACTTTGCATTCTTATAGTAATGACTCTTGGGTCAGGGCCCTGGTTAATAAAATTTAATAGTTTTTTTTGCACTGGAGCAGGTTTTGTGATCTTTCAGCCGTCTCTGTTCTCCAGGGGTGCAAAGAGTGGTGTACCCATGACTGGCACGTTCTAAGGTTTCAAACTGCCTACCATATGCTTAATGACAAACATGGGCTTAAAGTGAAGCAAATGGTAGAGCAATCAGGGTGAGGTATTAAGCTTGGTAAAGGGACCAGCTAATTACAAAAATCCAAAGGTGAACAAATTACTCTTAAAGTAGACTATTTTAGTGAATATTCACGCTATATACTATAAATTAATTGCTTATTCTTATGCAGTAAGTTTGTGTAATTCCTGGTTTGTTTTTTTTTTTCTTGCACAGAGGTCTATATGCATGATGCGAAGCAAATAAAAGGAATGAAAATGCACTATCTAGATGTACAGACACACACAAAAGTGCAGGTTAATTTCAGTGGCTTTATACAAATACCTAGGAAGCCTTCCTTGTTTGGAATATTCATGCCAAGCCATTAGTCATATTCCCAAATACTCATTTAGATTTTCTGAGGCTCTTAGAGGAGATATAATCAAATATTTGTGAAACCTGCACGCAGCACTGCCGATGGAATTGTGTTTTGGATTCTCTAACATGAGGGCAGAGTTATGTGGATTGCTGCTGTGCACTCTCTAACAGGCTTTGCGAAGCCTTCTAATTTGAAAGACAGCTATTATTTCCCCAAAGCCTGACACAGTCAGTCTTCAAGCCCTGATTTTCATTATTTTCAGTTTTGGTGACTAAAAGCCTCAGTCTGTGTGCTGCAGAGATTTAATTTTAATCAGATTGGAAAAAAAAAAAAAAAAGCCTCAGCTACTGTTTGCATTAGAAGCAAAAGGACAGCTAAGAATTGTACTTCCCAGCCAGGTTCCCTTTACATACGTAGTGTATCCAAGTCTCACTGCTTTCCTTTTGTACATCACAATATTCATAAGGCATATTTGTTAACGACTCTGAGGAAGTTTCCTAGAAAGTCTTAGAAAGATACTATTTGACTTCATTTTATTTATTTATATACATACATATGTGTATACACACACACATATATATATACATACACACACACATATACATACGTACACACATACATATATATATATATACATATATATATATATGCTGTTTAACTTCTTTGTCAGTGCCATGGACAGAGGAATCAGTGCACCCTCAGCAAGTGTGCAGATGGCACCAAGCTGTGTGGCACAGTCGACTTGCTAGAGAGCAGGGATCCATCCAGAGGGACCTGGACAGGCTGCAGAGCTGTGCCCAGGCCAACCTCATGACATTCAACAAGGCCAAGTGTAAGGTCCTGTACCTGGGTAGGGACAATGCCAAGCACAAGTGCAGGCTGGGTGGGGAATGGCTGAGAGCAGCCCTGAGGAACAGACCCTGGGGGTGTGGGGTGATGAAAAGCTCCAGATGAGGCTGCAGTGTGAGTGGCTCTGACTCCTCTGCTGGTTAATTTTCACTAACCGCTTTTCTTCTAACCCTCCTGGCCCATCCCCCTAATTTACCTTGTGCGTAAGGCAAACCTTGGGGTAAGGTACAGGGGTGGGGAGAAGGTGGAAGGGTGGTTGGGAGCCCCTCCTGGGGCCTCTGATTTCTGGGAGGGAAGTTGTGTTTCTGTATTCCCTTTAACTTGTCTATGTCTGTAACTATTCCTGTCTGTTGTGTCTATCTCTGCTTGTCCATTGTGCTGAGCTGTAAATAGAGCTTCAGTCCTTAACTTCCAGCTGGCTGAGTTCTAGTCTGGGTCATTTTACAAAGTGGGGCGTGGGGGTGAGGAACTCCCAAACCATCACAGTGCTGTAATGGTGGTTATTCTACAGGACTCAAGTATGCACATAAACACTGTCAAATGCTTTGGCATGTCTTGGAATGTCAAAATCCACTGGCATGGAAAACAGCGTTGTAGCAAATTCAGAATCCTGACCTAGTCGAACACAAAATACGATCAACTGAGTTTTGGTTTAAAGGTTTAAAGTGTTTTTCAATATTGGAATCTCCTTGAATGAAGTTAAAAGCTGAACATTGAGGTGAATGCAAGAAAACCATCCACGATTTTGTCCAATATCTTAGAAACTCCTCTTTCTACCTCTAGCTAAACCACAACTCAGAACACACAAATATGGAAGGAGAATTGAGAAGTTGCAAACCTCAAATCTTTAGGCTGTGCTTTAACTCCCATTTAGTTAAACGGTCTATTTCAGTTCTGTGACTGCTCTCAGGTCCAGCTGCATATCCAGCCATGCCAAAATTCCTTTTCAGGAGGAGACCTGGGTGTGCAGCTATGAGACTTGGATGGATGGACGGGGAGGCAGTTGTGGTGCTACAGAAAAGTTCAAGGTAACTGGCAGAGCAGGGGCGTGGAACCTGGCACGAAGGATAACCACCCTGTGGTCTAGACAATGCCATTAAGACTTAAGTGCTTTGCTAATTCCCTTTGAAATTCCTTTGCTGGTGGCCCAAAGAAGGAATCCACACACTTTGGGGTTGTTGGTTTTTTTTTTAGTTTTGTTTCTGGTGGCATTTACCTCTGTTGTCTTTCTTAAGGATCCTTAAACCCCAGATTATTTTATTGCATAAATGCAATAAGGAAAGCCACCTGCAAAATTAATCTTGATTTTTAAGATAAAGTTCTTTGCAGGGAGGGTAGTGAGACACTGGAACAGGTTGCCCAGGGGGGTTATGGAGCACAGAATCACCCAACGTGATCAAAGAGGAGGCCTTGAATGACCTGTACTAGTGGGAGGTGGAACTGAATGATCTCTGAGGTCACTTCCAACCTTACCATTCTATGATTCTATGATAACTAACTCAATTTTACCCAAAACATTCATCTGTGTAAAGCAACACTGCTCTGTGAACTGTACCAGTGTGTCCCCTTGCTCAGGGAATGAGGCTGGCACCTGCTGTACTGCAATCCTGTTCTAATGAGCTGTCTTATAGCTCAAGATAGAAAATGTGCAAGGTAATCAACTGCTATGCTGATTACCTTTGCCCATGTTCTAATAAGACCTTTGTCATCACCCCAGAAATTCTGAACAATGGCATCTGCATCATCAAAAGCCGAGACAAAAATAGATGTTCAGCTGTGTTTGGGGAAGTCTGATGACCTGATTTTCCAAACTGCTGTGTGCAATCTTTGCATTCAAGGTGCAAATGGCAGAGAAGGATGAAAATAAAGGTATCTATTGTAAAGAGCAGTCACACTGGAAAAAGTTAGAAATTGACTTTTTCCAAGTGAGCCCTCAATAAGCTATGATCAATGGCAACTTTAGCAGAAGAGGCACTGAATTTGCTAGCATGTATGGAACAAGTGATTTCATCTATTGCTGAGTGACTGCCAGTGCTGGGGTGGAACACAGCAGATGTTTTTCATAGAAACCTTAAACATAAATTTCCAACAGAAAATGAAGCATAATATTGTCTCTAATTGAAACAGGAGCAAAAACTTCAGTGAGTCTGATAATCGCAGTTTTCCTCTCAGCGATATAACTCACAACCTTCTTTCCTGTTGCACAGAGTCACAGAACGGGAAGGTTGGAAGGGACTTTCAGGATCATCTAGTTCCAACCCCCTGCCATAAACAGGGACACCTCCCACTAATACAGGTCACTCAAGGCCTCATCCAACCTGGCCTTGAACACCTCCAGGTGGGTTGTGGATCACAGAAGACCTCCAGGGAGGTTGTGGAGCACGGAATCACCCAACGTGGTCTTTGATCATGTTGGGTGATTCTGTGCTCCACAACCTCCCTGGGCAACCTGTGCCAGTGTCTCACCACCCTCACTGCAAACAACTTCCTCCTAACATCCACTTTCAATCTCCCCTCTTACACTTCAAACCCATTGCCCCTTGTCCTGGCATTACAAGACCTTGTCAATAGTCCCTCCACAGCCTTCCTGGAGCCCCCTTCAGGTCCTGCAAGGCTACTCTAAGGTCTCCTGGAAGCCTTCTCTTCTCCAGGCTGCAGAGCCCCAACTCTCTCAGCCTGTCCTCANCTCACACTGCAGCCTCATCTGGAACTTTTCATCGCCCCAGACCCCCAGGGTCTGTTCCTCAGAGCTGCTCTCAGCCATTCCCCACCCAGACACGAGTTGTGCTTGGCATTGTGCCTACCCAGGTGCAGGACCTTATGCTTGACCTTGTTGAATGTCATGAGGTTGGCCTGGTCACAGCTCTGCAGCCTGTCCAGGTCCCTCTCGATGGATCCCTGCCCTCTAGCAAGTGACTGTGCCACACAGCTTGGTGCCATCTGCACACTTGCTGAGGCTGCACTGATTCCTCTGTCTATGGCACTGACAAAGATGTTAACCAGCACTGGTGCCAGCATTGACTACTGAGGGAGTTACTTGGCACTGGTCTCCAGGTGGACATTGTGCCCTTGATCACTATTCTCTGTGTGCCACCATCCACTCAGTTCTGAGTATACCCAGAGTGGGCTTGGTTCCTGTGGCTGTGCAATGTCAACTCAAGTCCTCTCAAATACCCATTTTTTAAGTTCAAAATGGCTGTGCTGAAATGCACAATAAGTGAGTACAAAGGATTTTGACACATAATAGGTCTTGTTTTACCTAAAGTTTGCTAGCATTAAACAAGAAAAGGAATATTTGGTTGTGATGGTTTGGGAGTTCCCTGCCCCCCCACTCTATGAAAATCCCCCAGACTAGACTCAGCCAGCTGGAAGTTAAGGACTGAAGCTCTGTTTACAGCTCAGCACAATGGACAAGCAGAGATAGACACAACAGACAGGAATAGTTACAGACATAGACAAGTTAAAGGGAATACAGAAACACAACTCCCCTCCCAGAAATCAGAGTCCCCAGGAGGGGTTCCCAACCACCGTTCTGCCTTCTTCCCACCCCTCTACCTTACCCCAGGGTCTGTCTTATGTGCAAGGTGAGTTTGGA
Source organism: Eubucco bourcierii (assembly GCA_013396675.1). Lineage (NCBI taxonomy): Eukaryota > Metazoa > Chordata > Aves > Piciformes > Ramphastidae > Eubucco > Eubucco bourcierii. The sequence continues at coordinate 6,092 of VWZE01024410.1, forward strand.
TGATTGGCAAGCGGGGTTAGAAGGAAAGTGGTTAGTTGTGTTACACAGCAGAGAGGTCAGCAGACACACACCAGCTAGAGAGACTGAGACTCTCTCTGTCTTATCTGTATTTGTGTCCTGGCTCTTATACACCTCAGCAAACCTATGAGTGCAGCAGACATCACCACTGTTTGCTTCTCACAGCCTATATTTTTTTTTCTTCAAAGTATTCCAAGTAGCCTCACACCAGCACATTGGTACTATATAAAATAAAAGGCAAAGGTAGGTGTGTGCATGGGGAATGCACACCATGAAATGCTTTCAAGAGTGAGTCATTTGGATGACACTAAAGTGAACGGGAGCGTTGAGCTGCTGGAGGGTAGGCAGGCACTGCAGAGAGGTGCAGACAGGTTACTTTGCTGGGCTGAGGCCAAAGGGATGACATTAACCTGCAAGGTCCTGCTCTTTGTTCACCATGATCCCAAGCAACACTACAGGCTTGGGGAAGAGTTTCTGGAAAGCATCCCTGCAGGAAAGCATCTTGGAGTGCTGGCAGACAGCTGAACGTCAGCCAGCAGTGTGCCCAGGTGGCCAAGGCGGCCACAGGCATCCTGGCCTGTGCTAAAACCAATGTGACCAGCAGGAGCAGGGGTCTGCTTGTGCCCCTATACTTGGTGGGTTTAAAGGGCCGACAGATTGAAGCTCTCCAATGAGTTTGAGGAAACCAGAATTGTATTTAAAGAGAGAGTTACAGACAGACATTACAAGGCAGATACAGAATCCATAAGCAAACCCCTTGAATTTTCCCCCAACCCAAAACTAAATCTCTACTCCCCAGTGCTCCAATCCTCTCCCCCCGTCCCATGCCTCTGCTGTCCAAGAGGCCTAAACATAGCCTCTGGAGGCCCCAAACCAGGCCTGCTCCTTACATGTTTGTCCTGATAAAGCAGCTCCAATCAGACACAACGCTGGAGGGGGAGGAAAGCAGAGCGAGCTGCCTGGCCCTGAGTTTATGAAGAGATAGCAGAATTATGTGATTGAATAACAATCTTCTAGTCCCTAGAGGATTTGGGTTTTTTAACCCTATAGCCCCCAACCTGGGACATTCCACCCCTTATTCAATCCCATAATTCCTGCTCATCTAACTAGATACAGACTCTATACAGTAAATGTTGCCATCCAAATCATCCATCTGTTTGGTGCTTTCTTCAAACCGATCTGTTGCTCAGATCCTGGACACAGTTCTCATCAAATGGGACTTCTCAGATGACTTTGGCTATCTGGAGGAANCTGTCCAAGAGGCCTAAACATAGCCTCTGGAGCCCCAAACCAGGCCTGCTCCTTACATGTTTGTCCTGATAAAGCAGCTCCAATCAGACACAACGCTGGAGGGGGAGGAAAGCAGAGCGAGCTGCCTGGCCCTGAGTTTATGAAGAGATAGCAGAATTATGTGATTGAATAACAATCTTCTAGTCCCTAGAGGATTTGGGTTTTTTAACCCTATAGCCCCCAACCTGGGACATTCCACCCCTTATTCAATCCCATAATTCCTGCTCATCTAACTAGATACAGACTCTATACAGTAAATGTTGCCATCCAAATCATCCATCTGTTTGGTGCTTTCTTCAAACCGATCTGTTGCTCAGATCCTGGACACAGTTCTCATCAAATGGGACTTCTCAGATGACTTTGGCTATCTGGAGGAAACTCAATAGCAACTTGTACATACTTTGAACTCAAACTCAGTCAAAACCAAACTCTTCTGTGGAACACACTTGATCTTACCACCTTCCCGCATTGCTCAACATACATGTCCTGGACTTCTCCTATCAGGAAATAACCACAACTTGGACAGGTTGTATCCCCACCCAAAGGCAGAAAACACCCATACAAATTTTACCAACAAATTCTCTTCACAAAGGGATTCTATTTCCATCTACATTGTGCTCAGCAGCACTCAACATCAAATAATGGANCTAGAAACAGAGTCTATATAGTAAATAGTGCCCTCCAAATCATTCACCTGTCTGGTGCTTTCTTCAAACCAATCTGTCGCTCAGATCCTGGACACAATTCTTCCCGTCGAATGGGACTTCTCAGATGACTTTGGCTATCTGGAGGAAACTCAATAGCAACTTGTACATACTTTGAACTCAAACTCAGTCAAAACCAAACTCTTCTGTGGAACACACTTGATCTTACCACCTTCCCGCATTGCTCAACATACATGTCCTGGACTTCTCCTATCAGGAAATAACCACAACTTGGACAGGTTGTATCCCCACCCAAAGGCAGAAAACACCCATACAAATTTTACCAACAAATTCTCTTCACAAAGGGATTCTATTTCCATCTACATTGTGCTCAGCAGCACTCAACATCAAATAATGGACAGCCCCAGTCCATTCTCACTCAAATCTTTGCAGTCTGTGCATCCAGCTGGGAATCGAACCCAGGTCTCCCACATCCAAGGGTGTTCTACCACTGAACTACAAATGCACAAGCACCTGCTCACTGCAAAGTCTCAGTTACTCATTGCAGATTCTCTTGGAGTCCCTCTTGGCACAGTCCACAGTCCACATCTGTCTCAACTGGCGTGTTTCTACCCCTGGGCGTGTCCCTAACCTGGGACACCCAGTGAGGCCACAGCTTGAGTACTGTGTTCAGTTGTGGGCACCACAGTTTAAGAAAGGCATTGAGAACTTGGAGGATGTCCAGAGAAGAGCACTGAGGCTGGTGAGGAATTTGGAGGGGGTTACATGAGGAACAGCTGTGGAAGTTGGGGTTGTTTATTCTGGAGAAGGTTGAGGGGAGAGCTTACGGCTCTTTACAACTACCTGAAAGGAGATTGTAGCAAGGCCAGTGCCATTCTCTTCTCCCAAGTAACTAGTGATAGAATGAGAGGAAATGGGCTTAAGTTGTGCCAGGGAAGGTTTAGTTTGGACATTAGGAAAAACTTCTCTACTGAGAGTGGTGAGGTGTTGGAACAGGCTGCCCAGGAAGGTGGTGGAGTCGCCATCCCTGGAGGTGTCCAAGAAGTGTGTAGATGTAGATGTGGTGCTTCAGGATATAGTTTAGTGGTCATGGTATCTGAGTTATGGTTGGAATCAATGACCTTAATGATCTTAAAAGCTTTTTCCAGTCTGTTAAGAAGGGGTTTGAATCTGGGTTATAAGTGAATTGTAATGAGGCTGATACAAAAATATTAAATATTTTTATTAAATAAAGAAAATTTCCCCAACTTATTTACAATTCACACCCAGATTCTATTATGTGGTTGGTAAAACTCTCTTTGCAGAATGTATCTATATTTAATCAAATTAATTTAAATGATTTTAAGAGACGTTTAGAAAATGTAAACATCCAGAGAGTCCTGCAGCACAAACTGCTGCCTGAAGATTAAACATAAACTTTCACAAACTTCAGAAAAGAGAGTTAATTTACTCACTGGTTGGAGCCTCAGTATTTATAATCTCAAAGTATGGGTAGAAGCTTAAATGAAGAAAAAAAATACAGTCCCTACAAGTGGCCTTCCCCGTGGCGGTGATGCGATGTGGTTTTGCTGCTTGCGTAGTTCAAATGGAACACATTGACTGAGGAGATCCACAGATGCCAGGCAAACCTTCCGTGGCTCTCAGGAGGTTATCGGAGCGGTCAGCCCCTGGGCGAAGCAGGATCCTGATTTCCAGGCTGGAGCAGTCCGATTGGCTGCAGTGCTCGGCAAAGGGATCGGCTCTCAGGCTAGAGTGGCGGGCTGGCAAGTCCTGGTGTCGCAAAGCTGCCGCGGGGCTGTCACTTGGACTCAGCCAGTGTCAAACGGACTGGGGCTGGGCTGAGCTCAGGCAGGCAGCTGTACCCCAGTGCGGGGCAAGCCCTGCAGTCCCTTAGTTCGGTGCAACAGACAGGCAGGGTCAGGTCTGCCATTTGTGGGGAAAAAACAAGACCCCTGCTATGTGATGCAAAGTAACACAGACAGGGAGCAGACAAAATAACAGCGGTAGCAGCCAACAAGTGAGTTGGTTGGGGTTTTTAATCATTTTGACTGAGTGTTTTTGACCAATAGCAACAGACAAAAACATCCCTGGAACCAACCCCAAGTTACCTCACTAAAAAAGGGAGATGCACAAGGCCAGCACCGTGACCTTTGTTTACCAGAGACAAAGCAGAGTGTATGGTAACTCCAAATATGGTGTCCCTATGGTAGACTGAGAGGTGCCAAGGCTTTTGTCTGCTTTCCTGCTTCTTCCACCCAGGATGGGTATTCAGGTGGATATTTAGGATATGTGTTCCAGGTATTTGGGCCTTCCACCATACAGCCTTAATGATTTTGTGATTCTATGAAAAGTTTTAAATTAACATTTATATTGTACAATCACAGAGAACAGTAGAGTGACAAACAATAGGATATTAATCCTGTTGCTAATCTTCTTAATTTATATGGCATAAGTATCTATACAGGTTTTAAAAGTCTAATACATCCATGTGTTGATAAAGACTCTCCCATAGTTTATAGCACAGACACATAAGGGGAACAAGCTTAAATATTCAAGAGAGCAGAACCATAAACCAGTCCACACTCCCTCACCATTGCTCACTGTAGAGCTATTGCAACTCATTTAAAATGGCTCAGTGATGAGGGTTTCATTACTTCCTCTGGGAGATCATTCTACAAAATTGCAAATCTCAGAAATGGGAAGTGTAAATATTCCCTCGGTTAATCTAATTAAGGTACGCTCTATTCTTGCCCTTTCACAACCTAGTAATTTCTCTCTTTTCACGCTTTCAATATTCCTCTAAAACTACGTGCTTGAATAGCCGCTAATCTGGCTGGGGATAGGGAGAAACCCTTCTTTTGCTTGTTTCTCCACATTTGATCCACTACTTGATGCTTGGAAGGAAGGGAGAGAGTCATGCCAGGAGGCCAGAGGAATGCACATGTTCACCGAGTGACTGGTTCAGCTTGCATCACTCCTAGAAGGACAGTAGGAGTGGCTTTTTATCATGCTGAGTACTTCTGAGTACTACTGCATGGCTTCATCACTATAACACTCCTGTAAGGAAGCAGAATAAACCTGTTTTAAGGTACTGAGATTAGACAGCAAGGTATTTGCATAAGTTGTTAAGCAAGTGATAATGCGTTGCCACCACGCAGTGCAGTACCAAGCTGAGAGACTCAGGATACTTCTAACAGCTTAGGTAGGGTGCTGGAAGCAGCATCTGCTAGTCTGCTCTGCACAGAATAATTTGGTCTCTAAAGAAGCTAACTTGGTTGTCTTTACAGTGCACTAAGAAGGGTAAGCATGGTGTCTGTGACAGATGTTAAATGAGTTCAGTTCTGTTAGGCGGCTAAGCAAGGAAAGACTTAAGGGGCTCTGGTGGAATCGTGATGAGAAAGCTGCTGACTGGCATGAAAATCACACAAGATCATAATGATACAGCACCTTTCTTGGCAAAAGCCAGGGAAAATGTCATCTCTGTTCTGTAAACTTAAGGTAAAATCATTGAATATTAAAGCCAAGATTTTCGTAGTAGTAATGTCTCGCCTCTGTTGCTTGGTTACATATTAGGCTGCTAATTTGCTGCTTTTTTGTATTCAGTAGGCTACAATCTACTGCCTTCATGATAATTGGAAGCAGATCACCTCCTTGATCCAGTAGAACTACTGAAATTTTACTCCAGTTTCTCTGAAAGTTGAGTTCAGTGGTTTTTTTTTAAGGGGAAATTAGTGTTTACAGGCTTTGTCCACATATGGTTACACTCAGGTATCCCTGTCACACCGCAGTCGTGGTACGAAACTATCACACCTGGAATACATAAAGGGATTCAACCCTCTCTCTCTGACTTTAGTCAAAGCAACCGAGATTAACATATGTCCAATATCTTTTGCTCTACACAATTTTATTTTATTCTATTTTATAAAAGAAATTCTCTTTTGCACGTCCTCACTTCCTGCTTATGGCATGAATCCAATTCAGAGTATCACTAAATCTGAAGGCTTTAAATAGGAGTTGCTGGATCCATTAAAATAAATCAAGGTCAGATGATGAAGCTTGCTACAGTTAAGTCAGTAGAGTTACATCAATGTTAAGCAATTATAAATGAAAGAATCAAACTCTAAGTACACTCTGTAAGATTTGACCTTTAATGCACAGCTGTTAATACTTCAACCCTACTCTCTGTAGTTCCCTTCAGATCTTCACTAATGTCTGTCATCTCCAACTCCTTTTTTCTACTTGACTCCAACATGTTAAAATCTTAATGTCTACCCAAAGACTTCATCCACAAATGTTTCTTTATCTCTAGCCACAAAGATTTCTTTTTTCTCTATCCACAACTTCCCCTCCCCCATTTTTCTCTTTATTTATTAACTTTCTATAAATTTACAAGCTCCAAAAGCTTGTCAAACATTCTCCTTTTCTGCCTTTCCTACCTTCAAAGCTCCTCCCCATTCTCTTAAAAACCCTACTGATCTCCTCTGCCTGTCTCCAGCTGGCACTGGTACTCAGTAACTTAGAGCAGGCAGCTCTGCTTCTCCCAGTTCAATAAATGGATCAGTTCAGCACAGAAGGAAAGGAGAATAGCATGGTAGGGACAAGGAGATGCTTTTAGAACTGTCCATTAAGAAATAGAACAATCAGCATCCAATGGTCAAATAAGAAAGGGTACAAACAGGTGGCAAATCTCTCCTGGATCATAGAATCATAGAATGGTAAGGTTGGAAGGGACCTCAAAGGTCATCTAGTTCCAAGCCCCTGCCACAGACAGGGACACCTCCCACTAGTACAGGTCACTCAAGGCCTCATCCAACCAGGTCCTGAACACCTCCAGGGAGGTTGTGGAGCACAGAAGACATCCAGAAAGGTTGTGGAGCACAGAAGACCTCCAGGGACGTTGTGGAGCACAGAATGACCCAATGCGATCAAAGATCAAAGATCACATTGGGTGGTTCTGTGCTCCACAACCCCTCTGGGCAACCTGTGCCAGTGTCTCACCACCCTCACTGCAAACAACTTCCTCCTAACATCCACTTTCAATCTCCCCTCTGACACTTCAAACCCATTGCCCCTTGTCCTGGCATTACAAGACCTTCTCAATAGCCCCTCCCAGCCTTCCTGTAGCCCCCTTCAGATCCTGGAAGGCCACTCCAAGATCTCCTGGCAACCTTCTCTTCCCCAGGCTGCAGAGCCCCAACTCTCTCAGCCTGTCCTCACAGCAGAGCTGCTGCAGCCCTTTCAGCATCTTGGTGGCCTCCTCTGGACCCCCTCCAACACTTCCATGTCGTTTGCTAATTTATTTGATTATGCTAAAACCAAATCCCTCTGACAAGTGATGTGCAATATTCTCTAATATCTTGCATCTCATGTTCAGGATATTACCCTTCATGTCTGCAAGGCATCTTTGTCTAAATTGGGCTTGTGACCTTTCTGATTCATATAAAAATAGAAAGCTCTTACAGATTTTTTTTTTTCTTGCCAGTGTTGAATGTTGAAAGTGTATTAGTAGCATGAAGAATTTTCTTTGGGAATACAAGGAGTGTTTATGCTGACACTTTGTGAAGGGCTGTTCTCTTGTCATGACAGTCTTTGCTCCAAACTGCTAAGTAATCAGACAGTGACAACATTGTAACTGTCAACCCTGTGTTTAATGTACATGTTCAGGATTTGGTTTTGCTGTGCTACTCAACGTTTTGTTAAATGTTTTGTGTGAGGTTGGGGTTTTATTTTTGTGTTTTCTTTTTCTTTTCATGTATAGTTAATCTTTACAAAGAATGCACTTTTGCAAAGAATGCACTTTTGCAAAGACTGTTTTCAGGTTTGTAGCAAATGCTGGTTTTGCACTCCAGTGAGGTGAGATTCATGTCAGGACTGATGCTCTGCGACCCTGAATGGAGTTGCTTACTTCCTTGTCAATAGTCCCTCCCCAGCCTTGCTGGAGCCCCCTTCAGATCCTGGAAGGCTACTCTAAGGTCTCCTGGAAGCCTTCTCTTCTCCAGGCTGCAGAGCCCCAACTCTCTCAGCCTGTCCTCACGGTAGAGCTGCTGCAGCCCTCAGAGTAGCTTCCCGGCCTCCTCTGGACCTACTCCAACAGTTCCATGTCCTTCCTGTGCTGGGGGCTCCACAACTGCACACAGGACTGCAGGTGGGGTCTGAGGAGAGCAGAGCAAAGGGGCAGAATCCCCTCCCTCTTGCTGCAGCCCAGCACACAGTTGCTGTCTGGGCTGCACTCACACTGCAGCCTCATCTGGAGCTTTTCCTCACCCCACACCCCCAGGGCCTGTTCCTCAGGGCTGCTCTCAGCCATTCCCCACCCAGCCTGGAGCTGTGCTTGGGATTGTGCCTACCCAGGTGCAGGACCTTACACTTGGCTTTGTTGAATGTCCTGAGGTTGGCCTGGGCACAGCTCTGCAGCCTGTGCAGGTCCCTCTGGATGGATCCCTGCCCTCTAGCAAGTGACTGTGCCACACAGCTTGGTGCCAGCTGCAAACCTGCTGAGGCTGCACTGATTCCTCTGTCCATGGCACTGACAAAGATGTTAACCAGCACTGGTGCCAGCACTGACCTCTGAGGGACACCACTGGTCTCCAGGTGGACATTGTGCCCTTGATCACCACTCTCTGGGTGCTACCATCCAACCAGTTCCTCACCCAGCAATGCTCCCCACATCCAGTCCATGTTTTTCCAGTTTGGTGCCCAGGATGCCATGTGGGACAGAGTCAAATGCCTTACTCATGTCCAGGTAGATGCCATCAGTTGCTCTTCCCTTGTCCACTGTCACTGTGACTTCATGATAAAAAGCCACCAGGTTTGTAAGGCATATTTACTCACTTGTATCTGGAGTAGTTATTTACAAGGGGCTGCGATTTACAAGGGTCTGATTTTGTTTCCAGAGTTATTTTTGAGTTGTCAGATTACTTCTAATGCTTACATGTTTTTCCTGTATTTAGCAGTAATCAGTGCTGCTCTAGTCCCTGATCTGTCAGAGACTTGGCATATGCTTAAGATTTTACAATATGAGTGTTCCTGTTAGCTTTGAGAGGACTACTCATTGGGCATAAGCATCTGTAGCAGTCTTAGTGAAAGCTGATGCCAGCTCCTTTACTGTCTCTTGGCAGGAGAATGGCCACAGGCTGGGTTGGGATACTAGGGGAAAAAAGCCGAAAGCAGGTGGACATTATGCTCCTAAGTCACATGGACTCTGAAGGTACTTTAAAAGCTGTGCACTTCAAAACAAAGCGGGCATTAGAATCATAGAATCATACAATCATAGAATGGTAAGGTTGGAAGGGACCTCAAGGATCATCTAGTTCCAACCCCCTGCTGTAGGCAGGGACACCTCCCACTAGCACAGGTCACTCAAGGCCTCCTCCAACTTGGCCTTGAACACCTCCAGGGAGGTTGTGGAGCACAGAATCACCCAACGTAATCAAAGATCATGTTGGGTGATTCTGTGCTCCACAACCTCCCTGGGCAACCTGTGCCAGTGTCTCACCACCCTCACTCCAAACAACTTCCTCCTAACATCCAGTCTAAATCTCCCCTCTGCCATCAAATGATTTGTTTGAGTAGAGCATGTGTCAATACACACTTCTTGCTTCGCTGTTCTGTCTTTAGTGGAAAGCACTGTTCCTTAGGATAAGAACATTTTTGGGCTTAACCCTAAAGGAGCGCTTTTGTTTATTAACTAATAGGAAAACCTGTGTTACTTAAAGGCAGCGGGAGCAACACTGTGTTTCATTTTGGACAGGTGCTATCATAGACCAGAAAATCCTTTTTGAATGCACACATGAAAAAGGTCCAAACAAGGAGATATGATTCACCTCCTCCCTAGGAGCCACCCTAGCAAGACTTCTGTGACCTGTGCTGAGACCACACCTGTGTGAGTCAGCAGGCAAGAAATTAAATTTTCAACCAGTCTTGCGAATTCATCAAGGAAACACAACTCATAGTTTGCTGGTAATTTGGCTCCCCTTTGTGTCACTGACCTTGGGCAAGTTCCTCAGCTTTCCAGTATTTCATCTTCTAGGTAAAAGTGAATTAAACAAGGCCTAATCATCACACAGTATTCTGCTGACCTCAGTGGGACTGCAGCCACAGAAGCGAAGGCGGAATTTAGCACGCAGCTCTGTCACAGTATTTTTGGGCTTTCAGATGACTTCTGACCAAAATGAAATGTAAATTATGCAGGAACCAGCTAACATTTAATTAAGTGCAGCCTCTTGCTATTTCAAGAACAGTTTCTTAACGAGCAGAATTAGCAGAAACATTCTGCTAGTGGTAGCCAATGCCTTCTCCAAGGCAGAGCTGGTCTCTTCCCATCCTGGTAAGGCTATAAAGTGGTGCTGTGCTTTATGAACCTGTGCTGGTTTGAGGCTAATTGGAATATTTTAATAGAGAAAATTACACTGCAGGCTGTGAAAGGAAAATATGGTGATGTCTGTTTTACTCATAGGCTTGCTGAAAATTGTTTGGGAAAAATAACCAAAACACAGATGAAGCATTCTCTGTCTGTCTCTCTCTGGGGACACAGCACAGCGTCTGGGGCGGTTTAGCAGCTTCTGGCTCTGGCTCCTCTGCTGATTAATTTTCACTAACCACTCTCCTTTTAAGCCCCCTGGCAGATCCTCCTAATTCACCTTGCGTGTAAGGCAAACCTTGGGGTAAGGTACAGGGGTGGGGAGAAGGTGGAAGGGTGGTTGGGAGCCCCTCCTGCGGTCTCTAATACTCTGGGAGGGGAGTTGTGTTTCTGTATTCCCTTTAACTTGTCTATGTCTGTAACTATTCCTGTCTGTTGTGTCTATCTCTGCTTGTCCATTGTGCTNCCCTCCCCCCTTTTTTTTTAAATCCCGCAGACTAGAACTCATCAACATCTGCCCCCAGTTTGGCATCATCTGCACCATATTTAAAAACTCAAACAAAAAGTAGTCACAGCTATTCCTCCAGCCACTGTACATTTTTAGAATCATAGAATCATAGAATCATAGAATGGTAAGGTTGGAAGGGACCTCAAGGATCATCTAGTTCCAACCCCCTGCCATAGGCAGGGACACCTCCCACTAGTACAGCTCACTCAAGGCCTCATCCAATCTGGCCTTGAACACATCCAGGGAGGGAGCATCCACAACCTCCCTGGGCAACCTGTTCCAGTGCCTCACCACCCTTACTGTAAAGAACTTCCTCCTAACATCCAGTCTAAATCTCCCCTCTGCCAGTTTAAGCCCATTGCCCCTTGTCCTGTCATTGCAGGACCTTGTAAATAATCCTTCCCCAGCCTTCCTGTAGGCCCCCTTCAGATACTGGAAGGCTACTATCAGGTCCCCTCGAAGCCTTCTCTTCTCCAGGCTGAAGAGCCCCAACTCTCTCAGCCTGTCCTCATAGGAGAGCTGCTCCAGCCCTCTGATCATCTTTGTGGCCCTCCTCTGGACCCGCTCCAACACTTCCATGTCCTTCCTGTGCTGAGGGTTCCAGAACTGCACACAGTACTCCAGGTGGGGTCTGACGAGAGCAGAGTAAAGGGGCAGAATCCCCTCCCTTGCCCTGCTGGCCACGCTTCTCTTGATGCAGCCTAGGACTCGGTTGGCTGTCTGGGCTGCATGTGCACACTGCAGGCTCATGTTGAGCTTTTCATCAACCCAGACTCCAAGGTCCTTTTCCTCAGGGCTGCTCTCCAGCCATTCACCACCCAGCCTGTATTTGTGCTTGGGATTGTGCCTACCCAGGTGCAGGACCTTACACTTGGCCTTATTGAATTTCATCAGGTTGGCCTGGGCCCAACTCTCCAGCCTGTCCAGGTCCCTCTGGATGGCATCCCTGCCCTCTAGCAAGTCGACTGTGCCACACAGCTTGGTGTCATCTGCAAACTTGCTGAGGGTGCTTTTTTGTTCATATTCTTAAAGAATTTCATTGACATTGAGTGATAAAATCCGTATCAGTAGTCACAGTTATTCCTTCAGCCAGCAAGTTGGCCTCAGAGAAAAATGTTCCTGTTCCACCAGATCGTATTGGTTTGTATATATCTTTTGTGTATTAACAGGTCTGACTACCAGGATCTATTATTTATATTTCTACCAGACTTATTTTCTCTCTGCAGTTTTCACAAAGGCAGAATTGCTGCCATTTTTCTGGAGGTGCTGTGATTCACTGGAGTATGGTGGGGGATAAGGAAGCAGCACCGCAGACGCTGTTAAGCAAGAGCCTTTGCTGCCTCAAAACAGTGCATCACTTTAAAAAAAAAAAAAAGCAAATGAAAAGAGCTGGGTTGTGGATTTTCAGTGCTAAGGTAGCTCAGAAAAGGGTTGTTCATCACCCACCCCACCCCATCAAACATTTGCAAGCAGTGTCAGTGTTAATCTCCAATGCTAGCAGTTTGATTTACGTGCGCGCACTCTGCTAAGAACACATACACTGTATAGCTGGTTACAACCTTAAACAGGGAGAATTTGTCACCTGTCTGTAACAGTGACCTGACGTTTATACTGGTGACAAGCAAATTTCAAAGAGCTTAGAGCATTGGCTGCAGGCCCAGAATTTCAAATCATCAGAGGTTAGTACCCTGCTAAAGAAAACAATAATAAAGTGACAGAAATGGTCACTGTCAAACCACAGAGCTCTCTAGCATGGAATAGGTGTGGAGGAGGCACTGGTGAGGAGGGAGCTGTGCTGTGATCATGGAATCATAGAATGGTAAGGTTGGAAGGGACCTCAAAGCTCATCCAGCTGCAACCCCCTGCCATAGGCAGGGACACCTCCCACTAGTACAGGTCACTCAAGGCCTCCTCCAACCTGGCCTTGAACACCTCCAGGGAGGTTGTGGAGCACAGAAGACCTCCAGGGATGTTGTGGAGCACAGAATCACCCAACGTGATCTTTGATCACGTTGGGTGATTCTGTGCTCCACAACCTCCCTGGGCAACCTGTGCCAGTGTCTCACCACCCTCACTGCAAACAACTTCCTCCTAACATCCAGTCTAAATCTCCCCTCTGCCAGTTCAAACCCATTGCCCCTTGTCCTGTCTTTGCAAGACCTTGTCAATAGTCCCTCCCCAGCCTTCCTGTAGCCCCTTCAGATAGCTACTCTAAGGTCTCCTGGAAGCCTTCCATGACCAGTGATGGAACTGCAGTTTCAGAGGCTGTGGGGAGATGGTAGAACAGGCTGTGTGAACTGCATAAACCAACTCTGTGTTTCACTTGCATTAAGCTGCTAATTTTTAAGGGATGAATTAGCATAAGTCTCATTTGAACCAAGGGATTGTAATTAGTACTTTCAGAGATGTGGTAGTCACTGCAAACTTTGCCAGAGGAAAAGCCAGGTTCCAGTTCTGCTCTGGTCAGATGGAGGAACAAGCTCCTTTGGCTGATAGAAGTAAGCAATACCCAGCAACCACAGCACATTTTGTTCAGTGGATAAAAGATTTTGAAGCATAATTCCCCTTCTCTCTCTCTCAAAAACCAGAGTGCAACATTCTGATTTTTCCCAAGTGGCTGCAGATGGATTTGGAGGAAGTCTCCACTACTACAACATTTCAAGCCCTCAGCAGTTTCCTCCCATTTACAAAACTAATAGCTGATTTTATCCAGGCAGCTTCTCCTTCACAGTCTTTTACAGACTCTGAATTTCTATCCTTTTTACTAAATTATTCTGATTTGCCTTCCAGTTTTCTCAGCTTCAGGGGTCCTACATCTTACTGCAGAGTCACCTTTGCAGCCATCTGACAGTGGGCTGCAAAGGGCTGTCTGACTCTTTCTGTGGTCTGCAGTGGTTGTAGGAGGAGATTTGGAAGAGAGCATTTCTCTGTGATGTTGAAACATACAACAGCAGCATAGTGCATTGCCTACCCCTGACAGACACTTGGAACATCTCCCTTAGCCTATGGTAACATTCCTCTGCCTTGTCATGATAGCAAGACAGTTTTTAACTGAATTGGAATTCAGAGATTAACTCAGATTCCAGAGGGTATAGTTTAGTTGTCTAAGAATGCCATCTGAAGTACCCACACACTTCCAGTCTTGCAAGATCCACTGAACCATTCAGTATTCTGAGATACAGACACTGAGTGCCATACAGTTTGCTTGCTGTGTTTTCTTTCCACACAAGAGACTGAGAACCAAGCAATACATCTAGTGCTAATTTTCAGGTATGTATTTCTCCTTTATAGCTATGTACAAAAAGGACTGTTCAAATTGCAATTGTTTTTTCCCTCTTGTCACCTCCACATTGCCAGTTGGATAACACCATGCAGTGCTAACTACTTTTTAGGTGGCAACCTGTCAGCATTACGTGGAGTAAAAAACGGAACCTTGGTCACTCAAGATACAGCCTCAGTTTTTCCACCAGCTACATCTCCTCTTCCAGCTCTTGGCAGGTGTTGACCTTGTCCCTATCAGCAGAGGCTTTTAAGTGGTTAGTCAGGCTGTGGGTATCATTTGTAAAGTAATTTCTAATTCTTTGGAAAGAAAAATGTAATGGAATTACAAAATCATGAACCAGACACTCTGCATGCTTCTCTTGGCTTGAAACCTGTTCCTGTTGAGGATCTGAGTATTAAATATGCTCCTATGACATCCTAAGACATGCTTTAAAACTCATTATTTCAAGTCTCAGTATTGCACCCTCAGCAAGTTTGCAGATGACACCAAGCTGTGTGGCACAGTCGACTTGCTAGAGGGCAGGGATGCCATCCAGAGGGACCTGGACAGGCTGGAGAGTTGGGCCCAGGCCAACCTCAGGACATTCAACAAGGCCAAGTGTCAGGTCCTGCACCTGGGTAGGCACAATCCCAAGCACAAATACAGGCTGGGTGGTGAATGGCTGGAGAGCAGCCCTGAGGAAAAGGACCTTGGAGTCTGGGTTGATGAAAAGCTCAACATGAGTCTGCAGTGTGCACATGCAGCCCAGACAGCCAACCGAGTCCTAGAGAATCAAGAGAAGCGTGGCCAGCAGGGCAAGGGAGGTGATTCTGCCCCTTTACTCTGCTCTCGTCAGACCCCACCTGGAGTACTGTGTGCAGTTCTGGAACCCTCAGCACAGGAAGGACATGGAAGTGTTGGAGCGGGTCCAGAGGAGGGCCACAAAGATGATCAGAGGGCTGGAGCAGCTCTCCTATGAGGACAGGCTGAGGGAGTTGGGGCTCTTCAGCCTGGAGAAGAGAAGGCTTCGAGGGGACCTGATAGTAGCCTTCCAGTATCTGAAGGGGGCCTACAGGAAGGCTGGGGAAGGATTATTTACAAGGTCCTGCAATGACAGGACAAGGGGCAATGGGCTTAAACTGGCAGAGGGGAGATTTAGACTAGATGTTAGGAGGAAGTTCTTTACAGTAAGGGTGGTGAGGCACTGGAACAGGTTGCCCAGGGAGGTTGTGGATGCTCCCTCCCTGGATGTGTTCAAGGCCAGATTGGATGAGGCCTTGAGTAACCTGTACTAGTGGGAGGTGTCCCTGCCTATGGCAGGGGGTTGGAACTAGATGATCCTTGAGGTCCCTTCCAACCTTACCATTCTATGATTCTATGATTCTATAAGTCTGTGACAATTGAGTTCATCCTGGTCTACAGGATTCTTTATTTGTGAAGTTTTACATTCCAAAGCCTCACCCAGCTAAATCACAGAACGGTACGGTTGGAAGGGACTTCAAAGCTCATCCATTTCCAACCCCCTACCATTGGCAGGGACACCTCCCACTAGTACAGGTCAATCAAGGCCTTGTCCAACCTGGCCTTGAACACCTCCCTGGGCAACCTGTTCCTGTGTCTCACCAAATGGAGCAGCCCTTTCTCCCACAGATGATCCTCTCAACATGTAGAGATAAAGAAGATTGGTGCTTCCAAGAGAACCATGGATTCTCACAGCCACTTAACAGGAGATGTATATCAAGCTCTCTTTGTATGCCACAGCATCTTCAGTCATCACACTGTTGTTTGGGTAAAAAAGAATGAAGGCAATTAGAAGCCAGGACAGTTCTGGTTGTAGCAAATGTGTTCTTTCAGCCTCGATTTAATGGCCAAATTGTGGATATTTAAAAAAAATATTAATTTATTATTAAAACACCATGGGAAGGGAAATTCTTAGATACTCCTTTAAATCCTTACAGAGCAAGGCTACAGCCAGAGCTGAGTGTCTAGTTTTGGAAAGCTATGTTATGCTTTTCTGCCTACTAATGCCCTAGAGAGCTGCTGGAAGGTTGAGCACCTACTGTGTTTTTCCACCTTCTGGCAACACACTTCCTTTGGCACCACGTGAGTGAGCTAAGGGTATGTTGCTGAGACAGCATTTATTTTCTGATGTAGTCCATACTGGTTACCAAGCCTCACTATTCCCTTTGCACTCTCTTCCCTGGAAGATGAATCATTGATCACAGGAGCTGATGGTGAACAGGAAAAGCTGCACAGAGGTACCTGATAACCGTGGCAGGGATTGTCATATTTGTCACAGGGACAAATGTCACCATTGTCACAGGGATCTCTGTGCTTTGCACCCAGGCAAAATAACTGTATCCCATTCTTAAAATCCCCAAACCATGCACACAAAAACCAAAGCAAGCCAAAGCAAGCCAAAGCAAATCAAAGCAAACCAAAGCAAACCAAAGCAAGCCAAAGGAAACCAAATCAAGACAAAGGAAACCAAAGCAAGCCAAAGCAAGTCAAAGTAAGCCAAAGCAAACCAAAGCAAACCAAATCAAGCCAAAGGAAACCAAATCAAGCCAAAGGAAACCCAAGCAAGCCAAAGCAAACCAAAGGAAACCAAAGCAAACCAAAGCAAACCAAAGCAAACCAAAGCAAATCAAAGCAAACCAAAGCAAATCAAAACAAACCAAAGTAAGCCAAAGCAAACCAAAGCAAACTAAAGAAAACCAAAGCAAACTAAAGCAAACCAAAGCAAGCTAAAGAAAACCAAAGCAAACTAAAGCAAGCCAAAGCAAACCAAAGCAAGCCAAAGCAAACCAAAGCAAGTCAAAGCAAACCAAAGCAAGCCAAAGCAAACCAAAGCAAACCAAAGTAACCAACCAAAACAAAGACGAACAAACAAAGAAATCCAAACCCAAACAAACAAAACCAAACAGAAAATATAATTCTGCAGCTCAGTTTTGCTTTCACGCATGAGTTATACCTGTACATTCCTGCTTCTCTTCATAGGCCAAATTATCACAAACTCCTTTGTTAGATTTTCATTTTGTAATGTATAGCCTGCAATCTACAGATGGAAACTAATAATGTCAGAATCCAGCCAGACTGGTAAGGGGAGATGTAATCCACTAAATAATGCTGATTCAAAAGCATCACCTCTCCTCATCTGTGTTCTGCAGAGGCAGCCTGGAATTTTCTCTAGTTGTTCACTCTCACAAGAGAAAAAACTCATCTTGTGTTGCATTTCCTATGCTTGTTCTTCTTCCACCTTTATACAGTATTTCTGTATCATAGAATCATAGAATCATAGCATGGTAAGGTTGGAAGGGACCTCAAGGATCATCCAGTTCCAGCCCCCTGCCATAGGCAGGGACACCTCCCACTAGTACAGGTCACTCAAGGCCTCCTCCAACCTGGCCTTGAACACCTCCAGGGAGGGAGCATCCACAACCTCCCTGGGCAACCTGTGCCAGTGTCTCACCACCCTCACTGCAAACAACTTCCCCCTGACATCCAGTGCCAATCTCCCCTCTGACACTTCAAACCCATTGCCCCTTGTCCTGGCATTACAAGACCTTCTCAATAGTCCCTCCCCAGCCTTCCTGGAGCCCCCTTCAGATCCTGGAAGGCTACTCTAAGGTCTCCTGGAAGCCTTCTCTTCTCCAGGCTGCAAAGCCCCAACTCTCTCAGCCTGTCCTCACAGCAGAGCTACTGCAGCCCTCTCAGCATCTTGGTGGCCTCCTCTGGACCCGCTAAACAGTTCCATGTCCTTCCTGTGCTGGGTACTCCAGAACAAAGATTGAAATAGAACTTTGCAGTTTCCTAATCACCTTTGCCTTTTACCTATTTACTTAGCTAGAACCTGAAGAAAAAAAACAACAAAACCAAACCTTTACTTCTGTTTTTCATTTGCTTTCAATTAGAAAATCCACTCCTTCCAGCATGTAGAATTTGCTGCTATTTAAAAGGATTCTAGACATCATCCCTTAACTCAAGAGGAAAAAAAACCAAAACATTGCAGTTTTTAGTCTGGAGAAAAAAATAAATTCATCTTTTGGTGCCCCATATTATTTTCGATATCTTTAAGAGCAAAAGGAAGATTTGCCTCAAAGCCACTGCATATATTAAAGATGCAAGAATTTTGTTGTATGTCCTACCAGCTGTCTAACCAGGATGAAAGTCAGAATGATATTTACCTCTAAAAGTATAAATTTTAAATTATACTCAAAATGGAAATTTTCTTTTTACAATTAAAGTTTTTTAGGCTTCCAGTGAATTATTTTAGAAGCATGAGAGTGAAAAGAAATGTGCAAATGCAGCACTGTACCAAATAGTCATGTTCCTCCCCAAAGAGGCAAATGCTGCTATTAAAGCTTAAAAGGAAAGCAGAAACCAAGGCAGGCTCTTTGCAATTCTTTGCCTGGCACCACTCACATTCTCTCCAGTGAGACACTTGAGCATGCAATTACTACTGCCACTTCTGCTCTTCTAATGCCTGCAGGTCTCAGTCAGGGCCTGGGCCCTATTGTGTATGTGCTGTGCAAACACATGGAAGAGCTCCTTGTGAAGCTCTTCTAAAGAAATAGCTAAGCAGAACACAAGAAACAAGTGAAGAGTCAAGGACGTGTGATTGCGGTGGCAGCTGAAACAGCACTCACTGCAGCCACAGACTGAGCAGCGCTGCAGGGTGTTTTGGCATTAACCTGTGCAGCCATCTTCAGCTCAGGTAGCCACCAGCGCTGCACAAGTGAACATCTTTAATGTGCTTATCTTTGCTCTCCCTCCCAGTGATAGCAAAGCATCAGCCTCATTTCACACAGTGTTCACATACTTAATTCACTTGGGGTACTCCACCCCTAGAGGAGTGCTGCAGGCGGATCACAGGCTCACAGGAGTTCATGGACTCATAGAATGGTAAGGTTGGAAGGGACCTCAAAGAGCATCTAGTTCCAACCCCCTGCCATAGGCAGGGACACCTCCCACTAGTACAGGTCACTCAAGGCCTCATCCAACCTGGCCTTGAACACCTCCAGGGAGGTTGTGGAGCACAGAATCACCCAACGTGATAAAAAATCATGTTGGGTGCTACTGTGCTCCACAACCTCTCTGGACAACCTGTGCCAGTGTCTCACCACCCTCAACCTGTGCCAGTGGCTCAACACCCTCACTGAACTGTGGAGTCTCCTTCTCTGGAGACTTTCAAGACCTGTCTGGATGCAGTCCTGTGTGACCTGTGCTAGATTATGGTCCTGCTCTGGCAGGGGGGTTGGACTGGATGATTTATAGAGGTCACTTCCAACCCCTGACATCCTGTGATCCTCTGATCCCTAATCCTATGATCCTCAAGGTCTTGCTTAATTTCTAGTGCTCGCTATTTTGGAAGAAAATTGCACAAAAGTCTTGTGATGATATAATAGATATGGAGTAATTTGCTAAAATACTCTTCAGCTGAGCTTTGTCTGCCTCCTTTCAGTTTTATTAACTGATGAACTTCCCAAGTATGCAATGCAGATTAATTGTCGCTGCTTTAACTACAAAACCCAGAAGCATAATCAATATCCTTTACACAATTTATCAGGCCTGCCTGACATTTATGTAATTAGAAAACAAAGAATAAAGATCAAAAGAGTAGAATAATATATTATTAACAGTAAAAGGGACTCTGTTTCCTTTCCCAAGTGAAGCGGCATTAAAACAGCTTAAAAGAGGTAAAAACAGATGTGTTTTGCTGTATGTGTACTTCCTGTACTTCCAAGTTGTTTCTTCCAAACTGTACTTCCAAGCTGTTCCAAAGGTTTAATATAATGATTTAAGGCTTGTATGTCACAAGGAATAGAATCATAGAATGGTAAGGTTGGAAGGGACTTCAAGGATCATCCAGTTCCAACCCCCTGCCATAGGCAGGGACACCTCCCACTAGTACAGCTCACTCAAGGCCTCCTCCAACCTGGCCTTGAACACCTCCAGGGAGGGAGCAGACACAACCTCCCTGGGCAACCTGTGCCAGTGTCTCACCACCCTCACTCCAAACAACTTCCTCCTAACATCCACTTTCAATCTCCCCTCTGACACTTCAAACCCATTGCCCTTTGGCCTGTCCTTGCAAAACCTTCTCAATAGTTCCTCCACAGCCTTCCTGGAGCCCCCTTCAGATCCTGGAAGGCTACTTTAAGGTCTCCTGGAAGCCTTCTCTTCTCCAGGCTCCAGAGCCCAAACTCTCTCAGCCTGTCCTCACAGCACAGCTGCTGCAGCCCTCTCAGCATCTT
>VWZE01024411.1:2441-27628 GCA_013396675.1 Eubucco bourcierii
GTGTAAAAGAACACAGGAGCAAGCTTGCAACATGCTGCTAGGTTGGCTAAAATTTTCAGCATTATCACTACTCCTTCTCCATTAACAAAAGCTCCAAAACAATCTCTTGTTATTTTGGGCTAATAGCAATGATGTAACAGGACCTGTCCCTTATGAAACTGCTTATTAAAGATTAATTCTTTCACAATGAAGAAAAAACTTCTAAGCCACAAAAATCATAGTGCCAAGCAGGTGTCATCCATGGAAACCTCAAAAGGAAAAGAAAGAGAAAAGTAAAATATAAACTTCACAACTTTACAAATGCTACAGAAGTGGCAAGACCCCTGGCCACTTCATTCTCAAGAAACATGCACTGTTCATGTAAATAGATGACTTAGAAACTCCATTTTTCAATTACGTGATTAGCATTACCTATAAGAAATTTTACCCTATCCACAATTTCATTGCAACTTGTAAGACTAGAAAAGACTGCAATTCATCATTTGTTATACCCACAAATGTTCCATGGATTGGGAAACTGATGGCTACACATAGTGGCTACAACACTTACACTAAAGACATTTCCTGTAAAAGATTTGTGTCAATCGAAAAACTGCTCTAAGTATTAAGCCTTTCAGATAGACGTAAAGATGAACCATGAAAACAGTATTGAGAAACTTACTCACATTACAAGGACAAAGACAGGTACTTCAATTAACAGGGAAGTGGCTTCTGCATGTTTTTCCAAAGTCAGGACTAGGCCTCAGTCCTTACACACATTTCTTTGCAACATTCCTTCTACAGAGACCAAGACAGAATATCAAAATTCCTACACGCACCCACAGCTGAGAAGTGGAAATCCCAACAGGTATACACTTGTGTCTTAATAGATAAGAGCAGGTAACATTCCTAACGATTTGATCTTCCACTACTCAAAAAGTGAAATCTACAGTATCAGGCTTATGAGACTTTGTAGCAAACACTACCCTTCAGGAAGATGGAGCATCTTCAAAGAGACATTGGAAAGTAGCTGCAAGCACCAGGATGTTACCCTGCTTAAGTCCTTCTCAGGTTGCTAGGGCGTGAACTCCTTTCCTCCAGTTCCATGAGGTGGGAATTGCACTCCCTTACTCTGAAATTAGTCTTTTGTTGAAGCTACTATAGCATACTCAGAGAGTGAGTTATTGTCACCTGTTGACTATTTTCTTTTGCCTTTGGAAGCTTGCTTGGCAGGAGGTGGTTGGTGAGATTATTGTCTTGCTTTTTCTTACATTAATTGTCTGTTGATTGGGTTTAACTGCTTATTATGGATTTCTCCAGGAGATGTATATATATATAGTTTGCCTCTAACAACACACTGTATGTATGTATGTAAAGCACTCCTGGTATGTGCTTTTTCTGCTGCTCAATTATTTTTTTTTTTTTTAAATTAGATGGCTGTTTCTATTATTTGTGAACTTGGAGACAGTCCGGGGTTACTATTTTTCTGTCTTTCAGATGTTTAGCAACATCAAGATATTTGCCTTATTCCTCCCCTCAAGGAAAATATCAACGTCAACAATTAAGCCTTCTCCACATCACTGACATAGACATAAGAAGAGAAACTGACAATAAAGTCTGTCGGTAGCAGAACTAAAGATTTAAGGTAGTGACTATAGATCTTCAGCGCTTCACACAATAGGACAATAAGGCACATGAACAGCACTTGCTTCACAACTGCTAATTTCTAAGCATTGACAAGTTTCAATTAACTCATTTCAGGAAAACTCTAAATTATCATTTCTAAGGCAGGATTTAAGAGTTTACAGTTAGGGTTTGGCCATTAGGGTTAGGGGCAGGGTTATGTTTAGAGTTAGGATGTTAGCGTTAAGGGTTTAGGTTTAGAGTTAACATGAGAGCTAGCCCATCAAGGTTAGGCCCTTAGGGTTACAGGTAGGTCCTTCCCTCCTGGATAAATCATATATGGTCACTGAAATAGTGTCTTAGTCCAGATTCAGAGCAGTACCTAGAGCACACACACAGGATTCTCTCAATCCCAGTATTAAATTTCGTATGCTCCAGACAAGTTTAGACCTGTCCTAGGAGCTAGTTTTATATGAGTTATGCAGGTATGAACCAAATTGCTTTCAGAAACAAAGTGTAAGGTGTTTCTAGCTTGCAGACAGAGAGAAGTCATCTTACCCTTCTTAACAGGGATGTTACAAGCTGTGCGTACACACAGACATCACTCAAGAGCACGGCTTTCCTAATTAGGGATCTGACAAGGCAAAAAGTAAAGCATCAAAACATGAGACTCTGGTTTTGTGGACAGTGTACTGCTTGCAGTCAATACGCTGCTTGCTCACTAGGTGGACGCAAGGAGCTCCTTTCTCCTTATGGCAGAAGGCAATTGGCCGAATTACAGGAGACTTTAAGTATTTACTCACAAAAATATTATCTCAGAGTACCCAAAGCTCGTGCAGGGTTGCTGTCAGTGATCTGAAAGCTGTTAGAGGTTTTGGAGTTTCTCCAGGCTTCTGGGTGCTGGAGAAAGGAGGCAGAAAATCCCTGACCTGGTCCTGACTCTCTATATGATCTGTGTTATCTCCAGGGCTTCCCATCTTGGTAGGAGGCTTTCAAGTGCAGGCAGGATGTCTTGTGATGTGCAGTCTCAGCACAGTGTCATGCTGGATGTGCAGGACAATTGCATGGAGGCATTTAGAGCCTGATCCTGGTTGCTGGAGTTCGACACAGCTCAGGATGCAATAAGATAGTAGGAGCATAGATGGAGAGCAGAGCACCCAGATACAATGGCAGAGCACACCTTGTGCCACCTGATCATCTCCTTTTATATCCATACAGCCCAAGACTAATGGGCCTTTGGACACAGAATAGCTAATAAGAATGGTAGCTAGCCAAGCCTGACCATATTAGGTGACGCCATAGGCTTGCTTTACCCAAATTTGGGCAGACCACAGCCTTGCACAAGGCAGCCATGTGTACCTTGTTTACCACAGAGTTCAAAACAAGCCTGGGCAAGCCACAGTCCTCAGACTCAGTGGCTCCAGATTCTTTTGTCTTCTTTCCCGTGGTTGCTTCTCCCCAAAACAGAAGGAGTGAGAGCAGAAAAACATGTCTGGGCAAGCCAGGACATGTATAAGCCTATTTTGGCCTATTTAGGCCTGCCGCAACACAGTGTCACCACACTATCCTTCTGCACAACCAGTAGTTAAACCACTCGGCACAGACTTACAGGGCTGAAGTTTACACTCTGTGGGACAATTGTGGAAGGTGATACATTGGAAACTGAAGGGAATTTAAAGAAGGCAGAGATCTTTGTGTTTAAACAGAAAGGTTACTGTATTCGGTTACTGCATAGGCATCATTTTGGAAGCCACAATAAACTCATACATTGCAGTAAGCCCCACTAGCACAAAGACGTCATTCTCTAGATTGAAGGAAAGCAAAGGAGAGGAGCTGGACAAATAAACATGATAAATTTTATCTATGCTCAGTATTATCCTGCTCTACTGCTCAACAGATTTAGAACTTAACCTTAAAGATGTGACACATCACTAAACTTCAATATAGAGGAAGTTAATCATAATTGAAAGTTAAATTAATTGGAAAAAAAATACACAACTAAAATGTTTTTAAGGGTTACTTCCTAAAGCAATGAATAACAAGCACAGTAACAATTAATAGCTTCTGTTTATCGACCTGAATTGAGTTCTACCTATACAATAGCATTTCCATGTGGTGGTCATAAAGTAGGATATCTATTCCAACAGAATCTCCAGAGGCACAAACTCTGACAGCTCATGCAACTAGAAGAGAACAAAACTCTACTCCATCATACCTTCTTTGGAACCTTTGCCTTCTTTACAAGCTTGTCCAAGAGTTCACAAATAAACTCTCTGATAGTTTGACAGAAATTTTCTTGTAGTGGTTCAACTTAAGTGACATACAAACATACTAAATCTCATAATGAACACTACCTCTAAGTTTAGAACATCTTCACTACTCAGAACTGCAATGCATCTTTCCACAGTTACGATGGTCATCTTCCCAGCTTCATTGTTTTAAGGGGTTTCCCAATGCTTGCTCACAAGTGCCTGATTTCAGGTTGGAATCTGATTAATGCATCTCTAAAGCCTATTTATTATGATTTTACACTTATTTGAACTCATATTAAAAGCAATATTTAAAAGTTCAACTTCTCTAGTACCACAGAATTGGCAGCTATTATTTTTAGGTACAGCTTGACTATAACACTAATCTCACATGTGAGACGACAAAGGTAACCTGCAAAAGGTTATTTTAATAACCAAAAAATCATTTCATGATTCATCATTATACATATCATACTACAGCATGAGATCATACATAACACCAGCATGAAGGGCCTATAATAGCAATATGAGGGCACTGCTCAGGGGTTTTGTGTGTAGAGGAAATAACTGTAATGAAAAAGGTGGGGAAAAAAAAAATCATAGAAAAAAGGCCACAATTAAGGATACCTTTTGAAATGAAAGAATAAAGACTCAGAAAGTGGTATATTTAAGTACTTTCAACTGTGTTTGAAACTTTCATATCCCGCTAAAGTCCCAGTTTTTAATGAGACACTACAGATGAAAAGGGGACAGAAATAATTTTGAATGAACTATCAGGGGAGTTCTTGAAAATCAGGAACATTTGAGGGGGTTTAGGCAAAAGCACTTAACAGAACTCTTCACTACAAAGATTCAAAATGGCTTTCACATATAATATCACTGTTGAAACAGCTGTAATTTCAGCTCTAGCTTTCATACAAAACCTATTTAAAAGGTGCTATTGATCTAATAACTAAAATATATACATCTCACTAAAAATACAAGCACAATACTTGCTTCGAACTCATTTAAATCATTAGAAAATGCCTCAATTATTCATGCCAATTATTCAAGAGATAGCACAATTTCAAATTACAGCAAAATAATATGTACCTACTTATCAATTCAGGTTCAAATATTGTTTCACTTCATGAAAACTGTAGTTTAGATATCGTATATACCCACATTTTTGACAGGTATTTAATTTAGAACATGTCTCGCCTTCATTAGAATACAGTAGAGGCATAAAGTGCATAATCTACAATTCTTATAAGGCAAAGGGCATCTCACAAAAAGGTATTTCAATAGCAAATTGAGCTGGAAGAAAAATATGTCAGTTCAATTCACACAAGTGAAGATATTCCATTTTAACCTACTTATTTCAGTGCTCCATGAACAGGATTTAAGAACGGATAAGACAGTTTTAGGGATATAACAATAAATTTACCGCTACAAAAACCTATACTTTCAAAACCTAAGCATTCAAAACCATATACCTTGTCATTATTTAATCAATACATAAACATTTCCCTCCCTGTAACTGTTAAAAGCTGAACAGGTTAATACATTGCATCACCTATTATGTATATCTCTTCTTTTAAGAATGAAAACATGAAGGAATGACTCAAAGAAGTGCTGTGTAATTCACAAATCTGGAAGTACAAGTAGGCATTGGCCATCCCCTCACGAAGAACATATTCCAACACAACTGTTCTGTAACATATTACAAGAAATATTAAATTAATTACCTTTTATCAGCTATATATTTGTGAATATCTAGATTTTATTGTCTCTAACAATAAAAGGTAGCATCTCTTAAAGGTGCTACTGGGTCATCATCATCAGAAACTAGTAAATTACATTAGGTGCAAAACAACTTCTACAGCTTCTCACCACAAACTAAACATACCATCCTAAGGGAGTCAGAGGGACTAATCTACTCAGTTTTTTAACAACCTTATGTTTTCTATAGTATTCTCTGAAGAGAAACTTGTTTTCAAGCAACACTTCACCATGTAACCTAGCATTTAGTAGCAATGCCAACTAATGGTAAACAGTATAAAAACACATAAGCACATAGGTTTTCTATTAACACATTTTACAGTTTTACACACAGTTTTCACCACACAGATACAACACATGCATCAGATAAGCATTACGAAAGAATTATGTAGTATAAAGTGGAATTAAAGGACCTGATAGTATTTTAATGTATTTAATTGATATGGAGAGTATGTCTGTTTTTTTTTTTTTTTAAGACCCAGTAATAGAATAACAAAGATATTAAGTTTACTTATAGCATCACTATTCAAAAATACTCAACAACTGCTGTAGTCATCATGCAAATATTCTGGTTGGACTGCGACAGGAAATGGTAGTTTTCGCATACCTCATTCAAATGAATATTCTCAGTTCCACAGACAGAGTTCATGTAGGCAGTTCACCTCAACATTAGAACAATAAAATAATTTAACTATACTGTGAGTCTTATCAGTAGATGAGGTGTAACTCTATTTGGAGATTTAAAAAAAAAAAAAAAAAAAAAAACAGCTTTTGATTTTTTTTATTTAAGGGTTCCTTGTGAGTCCTATGATGAAATCCTCCTCTTTCTCAAGGTACGGTATGTTGTGCCAACTTCAATGAGCAGAATTATAGCCCACGATACCATTATGTTTGTAGTACAGGCTTCCTTGCACATTGAATTTTTACTTTAATTATTTTATTCTAGGGAACAGAATGGTCAGATTTATTACTAAGGTGGACTCCAAAGGCAATATTATTACAGTTCCAACAGATGAATAAACCAATACATTTTCTCAAATCATAAAGCAACTAACTGCACCTGGTGAAAATAGGTTTGAAAATCTGAAGCAGAAGACCTCAAAGGTGAGTAACAATCTCTTTCCAAGGGAAAAAAGGCCGTTCAGTGCACACAGAAAACAGATGACTTCTTTTAAATGTCTGTTGAGGTCCTAGAATGTACCAGTAACCTTATTTAGACAAAGTTATGTCATAGTCTCGACCCATCAAATAATTTTATCACTCATACTGATTTTTTTTCTTAATAATTAATCTTTTAGTCTTCATTTTCTCCCAGTGACACAGGGGACAGACTTAAATGGCAGGTTAAATTGGTTAAGTTAACCAAAATAACACTAAATATTCCCTGTTCAGGTAATTGAATATCTTGAGGGAAAAAAAAGGAAGGGAAGGATGACAAAATGGTATATAAATTTATGTGTGTTTATCACATGCTTGTATAATTAGACAGAAAAAAAGCAAAAGTATCATCAGAAAAAAACTAGCATGAAATCAATGTTTCATATGTTATGACATTTCAACATCTTGCATACCACAAATACCAAGTACACATGCAGAGCCTCAAAAGAGGTAGATACAACCTAATTCTACACATCAGTGAAATGGAGCCACTTCTATATTGGAATACAGGAGCAATTCAGCAGCACACATCAGGTTTTATGACAGGACATTAGAAATTACTGTTATTCATTTCAAATTGCTGTAGATAATTACAGAACTTAATTGCAGAGCTGGAAATATTCCAGATATGAAAGGTGATAATATCTTTCATTTTGCAAAAAAAAAAAAAAAGTTATGTGCTCTGTAGTGATCGGGTTATCCACAAGGTTTTTCATACAGTACCTTCCAGGTCTATGTAAGGGATGAATTTATGGACAATTTGAAGAAAACAGTAAGGGATCTTATCACAATATCATTACTAACTGTAAGGAGAATAAGAGCAAGGGATCTTACCACAATATCATTACTGACTGTAAGGAGAATTTACCTAAAGGTATTCCACGTAAGGAAAGAGAACAAGTAAATGTGTTTTCTGGCCAGAGGAAGACACATATTTTGAGATGGATATTGCTCTTACAGAATTACACATGGGAAAGAATTGCAGAAGGGCTTGCTGTCATCAATGAAGTAATGTGTTTTGCTGTGGTGTAAAAGATCATGAGCTTAAAGTGAAGTTTCTTCCAGGAACTGTATAGTCAAAGCCTTGTGACTCCTATGTAGACTGAATATGTCTCATGCACGTTATTGATATGTAACTCTGATTTGTCCAACTAAATCACATTGAGGCTGGATACAAATGGGGAAAAAAAACCTCACAAGAATCATGAGGTGCAACTGTGATTTCTCTGTGCTGCTTGGACAAGTCCTCCTAGGATGACTCAAGCCAAGCTACTGTATCCTATATACCATTCATGTTTCTACCTCTAGTCACACGGTTCCTGTAAAGCTTCAGAAAAAGCAGAGTATTCTGAAAAAAAAAGAAGATATGTCCTGTAAGTCTGCCTGACCAATAGAATTAGAATCATTGAGGAGGCATAATCATAATTTGAAAAAATAAAATACACAATAAAGTCTCACATGTACATTTATCTAGCAAGCAAAACTCATGTAATAGTACTAGTAGTCCACAGAATGCCAAAAAAAGTAAAAACTAGCTCTGAGATTGAATCTGCTACTTCTTTATTTTGAAAGAAATGGTCAATATCTTAGCTTCACTGACATAAGTAGAAGAGCTCCTGTTGGCTTATGCAGAGCATGGATTTTACCTAATGATTCCAAGAGTACATTAGGCCTTGCTTGTCTTGAAGAACTTCACCAAAATTAATATCAAAACCAATTGAAACAGAGGAGCTACTGGCAAGTCGAAGAGAAAACCTGAGCACATGCATCTAATATGTCTGCAAAGCTAGATAAAACCTAACAGTGTGCAATCAAAAGCAGGAGAACTGAGCAATATCATCTAACTCAAGGTCATTTGTTGAATATTGGGTTCAGATTTAGGCCACCAACTACAGAAACAATGACACAGAAATGCTGGAGCATGTACAAAGTAGATCAATGAAACTAGTGAGGAGTCCGGAGCACAATCTTGTCAGGAGCAGCTGAGTGAACTAGGATTGTTTAGTCTGAAAGGAGATTGTAGCCTATCTGAAAGGAGATTGTATCTATCTGCTCGGAGATAGATGGGAGTCTATCTGCTCTCCTAAGCAAGAGGTGATAAGAAGAAGTGACTTCAAGGTGCACCAGCAGAGATTTAGATTTGACATAAGGAAAAATTTCTTTACTGTAAGGTCAATCCCTGCCTAAACAAGGCTTCTTGGGGGAGCTGTGTGGTTACCATCCCTGAAACTATTTAAAAGGTATGTAGAAGTGATACTTAGTGACACCACCAAGTCCACCATTGGACCATATTGCGTTTATGGCTGAACTTGATCAGAAAAGTCTTCTCCAACTTAAATGATTCAATGATATCACAGACATAGCAGTATTATAGAATATCAACGCTTCCAGGGAAGAAAGCAATTTAAAAAGAAAAAAAAACAAACAAACCTAAATTAACAGCTTTGTGAATCCTCGCATCAAACTTCTATAAAAAATACAGAGCAGTTTAGGCAGGAAACTAGTTAATGGGTTAAAACAGTCAAATCTACTGGCAGATCTTAAGACATCTGTATACTGTTGTGAGTAATATTTCAGATAACTAACTCATGCTATGCTGCCTAGCATAGAAAACACTGAGTACTCAGAAAGTGAAACATGTCCCACTCATTTTAACCTTTTTTTAAAACCTTTTTTGGACACATTGTCAAAAAAAAAAAAAAAGTACATATTCTCATAGAATGTTTCTCATTAAAGTATGTCTAGCTAAGTGCTGGGCAAAAAGGGGATAAGAACTAAATCAATCCAGGTCTGCAATTTATTCAAAGCTTTCTCTTACCTGAGCTCTGGGTGGGGGGGAAAAAAAGTTGCTTTCATTTGTTGATATCTTTGTTTTGTTTTGGCTAATATGTTGTCTTGGATTTAGGGTGGTGGTGGGAGGGGGTACATGCATATATGTCTTTGTTGTGCTTTGTTTCTGTTTTTAATAGATTAGTGACCTTTATCACCCTCCTATCAGCATCGTGATCTCTTTGAAAACTCAACTATTATGTATCATACATTATCATGAGCTTTTTTTGTAAGAACCAAAAGATTATTAATTGCCTCAATAGAGTCTGCAGTTAGTTATGTGATCCAAGTGAAAACAACTGAACATTTCATAACTAGAAACAAAATGGACATTCTACATTTCAACTGTGCTAACAAATACATTGTCACACATCATAACTCTAAGTAACATATTCAGACAAACACCTCATACTACATCACAAATGTAGTATCAGATTCAGCAAGTTGCTGTAAGTTCATAATAACGACTGCATGCATTCACTAAGCTAAAGAAATGCAGACTGTTGGTAACTGTTCAGTAGAATAATTTTTAAAAAACATATATGTGATCTTCTTCATAAAAGGGAAAAGGATTTCATTGTACCACATGACCGAATATATTGAATTAATTCCAGGACTTCAGTTAGAAGTTATTTCTGCCAATGGGAGATTATGCTCCAAGTCAGTGTTGCTACAGCAGCTAATTTACCATACAAAAGATTTTTATCTTCATACCTAAAAATGCTTTTACACATTCAGAGTGCCAACTGCTTAGAAAACCTAAGGCTACTTCAACAAACTCTAGTTGCCTCCTAAAGTACTCCTGTTCCTACATGTTGTCTGTGAACATGCTCAGATGAAGATATTATACTGTAGCTGGATAACTAAAGGCTTCAACTATATCATGTACCTAAAGTAATTTATTCAGGATTTCACCATTGTGCTGCTTTGGAGATTAAAATGATAGAGTTTACGTTTAATGAAGACCATCTGAAGTCTCCCCATTGCAGCTGCAGGCTCTGTAGAAACTGTTGTGCAGGAGGCAATATGCTGCATTGTAATGCAGATTTCCTTAAGAGTGCATCTGCAGCAACAAGATCATTTCCCATGGTCTTCACTGTATTTCTTCTATTATTCATAGAACACAATGTAAATGAAGCTATAAATTTTACCACATACTAAATGTAGAAAGGAGATAATGGAAATTGTGAATTATGAATGAATCACTGTTATTGTGATTCCTGAAGGATTTTGATGTAGATTATTACATGCAGGCAAAGACACTGTAGCTAAACTTCTTTATATTGATTCTAAGAATATTATAATTAATATACAAAATTCATAGATTTGTTTTTCATGACAATGCCAAACACAACTAACCGTCAAAGGCAATTACACATCAATGCTACCTAGGGGCAAGCAAGCATACTTGTATTTGGAATTACTGAATTGGGGAGAGAAAGATAATAGCTTGCAAAAATGTGTTTCCCAGCTACCCACATGTGTTCTTTCACATTTAAATAAGCCACAGGCAAACTTCGTGGAGTATTCTGTAGTGAGCATATTCAAGTGCCAAGTAATAAGCAGTAAGACAGGAAGGGTTTCTTCTTTGTTGTAGGGTGGTTGACAATGAAATAATTTCTTTAAATGAAAGAAGTATTCTTCTACAAATTGCACAATCAAAAAAACCTACAAGTATGCAAAGACAAATTCATGTTTCATTATGATAACAAGAGACATTAATTATTAGTTTCTTACCCATTAAGAATAATTCTCTTAGTGATATGATCAAAGTCCGGAACTGTTCTGGTTTGATAATATTTAGAAATTAGTAAAATTATTCATTGGAATGGCAATGGCTACAATCAACATCAGCAAAACACTAAACCTTCAGGCAAGTCTAAATCCCACAAGATGCAGAGTAGCAAATGAACATTCAAATGAAAGCTATCAAAATTTTCACCCACTGAGAAAAATTCTGGAATTCCATTCATTTCTCATTATAACCTTTAGTCTGTTTGTAGCTACAGAATAATTGACTAGTTCTGCCACCCTTCAACAAGTAGACTTGCTAACCTAAATATTCAGAGGGAAAGGATGAACAAGGCATTTGTTATTGCATACATCTATGTTCTATACCATACACTCTTTTTTTGCATTTTGGGTCACAGATTTTAATTACCAGGCAACACAGGCATCTAACATATTCCTCCATTAATTAGTTGGACATCATGGGCACAACCCTTGAGTTCCTGTCTAGTTTTTCCACATTGGAACTGCACCAAAAAAGGGAACTCTGAAATACTGACCATGAGAGAAAATAATGGAATTTGCACACACTCTTTATGTTTAATGCAACCTCTTAAAGTCTGCACTAAGACACATGGTGTCAGCAGAGAAAGAAAAAAAAAAAAGAAAAAAAAAAGAAAGAAAATAAGATATTGACATACTATAACTCTCCTACAGAAAACAAAAGAAAGGGGAAAAAAACAGGATGTGAAATAATGGAGGTTCTTATCTGAGTCTGTTTCAAGGAACTGCAAAAAAATACCTCACACCATATAAAGAGGATAAACAATGATACTCAATTATTTCTATGTAAGTTGAAAATACTATAATGAACAAGAGAGAAAAGCTTGCAAACGAACTAGTGAATTATCTCTGGATGTGTTTTTGGCAAACACTGCATTTCCACACAAGACAGCATCTCTACCTACCATAATTAGTACTTTGAGGATACAAGCAGGGTTTTATTGTTTCTGTGATTTCTAACCTGTATTATTTGTTCACTTGAACGTTATGTTAGTCCCATGGTTTGGGTTCTCCAGAATTCTGTTTCATTTTACATCAAAACAGATGGACTTAACTCAAACATTCATTACTATTCTACTGATATTATCTCTGCACATTTTGAAAACAAAACTAACTAAGCCCGTATTAACATACAGTAACACAAGTTTCTAGACAACATCTGGTAAACATAAAACAAGCAAAAAATCAGAATGACTCATAAGATTTTTGTTGTGGCATGAAAGATTTCAGAGGAGAAAAAAAACAGCATGTGTCTGTTAGTGTAGCACCATTACACTGAAAAATAAAAACGATTACATAGATTTAAGGGCTTTATGTATAACAATACAGAACAAGTCACTACTCTGCTGCAGAATTTTGCTCAAACATATAATAAAATTCTCTCAGCCAGCTGCAATATTCAGAGCCCACAGACTTTTACTGTGATATATATTCTGTAAAAAAAAAAAAAAAAAACCCCAAACACAAAAACAAAACATTCAAACCCCAGTGAAATTGCTCATCATCTCTAAACTGTCCTGTTCTCTTTAGTACCTAGAATTCCTAAGATATGTTTGCTACAAATCTGAATTGATTGAAAAGGATCCACATAGTTAACATTCATGACATACATTAAAGTACTATGCAAGAACTGCATAACTAAGCTCCAGTACAACAGCAAATTATACATTATTTTCCTAAGTGGTAAAACCAAGAGGTGAGTGAAGCTACTGATTCAAAGTAACAAGCAAAAAATATCCTACATGAAGCCTGGGCTCACAGTATTATCATCACTCTGAAGTAGTTTGTGGGATTTTTCCAATAAAGATATGTATAAAAACGAGGATTCATTTTGCATACTTCTGTGTAAACAAGAGTATCCTAAACACATTAGATTACAAATCATCATGAAAAACAATCATATAAACAAACATTACATGCTAATGCATTATTCATAAGGGTTAAATACAATTTATTAATAATTTATCTGTTTCAATGTATGTATCCTACATAACTAAAGTACATAAGTAGAAATTTTAAATTAAAGCTATGTATCAACTGACCAGGTAACTTCAATATTAGTGATTTCTAACATTTGAAATGTAAGACTGTTTTTTACATATATTATTTGATTGTACATATTATATTAATACAGGCATAATTTCTATTTATAAAAGTGCACCCATGTGCACCCTCAGCAAGTTTGGAGATGACACCAAGCTGTGTGGCACAGTCGACTTGCTAGAGGGCAGGGATGCCATCCAGAGAGACCTGGACAGGCTGGAGAGTTGGGCCCAGGCCAACCTCATGAAATTCAATAAGGCCAAGTGTAAGGTCCTGCACCTGGGTAGGCACAATCCCAAACACAAACACAGGCTGGGTGGTGAATGGCTGGAGAGCAGCCCTGAGGAAAAGGACCTTGGAGTCTGGGTTGATGAAAAGCTCAACATGAGCCTGCAGTGTGCACATGCAGCCCAGACAGCAACCGAGTCCTAGGCTGCATCAAGAGCAGCGTGGCCAGCAGGGCAAGGGAGGGGATTCTGCCCCTTTACTCTGCTCTCGTCAGACCCCACCTGGAGTACTGTGTGCAGTTCTGGAACCCTCAGCACAGGAAGGACATGGAAGTGTTGGAGCGGGTCCAGAGGAGGGCCACAAAGATGATCAGAGGGCTGGAGCAGCTCTCCTATGAGGACAGGCTGAGGGAGTTGGGGCTCTTCAGCCTGGAGAAGAGAAGGCTTCGAGGGGACCTGATAGTAGCCTTCCAGTATCTGAAGGGGGCCTACAGGAAGGCTGGGGAGGGACTATTTACAAGGTCCTGCAATGACAGGACAAGGGGCAATGGGTTTGAACTGGCAGAGGGGAGATTTAGACTGGATGTTAGGAGGAAGTTCTTTCCAGTGAGGGTGGTGAGGCACTGGAACAGGTTGCCCAGGGAGGTTGTGGCTGCTCCCTCCCTGGAGGTGTTCAAGGCCAGATTGGATTAGGCCTTGAGTAACCTGTACTAGTGGGAGGTGTCCCTGCCTATGGCAGGAGGTTGGAACTAGATGATCCTTGAGGTCCCTTCCAACCTTACCATTCTATGATTCTGTAAGTAGTCAGTTTCACTGCTCTTTTGTATGACAGTTTTGGAAATCTCTAGTAGTGTTAAGTCTTATTATCTATTTTTACTCTCATTAAAATATCAAATTTTTTATCAGAACTGCTGCATGATTCAAACAACCTGCAATGTGCGCTTATGACAAACTCACTGTCAAGTCAGACACTAAGGGCTAATTCTCAAGGTACAAGTACATACAACATGAAAAGTTGGTATCATCAAATGTAATAGTGGAGTTACATACCCAAATCCTCCCCTAAAGAATTCAGAAGCCTATTTAACCCCATGGACATCCATTCTGTTCTGCAAAACAGTTTGTACACCTTAACTGCTGCTGCTAGCACACACACATCATCTACAGACCCCATCTGCTCTTAGCTCCACTCCTACTCTAATAGGTCTTCAGAGGATGGATGAAGGAACCACACCGCCTGGCAAAGACAAGTGAGTCAGTAAGGGTTGCATTGCTGGCCTCAAAAAACGCAGTAGTGCAGGGTGATCTTCATGTGAGGTTCACTCTGTGCTGGAAGTGACAGTCTTTCCTAATAAATGTGGCCATTTTTACAGCTCTTTTGCACAAGACTCGAACAACTCGTGCAGTTAGGAAAACTAGCATCCTAAATTAAATACTGGCTTCCAAGCACTTTCAGTTGCATTCATTTGACCAGAGAGCAACTTCCTAGGTAGCAAAGTAAGAGAAGCATCAAGTTGTCATTTCCTTCCCATGGTATTCATTACTGTTTTAGAGAAAATGACTACATAGAGTGAGGATTATGTATCACTGTATAAATACGTTCTTTGATCTGGTATAAATGTACATATATTAGCTTCCACAAGAAACATCAAATCAAAATGTTTGTTAACCTGCAAAGGCTCTTCCGAAGTGAAACTGGGATGAATACACAAAGTTCAGAAACATCACATGCAATTAAAAACCTTTCCAAGTAGTTCTGTATGTGGTTAAGTTCTTCTCACCATATGAACTTTAAATCTGTTGTGCGGAATAAGAAGAGATTAATTCTCTCCTTCAAAGAAACATTGAGTTTCTTGTGCTTCTATCAAAGAGGGGTTTTGTTAATTCATACCTCTAGAACTGTCCTAACAGCACAATTGCTTTTTGTTTCCATTCCCATCACTAGAAATGACAGGATTTGGAGAAATGTTTAATCTTATTTGAAAAAAGGAATCTCACATCTCAATGAAGTCAACAGTATACTCATGTTATTCAGAAGTCAGAATCTCAGGACAAAACACTGAACTTAGTTTTAATTCTCAAGTGACAGTCAATTCAAAAGCTAAACACATTAAATCTTCACAACCAGACACTATTCAGCTCTGGCAAAACTCTTACTTTATTCCAGTGTTTAAGTTTACTCCTATTGTTTAAGTCAGATAACTAAAATGCCAAAAAATTAAAACCAAAGAAAGAGTTACACCTGTCTCAGTTCAGTACTTGCAGGAACATTACACGCTGGGTTGAGTTCCAAATATCCAGTAATAATAATTACTGCTTATTGTATTTACAAGAGTTCAGCTTTCAAAGGAGTCTAAAGTTACATATTCATATTTTTGAATGGTTTAATATCTCTCCTGAATTCGGTGTAAGGATAATGCTTCCCAGAAGTCTGTATGTTAGGCATTACGTTTTCCAGTAGCTTGTGAGCAAGCCAAATGACAAAACACTCAATGATATGTCAAAGGGGATAGGACACATCAATGACTACACTAGGAGCAGAGCATGGGAGTCATAACTACCTCCTGGCTAAGCACTACTTAGCATCTGACGAGTTCACAAAAGTAAAGCAAAAGATAGCTTGTGCCTCCAATGGTGCTTCAAATCTAAGCCTGTGCTCCAGCAAGTCTGTATCTTATTAACGCAACTATGCATTTAGAAGTAATTAGTCACATAAGATGATTAAGAATATTTGGTGAGGCAGATGCCCATTTGCACCAAAAATATTCTTATTTTCCCTAGAATTATAAGAAAGCCAAAACAAACTAAAAAATGCAAAGCCAAAACAAACAAGTAAACAGAAATTAAACCGCCAAACCACAATGCTAAGCATGCAGTACTACAACAGACCTGCTGGTAACAGATCTTCATTTTATGGTTCTCTCAAAATTGTTACACCACATACTGCTGTAAAGATGCTGTTCTGCTACTGTCATTTTCACAGTGTGTTCCTATATTTTACATTTTTCTCCATTTGTCTATAGAAATCCATTTTGTAAAGCATATTGGCACTCTTTTAAAACGTGATTTATGGTACCACTTAAGCACTTATCACTTGCTATTCATTCTTCCAGATACATTAGTCTTCTGGGCTACAAAACACTAAGTACTTCAGTAAGGTAAACATTTTTTAATTTCTGGGTTGATTTTTTTTCAGACAAGATACAATATTCTTCCTAGCCTGTTTATTAATCATAAAACAAAATAAGTCTACTAATGATTTAGATGTCAAAATTCCTTGTTATTCATCAGCATGATGAAGTCATAGGCCTTAATACTGGAAAAAAATACAGCCACCTCCTTAACTTTAAACATTCAAGTAGCCTTCATTTTCCCTGAAGACTTATAGAACTGAAAACTAATTACACTTTTCTTCTCCCTCCCTCTTTCATGAGAAGTGATAGTTATTACTACATAAACTAGTACAGCTGAAAAAAAGCAGGTTTATGAAGGCAATCCTTCCCTAGATCCCAGCAATAACTGTGTTGCAGAAAGCACTTTTACTTTTTCTGCCTTTATCAGGTAACCTAATCAATAGTATTCTTCTCAAGTCATCCCTCATTACAGTTGAAACAAAGTAACTGTCACTTTCCTGCAACATAATCAACCAGATGAATTCCACGGACTTCAATGATGTTAACGAGCAAAGTGACAGTGTACACCCAAGCCTAACAACCTTTCTCAAATGCAAGCAGATAGTTACTGGAAAATAATTATTACATTAAAAAAGCTCTGAAGTCAATATTAAAATGCTTGAAAAGTGCAAAATACATGTTTTCAACTACTTCCAAGTCCTACCAACACATGAAAAAACATCAACTGGCCACAGCAACATTCACTGTCCATACAAAACCTTTTCTTCTCTTCAATCATACCACATTATTCAGAACCCTCTGAAGATACAGCCTGTGACCTGCTCTGTGAAACACAGTCTGAGGAGACAAATGGGTAAACATGGTAAGTGGAAACTTCCTGGTTAGAATCTATACACAGAAATTAGAGATGGCATGAGGCTTCTGTTCAAATTATGGGAGTTAGTTCACATAATTGAGCATGATAGTCTGCCATCACTTCAGACAAACATTGATGATACATCAGAAAACAATTTCAATTGTCATGACAGGAAAACCTGTTTGGCTTACAGGAAAAGCAGCTATTTTCTTATGAAACTACAGATTTGATTATTTTTGTGTTTGTGTGATGCAGGCAAAAAGTTTTGTAAGCAAACATATTTCAAATATTATTTGAGGTTGCTGAGTTGCAACATATTAAACCAGCACATGCCTTTAACAACTGACTTCTTAAAAGCAAGGAACTGAATAGGTCAGGAACATCATCAATCATTGCCTGTCAACAAAAGTTACACTAATCAATGTAAATGAATGTATCAAAACATTTCAAAGGTATAAACCATAGTTTTAAAAGCCTTTTTTCTTGCAAATAACATGCTATTCTTTATAAAGTAGGCAATTAAAATACGCAGCAATAAGCACTAATAATGGTCACCAGCCAATATCGATTTTGTGTTAACAATTTTAAATTGGCAGAGTGTGTAGGAGGAGGAAACAGTTACTGAAACCTGCTGTCAGTTGAGCACATCATCTGTTTTGTACTAGCAATCAACAGCCACTCAGTAGACTTCAATCTCTTTCTTTCAAGCATAAAATGTAAGATGACCATAACAGCTTTTAAGTAACTTAAACCGCAATATCTTTTCTTTAGATGCAAATTGAGCTTTCAAAAATATCCAAGCAGAGAAGGTTTGAATGAAAAGTTGCCAGGCAATTTTCTTATCAATACAGACGCAAAGAGATATGAGAAAAAGAAGAAAACTTCTTTGACACAGCAAGTGTTTCTAACCACATGTAATAGATGCCAGTTCTAAGATTCCTTTCTCCTCCTCTGTAATAATCTCTAAAAGCTGTTTTGAAGCCAAATAAAACTTCAGCCCAGCACTAGACCAAAGAACACATACAAAAACTGAAAGGACAAATGTGTAAGTGTACAGAATACATAACTAACTACTTAAAATTTAATATAGCTCTATTTTGATAATCACATAAAGATGAACACTCCAGAAAACAACTGCTCAGTTCACAGCTCTGAATCAACGCAGAAAGATAGCATAACATAAATTGTCTGAAGAGTTTTTCACACTGGTGGACAGAAACAGAGCAAATGAGATTGCTGGGAAAAATCAACTATCTTAAGAGTCTGTCACACTACCCAGCATTTACAGTTGCCAGACTAGAAGGATGGAAAAATGGTAATAGATAGGAAGTTCTTACTCTTTCTCAGAATCAGAAACATCCAGATTGGAAAAGCCCCTCAGGATCACCAATACCAATCACCTATAACCCTAAATCATATGCCTAAGCACATGACCCTTAAACACATCCAGGATGTGCTTAAACACACCACCTCCCTGTGCAGCTGATTCTAGTGCCTGACCACTCTCTCCATAAAAAACTTTTTCCTAATATCCAGTCTAAACCTACCCAGTCTCAGCTTGAGGCCATTCCCCCTTGTTCTATCTCCAATTACCTGTGAGAAGAGACCAGCACCAGCCTCTTCTTGTTGTCTTACGCTCTTCTATAAAGCACTTGGCTGACAGAGGTCTCAGCATAGGCAGGCAGTTTAACAGGTGAGAGAGTGCAATTGCTTGTGTGTCGTAGGAGTCTGTACAACAAAAGCACTTGGAAGCAAAGACCCCATATTCCCCACACATTACACACCACATCAAAACTCCGATATTATCCTATACAATTCCAATACCCAGGCTTTGTTATGTTTTTGTTTACTACAGTTCAAGTTAGAAGCAGAATACTCATGGGAGACAATTAGCCACTAATCAGAAGCGTAGATCTGAGGAGTTGTTTTGAAATAGTCTTTGTAAAAGGGTTCATTTTTCTGGTATGAAATATTATGGTGGAGGTTTTTTGTTTGTTTGTTTTTATTAAAACAGTAGGCAAATAAATACACTAATTTTTTGCAATTTTCTGCACCATTAGTTTGTAACTGACTGAAAGAACACATCCCTCTAGATCCATTCTCATAAGTCATAAGCTCCACAAGTGTTGCTCTGTTATCCTGATTTAATCAATTTGAACATTTAAATCAATAAGACATGTATTCACTTATAATCAAACACTGCATTATTTTTATTTCAATTATACTAACTTGACTTTTGTTTTGTGTTTCTGTGATCTCTAATGGTGAACATACTGCATTGGAATCGGATACTTTGTCTTTCTTTTCCAATAAGCAGTCCAGGTCTAGTTACTTGAGGATACAGTTGAGGATACAGTTCTCACATTTTATAATAGAAGCCATTTTCAATTTTAGCTGCAGATAAGCTAATACTTACTGTGAAGGTTTGGGAGTTCCCCACCCCCACACACTTTGTAAAATGACCCAGACTACAACTCAGTCAACTGGAAGTTAAATGATGAAGCTCTATTTACAGTTTTGCACAATATACAGCAGATATTTACACTATATACAGAATATTTACAGAAATATACAAGTAGAAGGTAATACAACAACACAACTCCCCTCCCAGAAATCAGAGACCCCAGGAGGGGCTCCCAACCACCCTTCCACCTTCTCCCCACCCCTGTACCTTACCCCAAGGTTTGCCTTACGTGCAAGGTAAATTAGGAGGATCGGCCAGGAGGGTTAGAAGAAAAGTGGTTAGTGAGGATTAATCAGCAGAGGAGTCAGAGCCCAGAAACTGCTAGATCCCACCAGCAGCTCCTGTTCCCACAAGCAACAGAGAGAGACTGACTTATCTATTGTTTTGGTTAGTGTTCCCAAACAATTCTCCAGCAAGAGTATGAGTGAAGTAGACATCATGATGTTTTCCTTTCACAGCCTATAGTATAATTTTCTCTATTAAAATATTCTAATTAGCCTCAAACCAGTACACTTACACTTAAGTTTTGGAACTTAGAAATCACCCCGTTGTAGTCAACAGCGACATGATAATAGCAGTACAGACATTTTTAACTGAGTATATAGACAGGAAATTTTGCTCCTTCAAATACTGTTTCATTTTTAGAACTTGATCTCTGGAGCTTATTTGTGTTCCTTTCTTCGTGAAACTGAAAGCTAAGGAAGTATGCAAGAAGAACACAGCAGCATCTGGAAAATTATATATAGAAGCTATTAAGAAAGAAATCACCAAAGTTGTATAAAATGAAGAATTTTACTACAATTTAGATGTAAGTCTGTTCTCTGCAAGAAACTTTCTGTGCATCAGAGGCACACCTTTCTGAAAAGAAATAGTAGACTCCTCTTTATTCTGTATATGATTTCAAAAACGGTTGTTCCTCTGATTTTAGCAACAGCAGCTTCATTATGGGAAGTCTTTGGAGAGCTATCACCTCAGAGACACAGGTCTAAGAAGTTAGCATCATTTAGATGACAACACCAACACATCAAAACTCATGCTCTGCTCACTAGAAATGCACTGGATTTGTTCCCTTCTCCCAGTCACAACTCACATAGGAACTCCTTGCTTAATCATTACCATCTCTGGATTGTTACTCCCTATTTGATCACATTCATTTCTGACCCCAACTGTATTACTGCCTCTCCTGGAAATTGTCCCCATATGTCTCCCCAAGGGTAGCAACACAGAGTACAGAACATTCCTGCAACATGGAAACTATCAAGAACACACACTTAACATGCCTTTTCTGGTTTATATCTATGTAAAATAGCAGCATCTTTGAAGAAACTCTAGCTTGACAATTATTGCAGAATGACTGAGTGCTGAAGAACTTCAAAAACACCCTGGCATCTTGTTGAAAACTTATGGCTGCTGCTTTGGAAACAAAAAGCTTCCTTTACAAGATTCACAACTTTAACTCTCCTGTTGGATATTACACAATGCAGCTGCAAGCTTCTGCTGTCACACCATTCAATGTATTCTTTGGAAGGGGAAGAGGGGGAATATACATATATATAAATTTTTTTTTCTACTTTTAAAAAAAAATTCTCCTGGTTTTAAACCAAGACTCAAAAGGTGTTGAAATATCTATCTCAGAATACTTTTTTTGCCATATTAGTCATTGCTGACAAATTACCGAGCTGGGAAGATTAGAAAAACACTTCATCTCTATTTCCCAATCTTCCTATCCCTGGGAAGGGTTGTCAAGCTAA
The DNA here is from genome assembly GCA_013396675.1 of Eubucco bourcierii. Lineage (NCBI taxonomy): Eukaryota > Metazoa > Chordata > Aves > Piciformes > Ramphastidae > Eubucco > Eubucco bourcierii. The sequence continues at coordinate 24,307 of VWZE01024411.1, forward strand.
GAAATAACTATGGGGAGCCCTCTGTTAAAATGCTAGCAGTGATAATGCGCATTAATTTTCACCACTGTCTCATGAGCACCTTCACGCTGAAAAGGGAATCATTGTTTACATATTGATGAGAACAGTATAAAGATACTTCCCTGTAGTTTCACATAGGAGTACACAAGAATAAGACTGCAGGGTTCTCAAACTCTCTCACCTGAAGTTTCTGTACAAAAAGGGACACATTTATAACCCCCCACTGTTATATAAAGAAGAAGAAAATAATCTGTTCTCCATGCCTATCGTGAACAGACCTAGTAATGGGTTTAAATTACAATGAGAAAACTTCAGCTTCAATGCAAACAAAAAAGCCTTCTACTAGTAAAGACTAGAAGAGATTGCCTGGGGAGACTGCAGAGTCTCTTATATTTCAAACCTTGAACAGCAACTTAGAAAAACATCTGCCTTAAGTCTTGAGTATGGTGAGCTTTGAACTGTCCAGTACATAAAGCATGGCAAGGATCCAAAAAGCTCTCTAAGTTGGTGAGCTCTCCAACAAGTCACATGTGCAATACTGTTCAAGCTATATTAGCACCAAGTATAAGATAAAAATTGAAATTCTATTTCACTGTTATCCCAAGAAGTGAGAAATGTATTAAAGTAATTCTGTAAGATTGATTAAAACCAAGCAGAAGGAAGCAATCCAACACCACCATCTTAAAATTCCAAAAGTGTACCTACAAATTCAGTACCTATAAACTCTGCCTAAGAAATCCATAAACTAAGGAATATTTTGGTCTCTGAGTTCAACCCAAAACAGTATCATAATTGTTATATCAAATATTCAACTTGTTATATTGAATATTCAACATATAAACACATCAAACAAGAAAAAGAAACAGAATGAACTCGATAATCTTTATTTTCAGTTAACGTGAGGAAACTGTACAAATACACAGATTTCATAATTAAATATGCATCTGACCACTTGTTTTCTGCTTGGCCTTGGAGTAAACAACACACAAAGTCAGTCACAGGAAGCAAGGAAGATGGATAACCAAGAGTGTTCTAATAGACTCCATGAAGACTTACTACCGTGGGGATATCACGGTTCCATTTGACCAGTGACTTTTGCTCAAGATAGCTTTATTTTGAAAGAATGGCCATGGATGACTTTTGGTATTACGTGTTTGGTCCCGATAAGCAGTAAGGGACTAGAGTGGAGTCCATTAAGAAAGCTGGCAATCTTTGAGGAAACTTTGCACTGACCAGAAGAATAACACCCAAAGAACGAGCATAAACTTAGTGTTTCAGTTTTAAACTTCTACCTCTCTTTTTATAGCCTCTGCTGAGGTTGTTGTTGTGTTACCCCAAGACCATATCTGAAATCCCTACAGATCTTTAGACTTGTTTAACCTATTTGACACATTTGTTCTTAAAATGGTCTTTCCGATTTCATATTAGCTCATTATTGAATGCATATACATATGCACAACTAGCTGGAAATGGTTGTCACCGTTGTATGTCAGTGACACAAACAGTAAATACTTAAGGTAATCCATTGTAAATGCAAAGCCACACAAAACTGCAGTTTGCAAGATCGTTAACAGAAAACATGGAGATTTAGGGAAAGCATTATCTTGCTCACCATAATAATTGTATGCACTACCAAGAAAAAAAAAAAATCAGAAGTTGTATGTATTTTAAAGCCCAGTGCTACTTCTTGCATCTTTCTATTTTGGAATTTAGGAAGTTGAAAGGATTGGACAAAAAGAATACATAAACCCGCCTTTGTTATTAGAACCAATCCTTCGTGAGTGTGATGGTTTGGGAGTTCCCCGCCCCCCCCCCACTTTGTAAAATGACCCAGCTGGCTGAGTTCTAGTCTGGAAGTTAAGGAATGAAGCTCTATTTACAGCTCAGCACAATATACAAGCAGAGATATACACTACATACAGGAATATTTACAGAAATATACGTTTCACTTGTACAGAAACACAACACCCCTCCCAGAAATCAGAGACCCCAGGAGGGGCTCCCAACCACCCTTCCACCTTCTCCCCACCCCCATACCTTACCCCGAGGTTTGCCTTACGTGTAAGGCGAGTTTGGAGGATCGGCCAAGGGGGTTAGAAGGAAAGTGGTTAGTGAAGATTAATCGGTAGAGAGAAGCCAGAAGCTAGACCGCCCGAGACGCTGTGCCCCAGAGACAGACTGACTTATCTATGTTTTGAGTTCTTCTCTTAAACATCTCAGTAAGCCTATGAGTGAAGTAGACATCACCATGTTTTCCTTTCACAGTCTATAGTGTAATTTTCTCTACTAAAATATTCCAATTAGCCTCAAACTAGCACACCGTTTCTTCAGACACAGGATAGCATCCTGGTCTTTTCTATTGAAATGATATCTTGTCATCAGTTTTAAATTCCGCTCAGTCATCATTGCAGACATTAACAGTTGAAATAAATTGGCATTTACAGCTGCATTGTAACCTTTTGGGAAATTTCCATCATTCTTAGTGCACAAGTGTTGTAAGACTATTTCTATCTTAGTTGTTGCACTATTCCAAATATTCTTACTAGAATGGGCTTTTCCCCTAGCTATGGTCTAGAGGCAGCATTCATTCTGCATTTAAGCAGGGTTTCAGGTGAATTAAAAAGGACAGATATGGCAGCCCTAAAGTAATATATGAAAGTCTTATTGTATTAGTAATTTTTCCTGTCATTTTGTATTAGTGTCATATTAGTCTAATGCAATACTAACATGATACTGAAGCGTTAGCATATCACAGATTACTCAGTGTGTCAAGCTTGAGTCTGATTATATTACTTTGCTGTGTGTATTCTAATGATGAAATGCTTCCCTTCCACCCCTTGAAACTGTGCAGAGCAGAAAACACGAAGCACAGACTGTATGAGTCTAAGGCTTCCATAATACGCAAAAAAAACATCTCCTGTGCCAAATTAAAGAACATAATTGTAACAGAGCAGACAGTACTGATTTAGTCTAGGAATGAAGTAAGGCATTCCTTTACAATTTAAGATGACTTTGAGTTTCTTCATACAAACTGAATGGAGTGGCTGGGTTTGTCTGGTTAGGTGCCAGAAAAAAACAACAGAAATGGCACAATGTCCACCTGGAGACCAGTGACAAGTGGTGTCCCTCAGGGGTCAGTGCTGGGACCAGTGCTGTTTAACATCTTTGTCAGTGACGTGGACAGAGGAATGGAGTGCACCCACAGCAACTTTGCAGATGACACCAAGCTGTGTGGCACAGTCGACTTGCTAGAGGGCAGGGATGCCATCCAGAGGGACCTGGACAGGCTGGAGAGTTGGGCCCA
>VWZE01024411.1:27886-58177 GCA_013396675.1 Eubucco bourcierii
ACAGGAAGGACATGGAAGTGTTGGAGCGGGTCCAGAGGAGGGTCACAAAGGTGATCAGAGGGCTGGAGCAGCTCTCCTATGAGCACGGGTTGAGAGAGTTAAGGCTCTTCAGCCTGGAGAAGAGAAGGCTTCAAGGAGACCTGAGAGTAGCCTTCCAGTATCTGAAGGGGGCCTACAAACATGCTGGGGAGGGATTATTTAAAAACACTTGCAATGACAGGACGAGGGGCAATGGGCTTAAACTGGCAGAGGGAAGGTTTAGACTAGATGTTAGGAGGAAGTTCTTTCCAGTGAGGGTGGTGAGGCACTGGAACAGGTTGCCCAGGGAGGTTGTGGCTGCTCCCTCCCTGGAGGTGTTCAAGGTCAGGTTGGACGAGGGCTTGAGCAACCTGTACTAGTGGGAGGTGTCCCTGCCTATGGCAGGAGGTTGGAACTTAGATGATCCTTGAGGTCCCTTCCAACCTTACCATTCTATAATTCTACAATTCTATGAAATGCAAAGAGAAGTTTCAGATCTAGACAGTAACCATACTTGAGAAACAGCATATAAATAAAAAAAACAGGATAACCCCCATCTAATCCATATTGCTGTTCTCTTTGGTGATAACTATTAACATACTTGTTGGTAAAGCTGGAAGTTTAATGTTTCCAAACAAGACACAGGCAGACCTGTGAGTGAAGATCACAGCCTTTACAAAGTATGATTTTTACCCTTCAGCTGAAGAGCTACACCGTTTCTGTTTCAAACATCCTCATACATCTTTCATGCAAGTATTTTATATACATGTTTTAATAACTATAAATAAACTATCTATATAAAATATTTGTTGGAAACAAACACAAAATGAAAAAAAAAAAAAAAAAAAAAAAAAAAACACAACCAAAGATGCATATTAAATGTTTTAGCAATTTAAGTTTGATAAGACATTAAAAGAGAACAAGAAACTTCCAGAATTTGAAATGTTCCCACATGGAAAGAGGTGTTAAGAAGCTTGATGAAAATGTGATTATTTATGCAAGCACACTAACTGCTTTGTTTTATTTTAAAACTATAGTTAAATAAGGAAGCATTCAAGAAGAAAAATAAATTACTAATTACTGTATATTGCTTTTGCAATAATTACTATGAATTATACTTCCATAGCTTCCCTGGCTTATAAACCTGTTACATGTTTGTTGCTTGTTTTGCTTGGGATGTGAGGTTTCTTTTGTGTTCACAATTTTTCATGTTTTTGGTAAGGATCACAAGTAGTACTGTAGAACTGTCTACTAGGTATCTATAGAACATGAACCATTAAATAAGGTTTGTGTGTTCATGTTCAGACACATACATGTACTCTGACAAGAGGCACAACAGCCAGTAGTATTTGGACATAAAGCACAGTCAGAGCAAGAACGAAGAACAAAAATAATAACCCATACATGCAGAGTTCCAGTGCAATATTTAACTAAATATCTGTCAAAGGTTGAGTTTTAGTTTGCTGCTATTCAAAACCCTTCCACCTCATGCCAGCTTTAAAGTGTTGTCTCAATCAAAGTGTTGATTCTGGTTGCTGCTTTTGGGTTCCAGAATTCTGGGTGTTGGCTCTCTGCTAAGATGTCAGCAGGACAGGAAGGGATGAGACAGTAATTCCCTGGCTTGGGTTTTTTGCTTACTTGTTTCTGCTTGCTGCTGTGCTTTTTCTGCAAATAGGCTAAGGTAACTGTGCAGTTGTATTATGATTATCTCATTTGCTCAGCAAACTCTTATCACAATTCTTTATCTCAACTCAGAGTTTTGTGTGTGTTACTTTTCCCTCACTTCTGTGTTGGAGAAACAGGTTAACTCACTCATTTGGTTTAACCCCTTAGAAATGTAAATTCAGTTGCAGCATTGGAAGTTTGCGCATGCACATTCTGATCACCTTTCCTGAACTACAGGGAAACAACACAAAAAGTTCTCACAGCTAATACTACAGAGATATGGACATGGGCCCGTTGACTCCTTTAATACCACCATTTGTACTTCCTCACATGTGGAAACAAGCAACTACATATGTATATATGGAAGAATAAACCTTAGTTTCCTAACTATCCCTAGACTCAGATAGGTTTTTGTATAAAAAGGCATCATTCACAAATACCGAACACAAAACAACATGACAAAATCATGCTATGTAGTCTTTAGAGGATGGGGATTTAGTCTGTTTGTTTGTTTTAAGTGACATTATCCTAATATTTCTGCAAGGAGAGGTAAATTTTTATCCTAGTTTTATAAAGTTGAAGTCAAGACTCAAAAATCACAGGTTTTGCATAATCAAGCAGTATAGCAGCAAGCTAGACTACCAGTTTAATAGGAAGCTAGACTACCAGTTTAATGCCCTTTCAGTGTTCTGAAAGAACTGTAACCATGATTTAATGAGCAGACTTTTGTTGGACCTGGATAAATACTTACGGCATTTTTAGAGTTCCATGTAAACCAAATAAACACACATTTGATCAAACTGCCATCTGCTGGGTGTTTCTGGGATTTGAATGGTTTGGTTAAACACACTTCTGTGTTTGAAAATGTTTTCAACAGGAAGTATGAGAAATCTTTCCATTCTCATCACATAATTTGAAGTTTGGTTGGTAATAACCAACCGGCCTCATTGAGCAGAAATGCTGTCAGCAGAAGCAGTCTTAGTGACTAATTTCATCCTGCTGACATGAACACACATTGCACTTCCTGATCACAGTTTGGTTAGCTTCACCTTTGTAGTCCTTTCACGAAGTCCACTCTGACTGAGGTAACCATATCCTATAACCACAGAATTTAGTGCAGGTTCTGACTCATTTAGGTGGGAAAAAAAAAAAAAAAAAAAAAAGACAAGAGGAATAAAAAGACTAATACAGGAGTACTAATGTATTAAACTACCTCCATAAAAATCAAGCCATATATATAGCAGAGTAGCAAATCTCTGAGAACTCATTTCTGAAGTCATTAATGATTTTTTCCTCCTTGGAAACCTTCCAAGGTTACAGACATCAAGAAGCAAGGCTACTCTGATAGTGTACTAGACAAGTTTAGTAACTGTGGTATAATTAAGTGCAGAGCAATCCCTGAAGTTTATTATGATACAAAATAATGGTAGTATGCTAAACTTTTTAAAGTACAGTTCTAAACTAAAGCTCTGAAGGCAGAAACAAAACTTAAGCCTTGAGGCTTCCAAAGGCACTAACAAGCTAAGCAGATTGTATAGAACTATCTACTATACTGATCTTCCAACATGTCCCTCTAAGAGGGCCAAGTAAAGTAACAAAATGCAGGCCAAGCTATCACATGGGAACTGGGCTGATCCAAGAGGTTGTTACAGAGGTGTTCATTGAGAGGTGTCTTACAACACATGTCAAACACTTTACATCATCTGTTGTTTCTTCTCTCGAGTCCCTGATTACATTCTGAATATCTTAAGTCACCCTTCTGAACATTCACTTCTAGGACATTTAGAGGTAGAATTCAAGGTATGACAGCTTTCAGTAAATGAAAAAAATGCCTCTAGGGCATGAGAAGATAATGGTGCATGAACAGAAGAGCTGCTTGAGGATGCAGTTTAAAAGCTCTAGTTGGAAGACACCACTGCACCTCAAACAGTTCAGCTTCTGACTCAAAGCAGGACTACTCAGCCAAATGAAATATGGTTTCACCTATGTGATGGATCTGAGGTTAAAAATGAAGTGTGCAAAAAGCTTCAAGAAAAAGAAATACAACTAGCCATGGTATTTGATGGAAGTTTTCAAAGGCAGGGGCCTAATCTTTAAAAGCATGTGTGGATTATTAGGAAAACAGGTGCAAATTACCTCATAAGAATGCTTACTGAAATAAAGTGAATATTACTTGCATATGTACGAACTAGAATGGCAGTAGTAGCATCTCAAGCTTCAGAGTGTTTTCATAAGAATAATTTTCCACATGAAAGACAAAGTTGGATTGGAAGAAGGAAGGGAAAAACCTAATTCAGATGAGTACTATCTTGTCATTTTGGAGTACAAGAAGGACCTCAGTAACTAGAGGAAGGTTGAAGAAAATCTGGGCTCATGCAGTTGGGTCATGCTTTCAAGACAGAAGTGCATTCCACACTTAGGCATTGAAGTTATATAACTTTACCTGTATTTGGACCAAATGAGATATGAGCCTAAACAAATCTGGAGTTCACTGTTGCTTAACCAAAAAGAAACAATTTATGTTTAGCTTTCTTCAACAGGCATGAAAAAATATACTAGCTTATCACACTAATGCTAATCGAACTTCACTAAAACTCTAACTCACGTACTACATTTAAAAAGACACCTCCATAGACTGAGTCAAGAAGGATGTTCCTGTTACTACGTTACAAATCAAGCGTAAACTGAACCAGAGCAATCTAGCAGAATTCAGAACCTAAGATCAGGTTACATTATATCCTAATCCTATTCAAGACCAAGGCAGCTATGTATAATTGCTGGTTTCCAGCGAGAATGAAACTATCTGTAAATGTTGTGTAAATGCTTGGGGATCCTGACGGGTGGAAAATACTACAGAGAGACACGCTGTTACTTTACATTTAATTCTCCAATACTCACGCTTTAAATCCAGATATGCTACAAAATTAAAATAGATGAGTGAGCTACAGAGAGTTTCTCCCTAATTTTATGTCTCACTCCACTTCCGTTGTCAGTAAGTATGGTTTACAAGGTTTAGTGTTGGATTGCTACCCCTATATGACAGTTTGCACACTGCCTGAAACTGCAGACTCCAGCATTTCCTAAGAATTACAAGATTATCCTTTTCTGACAGATGCTTCCAAAACCTGCAGTCATTTTAGTCAGTAAAGGCTCATTAAGATTTTTGGGAACTGCACCATGAAAAAAACCCACACAAATTGCAACTGGAAATGCTAACTCAAAAAAAAAAAACAACCCACAAATCCAAACAGAAAAAACAACAACAAAACAACAACAACAAAAAAAAAAACAAACAACAACCCAAAACAAAACAGTCCACAAGTGTTCTGGCTTTGTAGAAATGAGGTTTACAAAACACCTGGGTCAAAACTCCTTATTCCTTAAGGTTGACTGCCTGTCCTGAAACGGAAAGTCATGCTGGAAACCATCAAAAACATACTTACCACTACTCTGTTGTGAAAACAGCATGATGTCACATGGCATTATGGTATCAAGTGGAGGATTTGGGTTCGTTTACAAACCACAGTTTCTCACTCTCAGGACCTAAACTGACCTGGTTGAGGCACATTATAGAGATCCCATCTGGTTTTGAATGCCCAGGAAAAATGCTGACCAGGACTTCTAAAGACTTCCTGCACATATGTAGGCAGCAAATGCTGACTTCTATCAAAACCTCCACTGAAAGCACTGTACACAACCTGAAATTGGGCTTTTCCAAAGTCTGAGGAGGTATTCATCTGAAATTTTAGACCAGTCCCAATACACAAATAGCCCCACAGGGCATCTGTTTCAACAGATTTATTCTCCTTTGAAAAGAAACGGAGTCTTTAGCAGTATGACAGACGTCTATGTTAATAATAATTGTTTATACGTACTTTGGTCATTTGGGTCTTATGTAAACCCTTTCACCATCACACAAAATATAACCTTTATGCTTGGAGTACAGTCACTTGGTTTATTAAGGTGTTTGGAGATTTTTTAAGTTGTGTGGTTTTTGTTTTGTTTTTAAAGTATCTGTCCATCAAAAACATGGTGAAATTTTAGGATGAGGTTACTGAAAGTACAGCCTGTGTGATATAATTTACAAATACCTAAACATGAAATTTGCAAGTGCACTTATGTATTAGAGAGCAGACAGACTTAAGTCTTTACATAAGAACCCCCCAATAACACTTCGTACAGAAGTACTCAAGAATATGTAAAATCCAAATAAGGTTTTTGTCATTTGGCTAAGAATACTTCAGAAGATGTTAATGTACAAACCATCCTCAAAATGTGTTAACAATCACATTTTTGGTATTCAAAACACTTTTAAGCATAAACTGTTTACAGTATGTGGGTGAAAAATAAGCTTTTGTCTAAGTAAATGGTGAAAAGATGTGACTTGGTAGAAAACATTTCCATTTTCTAATGATACTGTCACGGGAAAATTGACATTCTCTCTCTTCAGTTCCAAAACAATCAGCACATCCTACACTAACGGTAAAACAAATAAAAACAATATGACCATAGTATTATTTCTGCATTGTGTGTTTGCATTCTAGGACAGTTTCCTAAAGTGACTTGGAAGTGATAATTCTGTCTTTCTGGGTATCACATGGGTCCAGGACTGCTTTGGTAATTCAAGTAGCAGAGAAAGTGCTATCCCTCTTCAAAGCAGACTAAGTGCTAAAATAATCTGCAAAATTCTAAGTTGCCATTTTCAGGCTAAGGAAGACCATTTGGTCACTACTGATAAAAGGGGCTAGAAAGAGAGACACCATACACTGTCCAGATACATTGCAACATAAATATTCATCTCATGACACTGCTGTACTATGTTGGTTTGAGGCCAATTGGAATACTTTAATGATAAAAGTTAGATTATAGGCTGTGAAAAGAAAACATTGATGATGCCTACCTCACTCGTTTTTACACACCTCAGCAAGCCTACAAGGACACAAACATAGATAAAAACAGTCTCTCAGTCAGAGTTGGTATGTTTTCTTCTTAGGCTTTTGTGGCCATGGAACCCAACCAATCATTCTGCTTTTAACTGAACTCCCCTCACATGCAAGGCAGATTCTCAGATAAGGTTGAGGGGTGGAAAGAAGCTGGAATGGTGGTTGGAAGCCCCTCCTGGGAACTCTGATTTCTGGGAGGGGTATTGTGTTTCTGTATATACACAGACTTGTATATTTCTGTATATAGCTGTAAATATCGCAATATGTTGTAAATATCTGTTTGTATATTGTGCTAAGCTGTGAATATATAAAGCTTCATTCCTTAACTTCCAGACAGCCAAGTCTAGTCTGAGTGATTTTCATAGAGTGGAGGGGTAGATAATTCCCAAATCATCAATGTACTGACAGATTAACTAAAGCAAGATGGCTTTTGTTATACCTCAATTGACTTTTACTTAACATTTTAGAAGAAACAACCCCTTAACTTCTAATACTTCTTCCATTCAGTGACCAAAGATGGACATTCCCTTAAAACCTTTTAGCAGTATCTACTGCATATTTTGAGTTATTTAGCTACAGTGTATCTTTTTCTTAGTTACAATTACATTAATAGTAGCTGAAATGGGTTTTACAAATCCAAACATTTCAGCTAATCAGGGAGCAGGAAGCAAACATGCTACTACCTACTACTTTGAATAAGATGGTCAAGCAAAATATCCTTAGAGCTCCATCCTTCAACACTCACATGACATCTTGGAAGGCAGATAACCTTCACTCTTAAAATTCCACTTGAGCATGGAACCACCAAGAGAATTCAGTTCAAGAGCTCTCTTCCTAGACAAGTCATTCCATGCAGATTTTGGAAATCAGAGTTTAGGCAGGGAGCACAGAGAAGAAATCATAGAATCAAGGAATGGTAAGGTTGGAAGGGACTTCAAGGATCATCTAGTTCCAACCCCCTGCCATAGGCAGGGACACCTCCCACTAGTACAGGTCACTCAAGGCCTCGTCCAACCTGGCCTTGAACACATCCAGGGAGGGAGCATCCACAACCTCCCTGGGCAACCTGTTCCAGTGCCTCATCACCCTCACTGGAAAGAACTTCCTCCTAACATCTAGTCTAAATCTTCCCTCTGCCAGTTTAAACCCATTGCCCCTTGTCCTGTCATTGCAAGACTTTGTAAATAGTCCCTCCCCAGCCTTCCTGTAGGCCCCCTTCAGATACTGGAAAGCTACTATAAGGTTTCTTGAAGCCTTCTTTTCTCCAGGCTGCAGAACCCCAACTCTCTCAGCCTGTCCTCATAAGTGAAGGGTAGGGGGACATCTTATCTTTCTATTTCAGTTTTACACATGGAAATTCATTTTCCATATTATGAAATGAAGGGGCAAAAGGGAAGAGTTGCTATGGAGACCATAAATTTCTCATTAGTGAACACACATCAAAATTAGTTCAAAGAGCTAGAGAAGACAGATGCAAAATGCATGTTCTTCCTGAAACCACATTCATACTACTCTTATATTCTTTGCTTACAGTCCCTTCTGACTTACACATGTACAGAACCTTTCAAAAATTCATTTCAAATAAAGAGCATCAGGATTACTTGAAACATTTTCTTAAAAAAAAAAAAAATCAAGTCCGTACAAAAATCACACCCCTATGGTAAGAAATCGCTATTTTTTTTTAGTCTACAAAGTAATTGAAACCCACAAATATTTAAACCTAGCATTTTATGTGAAATTTAGGTTGGAGGCTGCATATTAGGTAAAATTCAACATGCTTAACATATGTAAGACTAATACAAAGGACATAAAGTTGAGTTAACCCCTGAAATAATGCCCTGACTGTTTCTGACTCATGCACATCAATTAAATACTACAAATCCATCAGTCAAAATTAGCACCATAGAAACAGCACAGGCTCCAGAATCAAAGTCTAATAGAAATCCCAAGATGCTAACTTCTCCCATCCAAACATACAAGTCTGAACTCCGGAAGTTAAATATACATAGTAACTGAAAGTGAAGTGAAAGGCAATGACAAAGTACAACAGAAATACAATTTTTTTTTCCCCTCAGTCAACTCCTCTGATATGATTTTGCAGAATTATTTATTTTCAAACACACAGAAAGTTTAACCTAATGATCAAGATAGGACAATATAGAAATTGTAATGTATAGTATAGTTCCTTTGTTTAACAACCGAAGTGCAACAAGATGAGTTGTTTCGGGTTTTTTTAAGAAACAAGTAAAACACACTGTAGTGCAAGATTCTTTAGAGTTCCTTGTAACAGAGTCATATTACAAATTCAGAAACAGCTTAATTTGAAAAATTGGAGACTTCAGTTCTCTTTAGAATCATGACCTGTTTCTGAAGAAAGAAAAACATCCCATGAAACACTGAAACACGTGGCCTCCTAAGGTTTTAGTATTTTTGTATCAAAAATATAACAGGTAAATTTTGCATGTGTAAGTTTTGAAAGAGATATCACATAGATCTGTAATTGAGGTGATTTCTAATCAACTGCTCTTCTTACAAATACCTGTTTTACCATCTTTACAATGCACACAGCTACATAAAGTAGCAATAGACTAACAACGACTGAAATAAAATTGAAAACATTAATTGGAATCCATCCCTGTTATCAAAGATGCCAAATTAATAACAGACAAATTTTTATATCCAGACAGAGATTGTTAATAACTATGAAAACCCCACCAGAAAACTTATTTACAAGGTTCAAAATGCATGGTTTTGAAATTTATACACACAGGGAACAGGCAAAACTGAACACTTTAAGAAGTAACTACCAAATACAAACATTTTACTGGCAGAGCAGGTTTTTGCAGTCAGTATGCTGCTTATCCACTAGATGGATGCAGGAAGCTCCTTTCTGCTTATGGAAGAAGGTGATTAGTGATTACAAGAAGCTTTATGAATTTACTCACAAAATATCATCAGACAGTACCCAAAGCACATGGAGGAGTTGCAGTCGATGGTCTCAAAGATATTAGAGGCACTGGAGTTTTCCCAGGAAGCTGGGAGTCTGGCACAGTCTCTGACTTGGTTCCTCTTGACTCCCAATTCAGCAGAAGCCTTGCAGAGGGGCAGGTGGGATGCAGTGCAACATGCAGTCTTGGTATAATATCATACTGGCTATGCAGGCCAATCTTGTGGAGGCATTTAAAGACTGTTCCTGGACATGGAGTTCCACATAGCTCAGGATGCAGTGGGGCAGCAGGAGCACGGATACGACACCAGAGCACACACATACAACGGCAGAGCGCACTGTGTTACCTACTCATCATCCCTTTTTATCAATACGGCATGAGACTAATGGGCCTTTGGACACACAACAGCCGATCAGAATGGCAGTTAGCCAAGCCTGACCATATCAGGTGAAGCCATAGGCTTGCTTTACCCCTTTTAGGGCAGAACACAGGCCTTGCACAAGGCATACACAAGCCAAGCATGTGTACCTTGTTTACCACAGGATGCAAATCGCCAGGGTTGCTAGACTCAGTGGCTCCAGCTTCTTTGTCCTCTTTTCTGCGGTTGCTTCTCCCCAAAACAGAAGGAGGGAGAGCAGAAAAACATGTCTGGGCAAGCCAGGACATGTGACAGTCCCTTAAATTTCATCAGTATGATCCAGATGTTTGCTATAACATAAACTTACACATTACATGAAATACAAGGTTATTTAAACATATGGTTGAAGGGGAAAATAATCTAACCCTTACAAAATATATATATATATATATATCTTTAATTTCTTTTTTCACAGGTAAAATCATGAAAAACAATTTAAAACCAAGACATTACATAAAATCAACTCTAGGTATAAATGTCCAGTAAGACTACTGATCCCACTACTATTAGGATGCTTTGAGTCATTTCCATCGTGTATATGCTTTAAGGGGTGTGGGGAGGAAGTCACAAAAAAGAACCCACACAAAGACAAACACCACACACAAATAGGTGTTACCCATATTAGAACTCTGATAACTCTAAGAATAACTAATTCCATGATACCCATGTTTATCACTTCTTGCTCATTGTAGCACCTCTGTGCCCTTTCAATTCCTGCATATTGTGAAAGAAGAAGAACATTAAGAGTTAGAAGTGGTGGGAAACACAATGACTAAAGTTTAAGAATTCATCTGCTACAGAAGATAAACAGTTTAATTTATGTACATTAATGCCACTGTATAAGGAATATAGTGTATTTCTCTATGTTGCTTTTATCTGTCCTTGTGGAGTTTTTGGAAAGTGCATGAAGTTTCAATGTTTCACTTCAGAAAGCTTGTAGCCTACAGAAATTTTCCTTAAGAATAGAAATATGACTGACAAACTGTGGATGGAAGCAGATTTAAATAAATAAGGTTTTTTTTTAAATAGTGTAGCAACTGAGGCAAAGTCCAAACTGACCTCTGAGCATTCTCTGGATCAAAACTATTTGTGATGACCTTGTATTTCAAACTCAGAAAGCGTGTTAAGTGTTTTCTCCAGACTGGACAATGTCAAGGAACATCCTGAAGACAGCTAATGTAGTATTTTTCCAAGACACATATTGTGCAGATATCATGCCCCAGAAATATAGATATTACTTAGTTTGAAATTTCATTCTCCTCCCTCCACAAAGTGCATAATAGCTGCAGTGGCAAACTTAGTATAAAAGTCACAAATATTTGAGTGAAAAGAAAGTATAAACATAGCCATTAACAAGTTATTTCACAGGAGCAGTATGGTGAAGAGCATTAAATATGTGTGTAAATCTTCTGTGAAGCAAGATATCTTAGAGGAAACACACACCAAAATTAATTATCTAGTATAGAAGCTAACAGTACATTAAGTGGATTAAAAAAAAAAAAACCCAAACAACCCATCTTTACAAATGAGTATTTTTTGCAACAGCAGCAACATCAGTGGTGGAAGACAGGCTTGGGACTTCACTCCCTGAAGGACTATCTCTTGTCTGCAACGTATTCCTGATTTAAGTGATTTGTTACCATCTTTTGTAAGTACAGACACAGGATTGCCATTCTTTTCAAGAAGGAAAGGCTTTAAATTCCTCCTTGTTCAGCAGAATATAGATCTGGCTACTTAGTTATAATTATGTGTACTGCTGTAGAAAATACTATAAACAAAGTTACATTGATAAAACAATATAGGCTGTATGGGAAGACTTAACACAGTACAATTTCTTTAATATCTGTCAATGCAAGAATTCCTCCACCATTATTTTTCGTCACTTTTTGGGTAAGTAACCAGTCTATGATAAATGTGTGTCTCAAAGTACATTTATATACAATCTAAATAAAAGTATCATTACCTCATTCATCTTTGTTCCCTGCAATTTAATAGTATTTCTCTTCCACTTACTGTAGTGTAATTAAGAAAACACTAAAAAAAAAAAAATTACACCTATCACCGACCCATAGTTTTTCCTGCCTACTTGAATGGATATATTTTGAGGACAGAGACTTTTTTTTAAACATAGTCTAAGGCAAAATGTAGCAATCTGCAATGCTATTAAGAAATAATTTTGGTTTTGTTTTTTTTTTACATAAAGATTAGGGTTTTAGGTCTCATGCATAGAGTATCTACCTATTATGTGGTGTTTAAAATAGGTAATTGGCATGATTCCCTTACGTTATGGTTAGCACACAAGTATTTAAGAGAAATTATATGCCTGAAATAAGAATTTGGACAAATAGACACAAACAGGATTTAACATCTTGTCTCAATTTATGAGCTAAGAACAAAGATTACGCTGGAGAATGGTAATTGTACCTTAAAGATATGGTTGGAATGCTACTAAAATTATTTTTCTTCAAAAATAAACTTAATAGGAATCTATACTTCAGAAAAAGCTTATAGATATTCAGAATTGTTTCTCAAAGCTATGTACTGAAGCATAAGGCTCTTGTCAGTTCAGTTACAAATAAGAGGGTCTCTTCCACTGAATTAACAGTTAATAGTCTGGGTTATAGCCACTGTTATTCTGTACAAAGTACTAGGGATTATTTACAAAAACTATTTTATTGATGATCACATTAGAAGTGGAAATAACTGAAAAAGAAAAAAAAAACACTTCAACTGAGGTAATTCCCCTTAAAAATTGGTTATGTATTTATGCATAAAGGGTATGCACACATTCAAAGACCAATTTATACAATCATAGTAACCAAGGATTTTTTCAAAACATTGGAAAACCCAATTCTAATTTATCCAAAAGAGTCCAAAACTGGAAATATATTAGAAGTAGCTGTATCATGCTTGATCATGCATACATGACCTTAAAATGTCATTTTATCCACTTCAATACAAGGAATATTTCTGCAGATACAAAATTATGTATATTAATCAAGTATATAACATTTAATTCATGTATTTTTAATTTCACACATACACATTACATGCACACATTCTTTTAAAAAAAAAGTATAGAAACACCAAAACAAATAGCACAAGATATTTGAATTACCATGCCTGAAACAAATTCCAATAGAGATGGAGGGAGGTGAGTTAGTCAACTGACTATGGGACCCTTAGATAAAGTCTAGTCCACCATTCTGGACTCCCATCTGGAGTACTGTGTGCAGTTCTGGTGCCCCCAGCACAGGAAAGACACTGAACTGTTGGAACGAGTCCAGAGGAGGGCCACAAAGATGATCAGAGGGTTGGAGTAGCTCTCCTATGAGGACAGACTACAAGAGTTGGAGCCTGGAGAAGAAAAGGCTTCAAGGAGACCTTATAGTAGCCTTCCAGTATCTGAAGGGGGCCTACAGGAAGGCTGGGGAGGGACTATTTACAAAGACTTACAATGACAGGACAAGGAGCAATGGGTTTAAACTGGCAAAGGGAAGATTTAGACTAGATGTTAGGAGGAAGTTCTTTCCATTGAGGGTGGTGAGGCACTGGAACAGGTTGCCCAGGGAGGTTGTGGATGCTCCCTCCCTGGAGGTGTTCAAGGCCAGATTGGACGAGGCCTTGAGCAACCTGTACTAGTGGGAGGTGTCCCTGCCTATGGCAGGGGGGTGGAACTAGATGATCCTTGAGGTCCCTTCCAACCTTACCATTCTATGATCCTGCTCCATCAAGGGAATTTTTAGAGTCATTGTAGAGTAAATTTTTCCACTATTTTTAAATAAGCAATGTACAGGGATTACACCCAAAAAATCAATCCACATGGAAATCTGACACTGCACAGAAAATAAGATTACTTCTGGCCCCAATCCTGGCAAAGAAGTGCTGGCACAAATACTTCTGTTACTGAATTAAGTACATGCACTGCTTCTTAAGCTGTACTAATACTTTATGCTTTGACGTAGGTTTTCATCCTTGTCAAACTATTGCACTTCTACACCACTTTAGTTTCTGCATATTGTAGTTTTATGTAATTAGTATTTTTCATTAAAAAAATATTTATTTTCACAATTCTGTATCACTGTATTTACATAAAATAGAAATACAACATACTTGTGTCACTCTTGGCACCTGGGGGACTGAAAATTCTTAAATATTTGAAACAAAGCTGCTGATCCTGAATTTGAAAATTACTGAAGGACTACAATTTAAAAGTCTAATGGCTGCTGATGATTAGATTATCTCACACGCATCTTAGATGTTCAGTATACACTCTTCTGAACACAGCAATATGGTGTATTATTATGTAATAACATTTTCTTCACCAATAAAGTTGCCCAGACACAACTTTCAATCACTGCAAAATAGCATTCTCCTCCTACTCTATCATTTTTACTGTCAGTCACTTCTCCTCAAGTCATCTTTGTGCACAGTTTTCTCCAATTATTACAACAAAAGACCCTTTGAAGTCATATGAAATGATGCTATTTCTCCTTGCAGCAAGCAGCACCAACAGAAAGTAGCAGTCATACTAAACATTGTCTACAATTGTTATGGAAATACCTTTATCCGTATCCTGTTGTCATGGAAGCTTAAGATCAAGGCACATAAGCTATATATGATAATTTATACTGATTTGAACGAACATTTGAAGGGAACATTCAAATGTATAATTTGATAAAAATCAGTCTAGTTTCAAAGGAACTGGTTACCAAAGGCAGGATTGCAAGACAGTTGTATTTCAATCAATATTTAATTCATTACTTACATCCTCTAGGTTCTATTAATACCCAGAGTACATTCAATTTAATAGCTCAGGCACTTGCAAACTTCTAGCAATTTTCCATCCTGGCATTAGGCCAATTTTAGCAATGTTCCAAATGATAGAAAAGGATGTTTGCTGACATTCCACATTTGTTTCTTTTTCTACAAGGCAAGAATGTTTACTTAAGTCTGTTTTGACCAATTTTTACTTCCCTCACAGAAATACTGCTCTTTTAGAAGTCACAACCAGTTTGTTCCATTTTAAGTTCTATAAAAATGAAGACTGTATCACAATGGTTTAGCTAGGTGTCTCTGAAGCATCCTTTTTTACATACAGGTATGAAACAAGTTTTACCTATACATGCGATTAACAACTGTTGCTAGAGCAATGCTGAGTGCCACGTAGCAGTTGATTTTAGAATTCTTCACAACACTGAAGAGCTTCTTTACTAGTGCTGGTTGACAAGTATAGAGGCTGATTTTTTTTTTTTTTTCCAGCTACAGCAGATTTCAGAGTAGTTGCTACTTGTTTTTGTCAATTTTGGCTTCATTACATTTCATATAATTTAAACAGTGGAGAAACTGCCTTCACTGCTCTGTTTCTTCATTTGAATAAAAATAATTATGAAAAAAATTAGTGGGGATGCACTTTTTTCTCCAATGGTTACCCTTATTATTACAGCAGAGAATAAATGAAGTCATGTTTTAAAATAAATAATTAAGTAGCAACTTGTCTTGAATTCTTCCTCTCAATTACTTCTAAATCAAAACTTAAAGTATTTCAGCTTGACCTTTTGCCAATATTCCAAGCAATATCTCTGAAGAAGAACTTGCAAAAATCGAGCAACTAACAGCTTGGATAAGAACCAAATACTTTCTCATTCAGGATAAAAAGTCCATAAGGAATCAATTCTAGATTGAAACATCGGCTACTACAAATGTTTGGCCAGCAATCAGCTAATACCTTAGCATGCAACAATTCATGCTGCATCATTAAATACTAAATTGGTCACAACAAAGCAATGGTTATGCATAGCATGGTATGATACAAACAACTTTGTGGGGGAATAATACCTTTGGTTTGTTTCATTTGCTACTCAAGGAGAAATATCAGTGTAAAGTTCGGTGATACTTCCTACCTTTACATACTGTATTGCAGATGAGATATATATATACACCTCTGCCTGAAAAAAATGCAATAACTTATTCTTTTGACTCAAAAATGAAATGGTGAGATTTACAATACTATTTATTTCTGCATAATTTTGTTCCACAGGCTTGGGCTGAGCAGAAGGCATTTTCCTGCCCACTACTGTTTCACCCAACAGCTCAGTTTAAGATAATATTTGTTATCTCAAAACTTTTATCTGCAAGTTTCAATTCATATTGCATAAGGAAGCACTGAAAGAAGCGGAAGACAACTAGCATACTTAGAGTCTGTAGCATGAGTTTCCTGTACTATCAGTTATTTAAAGCCTTGATATAAAGCTTTAAGAATTACAAGTTTATGGAGCATAAACAGCAGAAGTGATACACACTAATATACAACTTTCCTGAGTAGAATTAATAAAAGATTCCAAAACACACTCCTACTTTCTTCTTAAAAGTTGTATAGATAGTGAACAAAGAACAAAAGCAGCCCAGGTCCCGTGAAGCTGAAATGTAGCAGTGCTCCTTTCAGATATGCCCCAGAAAATATTTTTTAGCTGTCCTGAAGCATTGCTCTAAACCTTGCCACTTGTCCAAGAATTAAAGCACATTACATACTCCAATGCTGGATGCTCCAGAACAAGTGTATGAAAACATTGTGACAAAAATAACCAATCTGAACCCGCTTCACATTAGGTTAATGTTTCAGTGCTCTCAGGATGGTGTCAGAAGCCTCTGCTATTACTTGTCTTTTAAACTAGTTAGTTTCCACTAACATCTCTCCTCACTGAGCTTTCTAGTTGACTCAGGCATTCTCTCCACTGCTCTCTAGATCTGTAGAATGCATTCATCTGGTAAGGTGAGGTTTGATGTCATATTAAAAAGTTCTGTGTAAAGGGAAAATTACATCATTTCTATTACTCACCTGTACTCTGGGACTTCCCACTCAGTGTAGCTGCTCAATGCCAATAAAGTAATCTCCCAAAGGTTTGGGATTTTGTTCCTTGCCATTTCTTATCTAACACACAATTTTTGAACTGTAATTTTATTCTACTGCAGTCTCTCCACTGCAGACTTCAGAAATTACAAGTCAGCCTGCAACAGGGACAAACTGCCTCATAAAACACAACAGCAGGAGGCGAGCACACCAGCACAGGACCTCACACCAAACAGTGCAGTCCATAATAGCCAAAAAGGAAGAGCAGAGAGGGTCTAGTGACAGCAGTTGGGGTCAGCATTTTAACAGTCCAATATGTGTCAGAAAAAGTTAGTCATGAGGTATCCTGGGGTTAGGCCCATGGGCCAGGTACAGAATCATAGAATGGTCTGGGTTGGAAGGGATCTCTAATGGTTTTATAGTCCAACCCACTCTGCAGTCAACAGGGGCAGAGGGATTTCAATTAATTGACCTTTCAGAGATCACTTCCAACCCAGACCATTCTATGATTCACAGGCACAGCTGCAATGCAGCCAAAGCAAAGAAGAACGGCAAAAGGCCATTGGCAAAGGACCTGACCTTTGGTGCTGCTTCCAAGCTCACAGAAGCAGAACCCCAAAAGGTTTCACACTCTTGCTAGCACAGTGCTAGTACAGCACTCTGACCTGGGGCCAGAAAGCTACAGAACAGCAGGGCTGGCCCCAAGCACATGCACCTAAACCTATGCAATTGGTGGGGGTGCTCAGGGCCCACAGGGGCCAAATACAGGAGAATATGGGTTACAGCTACTTCAGGCCTTATTTTCTTACACCATTATTACACTGGAACCTAATCAGAAACTTTAAGTATACTCTTCCCATCCCCATTTAGTAAAGGAATAGAAAAAATTGTATTTTTGTTTTAAGTACCGAATGGGAATAGAATGATAACCCAAGTTATGGGACTGTGATTGGATATTACATATATGTGAAAAATATATATACTTAAGAGAACAGATGGAGGCCAGCCAAAAGCCTGGCCGAAATTATTTCAATATAAGCACTTAAAGGTCTTCTGTTTCATAATACTTTGGCTCGTTCCATTTCCAGGTTTGGTTGGGTGACTATTGTTAAGTGTATTAAATTGCAAAACTCTCCTCACCGAACAGATGCTCCCTCAGAAGTTAACAGCAGCAGTTTAAGTTTACTCCAAAATATACAATTCTTTCTCTAACAACAATAAAAGCCAAAAGGCCAATGAAATGAAAATGATCTCTTGTTTCAACAATAAATAAGTATACAAAGACAGTAGAAACAGATTTTGGAATGATAAATTCCTGAATTTAAATTAATTCTATAATAATTATTTAATGGATTTCATTAGGCTAATTTCTGGGTTTGATGTCATTTTTCTTTCCAATTAACTCAGCTGTTAAGATTAATTTTATATTAGTAGCAAAAGTAAAGATCAGAGCCAAGATTCAAACTACTTAGGTTAACATAAAATCATACAGTATGGAAATTAATGATTTCTTCCTCAGCATGAATACAAATGCACTATGTCCATACAATAACAACATAAGCCTCCTATAACAGCATTGTTTTCACCTGCTTAGATGGTGTTTATTGCCATGCCATTTAGCTACAGTTGTCTTGCAGTTTTAAGTGTACTTCAGTCACATTATGTCAATATCTTGCTTTCAGGCACTAAATATAAATAAATGATGATAAATCTGTAAACATTCATGCTATATTGTCACTGCTATTCATCTGTCATACAATTCTCTTAAAAATACCATGTTCTCCCCAGCCTCACTCCTATCATGTTGTTTTACTTGATACTAAAAGACGACTTACCAAGGAGGCACAAACCAAGGCAGCACTTTCATTAAAAAAGTGAGATGTCTTGCTCCTGCAGAAAAAAATAACCATTAAAATTGTGAGCTTCTGGGAGTATTATGCAAATCTATACCTAGCATAGAAAAATTGCCTTTCTACCACCATCATTATCTATTTTATGAGAAAGAAAGAAAGAAAATGAAAAGATTTTCTGAAATTGTCAAAACAAACAAAGACAGAAAAACAATCCTTTTGTCACCCAAAGGCTACTTATAAGCTTGGAGATCTAATCTGCAGCCTGTTGTGAAATACCAATTAGATATATTAACAGGTCAAGTTCTCTAAACTAATCAACTCCAGCAGAACACAAAACATAAAAGATATTTCCCATACATGTGTTGCAGACAGCTTGCTTGCTACACACATACTTCAATTTGTCTACTACAGCAAGTAGTCACCCATTTTTTGAGTCACCTAGGAAAAGCAGCATACCATCATCAGAAAAGATTCTCTTCTAAAACCTCAATTTAGACAAAGTCCAACCATGTACACAGTCATGAAAATCCATCAGAAAACCATCAATCTACAATCTACAAATTTCAATCTACAGTGGCCTTCTGTTGTATGCTTCTGAGCACTTTCAACTTGCATTGAAATCAAGAGAGATCAGTACCAAATGCTAAAGTCGAAGTGTTAGAGGAAGTAGAAAGCCAACAAACCAAAGCACAACACACAACTACCCATCCATCTACAATTGCTTATCTGTGGATGTCTCATCCACATGAAAGACAAATATAACAGGGTTCACACTGTTTTACCCTTCATCTCACCTGCCCCCCCCTCCCCAAACTGAATACAATTCTAAAAAGTTTGAAGATGCTTCATTCAGACAACCCAACCGTTGCATCACATTTGCAAGATTAACATTGTCATTGAAAATAATTTCCCTAAAAATGTCCTATCTCAAGGAGAAGAGCTCTCTCTCCCATCATCAGGTTCAATTCCAAAGAGTTACATAACCCATGTACCTTGGTCAGAGATCAACATAGATACAGTTCAAAGAGAATTAACTTACATTGTCTACATTAACCAACAAGTTTGCTCCAACTAATCTAGTGACAAAGAGAGAGTTTTTCTTTCTCAAAAAAAACCAGCCCCAAAAAGACCAACAAGCTCACTATCAGAAATACAGAATATGTCTGACCAAAATATTATCATTTAGTTACTTGCTCTGTTACAGCACCTGGACCACTTACTCTATTTGTCCTTGTTCTGAGTTCCTCAGCACGACTGCTTCACTGATAAAGCACTGGGGAAAACTGCAGCCAAAACAAGACAGGTGGGTAGCTCAGCACATGCTCATTGCACACACCTGCACTTTGACAGGCAGCCATCTCTCAGCACTGAATGTGACTGCCAAATGTCTCTTCCTACACATCCAGGTAATCCTCAAGAAGTAAAAAAAGAAACAAAACCAACTAAACCACAATGTATTCTACATGCTTCTATGTTACTGTTGTGCTGATGCTTGTGAAAATTGTGCTCTTCAAATTAGTTGTTTCTCCCTTAGATGTTTGAGAACCCATCCTTTCTTATTACCAGGTGATCATTTTCGCATCAGCTGTACCCAATGTTGTTTCAGTTTAAATTTCTGCTTAAAAAGCAAGAAGAAAAAGATATAATAATCTGAAACAACAGTGGCACATTTGTTCCAGTAACTGCTTTTATATCACAGTATCACAGTATCACAGTATCGCAAGGGTTGGAAGAGACCTCAGAGATCATCAAGTCCAACCCATCACCACAGCCCTCAAGAGTAGACCATGGCACTAAGTGGTGCTATATTATATTTTTATATATATATATATATATATATATATATATATATAAGTGGCGCTATATTATTATCTGGACTTCTCTCTCATTTGATAACATGTGCCTATTCCTTGAAAACAAACAGGAGTTCTACTAGATTTTACTGAGTAAAAAGGAGCAGTATAACATTTCTTGTGTTCAAATATGTTGCTAATCTAGCAAACAACAAAACCAATATGACAACAAATCTTGTTTAGGTTCCCTGTCATATCCGAGTGTCACATTAAAATACAGACAGCTGATCAGTTGCTTTGTTGCTGTAGATACCAATCGTGCCATATAGTCAGTGAATGAAAATTACTACCTATTTTGTCAGTTTATTCTTCAGCAGTTGCCAAGATGTACCACCTGTTCTTTTCAAGCAGGAGATAAATATTGTATTTGGTTTATATTTCAGTATAAATGCATACACAAACGTATGCACACACACTAAAAGAACACTGGGTTAGTTGCATTTATTTACATTCTGTAGCAACAGGAATTGCAATATCACTGTAACAAAATATTCAGTTGAACTATGAAAAGATAAAATCAGGTAACCTTCATATTTTGCCACTACACCTGAGGTGATGTACTGGTTTGAGTTTAGCTTCTCAGGGGAAACCAATACAATGATAATGGGATGTCTTCCCCCCTCCTTCCTTCCACACCCCACATCCCTCCTTTTTTGGATAGGGGAGAGAAGAAAAGGCAGAAGGGGTAAAGCCACCCACAGAACAGTCTGACCACGATTTGGAAGGTAAAAGAGAGATTTTTAACAACAAATGAAAGGTACTCAGAACAGGGAAGTTACAAATAGGTATAGGGAAGGGGTAACAAGATACAAAAGGTATATATACAACCAGATTGGACAGCAGGAGTCCGAGGAGATGCCCACCGCATGGTAAAGGCTAACCACGAGATGGCAGAAGGAGAGAAGGGAAAAAACCAGCAAGTTCCCCTGTTTATATAGGGGGGTCCAGACAGGAAGCGGGGATGGGCTGAACACTACACCTGGGGTGAAGCAAAAGTGAGGGTCAGGTTCTGACCACTCCCCAGATCCAGGAGGGTTAACCCCTTACAGGTGAGAGAGTAACAATGAAGATTTGCTGTATTTCATACCCATTCCTTACATACAGCTAGAGCACTCCTTATTTATTTCCCATACAGATACATTCTTAAAGTCAACAAATGTAAAGCATTTTAGAAAAACCTCCAAATGGTTGTCATCAACTAAGAGAGCATCACCTTCATGTTTTTCAGCTAGACTAGTTTCTGATCTACTCACATCCAAAAAATGGGGCTTGATCTTGTCAGACACCTACATGGAGGTATCAGAAAAGTAAACTGCAAGTTTTCAGCTGTTTAAACAACAACCACAAACCCATAAATTTATTACAAAGACCTCATTCACTCCTACCTCATTAAAGTGAGAGCTTTTAATTTATACTCAACTAATAATAACGGTATCTTCCCTCCCCCTCTTGTTTTTTGTTGCATCCAATTCCAGAGATAAACTGATCAGCCCATATCAATAAAGAAATTTAGAAATGTTTTGGGTTTTTTTGGGAGGCAAAGGGTAGCACAGAACAGAGAAACAGGTCTATAGACAAACATTCAAAACTAAAGATGATTGGATACCAGCACTTGATGCTAATAGTTCAACAAATACTTCCGTCGTGTCAGGTTGAATCTGCTGCTGCTACCATGCTGCTACCATGCTGCTCAGTACCATTCTGCCCTCACGTCAGCTTCAAAATCATAGTGCTGACTATCATTTTGATAGTGAGCTACGTATCATAGGGCTTGAAGTTCAGAGTGTAACATGAGAGGTTTCCTGTTTCAGTTGCTGGGTTTGGGTGTTAGCCTTTTCTGCTGGCTGGGCTCTGAGTTGGTGAGAGGGTTGATGGCTTCTGTTATTGCTTCTGCATTTTGCTGCACTGATGTGCAAATACACTCAGGTAATTGTTGGAGTGAAAGAGCGAAACTCTTTATCTCAACCTAGAAGGTTTTTCTGTGTTATTTTCTCTCCTGTCTGTGTTGAGGGACAGATGACCTTGTAAGAGTGGGCTGTGTTAACCCAGCATGACTTCACATTGTTGTGTAAAAGAAAACCTCTTGTACAGAATATCCTATTCGGCTTACTTTCATAGCCGTGGAGTAATTCAGCCTATTTAACTGCAGTTGCCGGCATTCAGCTATTACAAGACTGAGGCAGTG
The DNA here is from genome assembly GCA_013396675.1 of Eubucco bourcierii. Classification (NCBI taxonomy): domain Eukaryota; kingdom Metazoa; phylum Chordata; class Aves; order Piciformes; family Ramphastidae; genus Eubucco; species Eubucco bourcierii. Next base: position 50,620 of record VWZE01024411.1, read on the forward strand.
TCACTAGATCTAGCCATGCAACATTAAGCGACGTGAAGTGAAAATCAAACCAGAAGACAGACATAAACATTCTATGAGTCAGAATGTTGTTTTTTATAATGTTATGCAAAAGCAAGTATCGAAAATCAGATCAAATGCAGTACAAAGACAATGAAACTTTAGCTTCAAATGAGGAACAAGAAATCTTGCAGAAACTTTAGTTGACTCTGATGATGACTCAATGGAGCTATAGAGTGTGAGGAATTTCAGATCAATAACTGGATATAGCAATTTAAAAATAAAGAAGCTAGGGAAGGTATCAGCAGTAATAGTCTCCTTAAGCAGATGCCTGCAGAGGCTCTCTCTAGGAAGGACTGTAATGAGTCCATACTCCTACTCTACCTAACCTATCCATAGGGGTAGGATACTAATGATTGCTGTGTCCTTTTGTAGTAGTTAGCGTCTTATGCCTCACTAGATTAGATAAATGAGATAATTAGGGATCATGGGGGAAAGTTTGCTAATGATTAAAGCAGACATTGAACTAGCTTTCTATTTATTCTCTTTCCATGCATTTCAGTTCTACCTGATCTACGTGTGCAACTGTATGTTTGTGGAGCATCATGTATCAGTGATTTGCCTTCTCTTCACTTTTAACATTTTTCATATAACCAATGCCAGCATACACTGCTTGGCAGACACCAAGTACCTGCTCAAGTAATGGGCAGTAAGTAATGTTTGAGCAGAAAGGTATGTATTTCTCAAATGCAAGAGTGCTCTAGAGAAAGAAGTCATCATACCGACAGCAACGTTTTTAAGTGTGCTAGCTCAAAAGTAGCCTACCCTAAAATATATTCTGCTTAAGAAAACTACATTGCTTATAGGGTCACAAAAGTATTTTCTTGTAGACTTTTTTAACCTGAAGCAGTAGATAAGGAATTGGCTGGATGGTCGAACCCAGAGAGTGGTGATCAAGGGCACAATGTCCACCTGGAGACCAGTGACAAGTGGTGTCCCTCAGGGGTCAGTGCTGGGACCAGTGCTGTTTAACATCTTTGTCAGTGGCATGGACAGAGGAATCAGTGCACCCTCAGCAAGCCTGCAGATGACACCAAGCTGTGTGGCACAGTCGACTTGCTAGAGGGCAGGGATGGCATCCAGAGGGACCTGGACAGGCTGCAGAGGTGGGCCCAGGCCAACCTCATGAAATTCAACAAGGCCAAGTGTAAGGTCCTGCACGTGGGTAGGCACAATCCCAAGCACACATACAGGCTGGGTGGTGAATGGCTAGAGAGCAGCCCTGAGGAACAGGATCTTGGAGTCTGGGTTGATGAAAAGCTCAACATGAGCCTGCAGTGTGCACATGCAGCCCAGACAGCCAACCGAGTCCTAGGCTGCATCAAGAGAAGCGTGGCCAGCAGGGCAAGGGAGGTGATTCTGCCCCTTTACTCTGCTCTCGTCAGACCCCACCTGGAGTACTGTGTGCAGTTCTGGAACCCTCAGCACAGGAAGGACATGGAAGTGTTGGAGCGGGTCCAGAGGAGGGCCACAAAGATGATCAGAGGGCTGGAGCAGCTCTCCTATGAGGACAGGCTGAGAGAGTTGGGGCTCTTCAGCCTGGAGAAGAGAAGGCTTCGAGGGGACCTGATAGTAGCCTTCCAGTATCTGAAGGGGGCCTACAGGAAGGCTGGGGAAGGATTATTTACAAGGTCCTGCAATGACAGGACAAGGGGCAATGGGCTTAAACTGGCAGAGGGGAGATTTAGACTAGATGTTAGGAGGAAGTTCTTTACAGTAAGGGTGGTGAGGCACTGGAACAGGTTGCCCAGGGAGGTTGTGGATGCTCCCTCCCTGGATGTGTTCAAGGCCAGATTGGATGAGGCCTTGAGTAACCTGTACTAGTGGGAGGTGTCCCTGCCTATGGCAGGGGGTTGGAACTAGATGATCCTTGAGGTCCCTTCCAACCTTACCATTCTATGATTCTATGATTCTACGACTTTTCTATACATGTACCTCTGAAAGAATGTGGGGTTTGAGGGAACAGAATGTCTTGTTCTCTGGGCAGTGTATGAAGCTGGGTAACAACTTCTTCACAACAGTATCTGTGCAGTCTTAGCAGTTCATGAGTACCTGAAAGTAATAAACTAAGTGAAGGAGGTTAATAATCATTGAATGGAAAGGGACCTCCAAAGGTCATCTTGCTCAACCCTCTTGCAGTAAGTAGGGACATCCTCCACTAGATCAGGTTGCCCAGAGCCCTGCCAAGCTTGACATTCAATATCTCCAAGGATGGGGCCTCAACCAGCTCCTCATCAACCTGTTACAGTGTTCCACTACCCTCATGGTAAAGAACTTCCTCCTGACACCCAGCTTAAATCTACTCTTCTCTAATTTCCAACCATTGCCCCTCACCCTATCACTACAGGCCTTTGTAAATAGTTCATTTCCAGCCTTCTTGTAGGCCCTGTCTTCAGACTAGATTCCTCCTGATGGTACATTGCAACAGTGACCACAGAAATCTTACATCGGAAATAATCCTAGTGGTTGCTTGGTCTGTAAGTTGTGGGTTCTTCAGGCTTTCTGAGGATGTGGGGAAGAGCATAGGTACACCATAAAAGCTTTGAATGAGAGGGCAAGTGAGAACAAAAAGGAAAAAGAAAGAAAAAAATAAAATAATACTTCTTTCTCAGAAAAAAAAATATAAAATATTTGTTTTGAAATTTTAAAAGTTTAAGTGGGTCTACAGTTTGTAAATTAAGAGAACATATTTGGGGCTTACCAGTTACAATTATCATGTGAGCCATCTGTTCACTCCAGTGCTTTTCCTTTGATTTTTATAAAATCTTTGAAAGTGTACCATTTGGGTTGGAAGCCATTTTATGTAATAATTTTCATTATTAAAAAACCCCGAATACCAAAACGTAATTTAAAAGCAGGTACCTACTCACCCCTTTCAACTTAAACAGATAAAGCAGACTCCTAAAATAACAAGAAATTTAATTATTTTTTTTTTATTTTACATTGCTTCCAGTAATCTGCCATCAGATGTGGTACCAAGTAGATCACTATTTTCTCCCCCTTGATGTTTAATGGAAGAGCTTGCCAGTGCATGAAGGACCTTACTACTTATTCTTTAATAAGCTCCTTTTTGGTCACACAAGCTTTTAATAAGTGAAATTAGCTAAACAATAATGTCATCATCTATGCAGTACTGAATGATGACTACAAGTGTTCTTTCTGAATCTTCAGAGCAGCTTTTTTAAATCAAATCTTATTGCTTTTTTTTTTTTTTTTTTTTTTTNACACTAGAACTTTAAAAGGCTGCTGAGTGTTATAGCTATTTTCCATCCCATGGAAAATAAAGCTAGTTGCTGACATTCAAATGCCAGTATTTCTATAGGGTTATACTTTGTCTTGCATATGCACAGGATTTAGTATTGTAAAAGAACTATACTAGTTTACAAGAGAAAACCTAATCTAAGAACTCGAATCATCACAAAGTTCAACTTCAACCAATTTCTAGTAGCTTTTTTGGTGTGTAATTCAATTTTAAAACCATACGATACCTGTTCTCTACCCCACTTTTTTTTTTTTTTGGTGCAAATCCCAATGTTTTAACCACACTTCAAAGCTATTCAAAGCAGTAACTTAAAACTTGATTCATGTCCAAGTCCAAGAAGATAATTGCATTTCAGGGAAATAAACAACCTTAGCTGTGATCAGCCAAGTTATTTCTATACTCTCAAAACTATCAAGGAGTAACTGAAGTGATCTATGACCTTCTCTGTCTGTAACTTAGCAGAAAGATTACTCCTGCCATAAGTTATCATTCCCATTTTTTCTTCCCTTTCAGAAGTTCCCCCCAACTATTCCAGGAAAATGCTGACGAAGCATGTTTTGAAGGAGAAAGAAGTGTCCAAGATGAATTTCAAGTACTGGAGTCTGATAAGCATTTAGATACTGCTCTCATTTTTGTATCCAAATCTATTCTTTGGACTACAAGAAAACTAGACTTTGAAATACTAGAAAGTCTATATGTGGAGGCTCACCAATACAAGCAGTAGCACCCCTTTCAAGAAAACTTTAATATGATCAAAATGGAAGTTTTCTTCCCAAAAAGTCTCCATTTAAGGCTCTGGAAACACCAAAAGGATTTTTAAATCACTAACAGAATTACTCATTTTTATTTTTTTCCCCACCTGACCTCATTTAGCACAGCAGAAGCCTACTTTTCTTCATCTATTAAGACTTCAATAAAGTCATTCATTTACAGTTAACTGCAACAGTATTCACATTTAGACCTGAATATTAATTGACTGATAATGAGACGATAAAGCTGCTTCTCTGCAGGTGTACCAATCAATTTCAATGAAAATGAAGAATTATTTTTCCTTACTGCATTTAAAATTAAAAAGTTACTTCTAGTTTTTAATAAAGTGCTTTTTATTGATCTCCTTAAAAAAAAAAAAAAAAAGCCTTACTATTTCATTTGCACTTTTAAAAAATTTTAATAGTTTCCATTTGTATAGAAATAATTTTACAATATTATATTGGCTCCAACTGATGATTAGCTTTAATATGGCTTTGCAAAATTAAAATCTCTCCAAAGTATTTTTAACTTCTATTAAAGTTCAAAATTTCTAGTCAACAGAATGAACCCTTTTAAAGGCAGAAGTATCTAATGATAATATTTTTTAAGCAAGTCTTTATTTTTGACTTCTCCATTTGTACAAACTGTTTCCTATAACTATTAGTCAATGTAGCTCCAAGGTTAATATATTAAGGACTTTTTCCAGCCATCAGTAACAAAACTTAGCTTGCAGCAACTCAAAGCACTATTATCTGTTGAAATCTTCTAGCAGGTGTTTGAACTAACAGAGCAATTAGGTTTCACTTCAAAATTGTCTTCCAAGTGATAATAATTAAGGAATAGCAAAAAGAATGCTGTATTTTGAGCATGTGTTCAAATACCAGACTCTGTGGGGACCAAGAAAATTGGGTACAGCTTGTTTGCTACACTACCAAGATACCACAAGGAGGAAAATACAAGATATGGAGTAAAATACATGTAAATACGGGTATAAAAAAGACATGAGTCCTACGTGTAAACTATGAATCTTCAAGTGATTGTAATCCCAGAAGGAATATCTCTTATCAGAACACATGGTTGATAACACGTGACCAGTTTGGGTTAAAACATGAAAATTAAACAAGCAAACGATGCTCAGTTACACAATTTATTTTGCCAGAGAATTTAAGCTTATCCTGATGGAATCTGGTCCCAACACTACATACAGCAACCATCCCAGAATACATTGTACTGATACGCACACAGTAAGATGGAGTCTGACAGATAAGGAGAGAGTGACAACATGAGCTTTGGAAAGCCATTTAAAGATGGACCATGGCTGGGGACCTGACTGCGAGAGAGATTAGGAACCAGGACTGGATAGGTAAAGAGACACACACAATGCCAGGACTCAGGAGTTAGAATCCTAAAGCACAGTCTTAGTAGAGAGCAAATGTGCAGCTGAGACAGTACTCAAAGTCACATGCAGGTTTCTCTTGAAGGACCTGTTGAGCTTGACAGAAGTTAAACGGATCAAAGAATTAAGGTCGCAAGGAAGTAGCATTTACTGTGACAGGCTGTAAGTGGACACTTCCATGGATTTTGCAGGAGACTGACACAAGTATTCTAAATTTGAGATTACCTTAATATAAAACAAATACAGGAAATCACTTTCATCAGGAAGTCTGTTTTCAAGGATACACTGGAGTTTTTTTTAGAGCTACATGTATGTAGTGAAGGGGTAATTAATTAATGTGAGATTATAATTTTTTTTAAATATTGTTAATTAATATTCAATATTCAGAACTTGCACCACCCTGATCACTAATTTTAATAATAATCGGTTCTTTGCATCGGTCATGGAAAGTCTATATAGAGGTAATAAGAGGATCTAGAAATAACTAGTAATAATATATAACACTATTTGAACTCAATTGAACTGGAAGAGAAGGCTTTGCGGTTAGTGTACCGCTTGCGGTCAATACGCTGCTTGCTCACTAGATGGACTAAAGGAGCTCCTTTCTGTTTATGGCAGAAGGCAATGGTGAATTACAAAAGGTCTTAAGTATTTACTAACAAAATATTATTTCCCAACTCGTGGGGCTCGCTACAGCTTCAGGCAGTACCTAAACGCTTTCAGGGAATTCTTGTCATCCGCTGAGACTTCTGCTTCTTCCTGGGCTGCTGGGGAAAGCAGGCAGACGATCTCCGACCCAGTCCCGATCTCCGAACCAGTCCCAATTTCCTCTAGATGATCTGTGCATCTCCAGGACTTCCTATCTTGGCAGAAGACTTTCAGGTGCAGGCAGGATGTCCTGTGACGTGCAGTCTCAGCATGATGTCACGGTGGCTATGCAGGCAAATCACATGGAGGAATTTAGAACCTAATCCTGGTAAACTTTTGGAAGAGAGTTTCTAGGCAGTTCAGGATATAAGGCAGCACAAAAACAACAGCAGAGAGCACAGCTACAATGGCAGAGCACACGGATACAATGGCACAGCACATTGTGTTGCCTGCTCATCCCTTTTTATCAATACAGCCCAAGACTAATGGGCCTTTGGACACAGAATAGCCAGAATGGCAGTTAGCCAAGCCTGACCATATTGGGTGAAGCCATAGGCTTGCTTTACCCAAATATGGGCAGAGCACAGACCTTGCACAAGGCAACTGTGTGTACCTTGTTTACCACAGGGTTCAAAAGAAGTCTGGGCAGGCCACAGCCCTCAGATTCAGTGACTCCAGATTCTTTTGTCTTATTTCCTGCAGTTGCTTCTCCCCAAAACAGAAGGAAGGAGCGCAGAAAAACATGTCTGGGCAAGTCAGGACATCCATAAGCCTATTTTGGCCTATTTAGGCCTACCATGACAATGCACAAACTGATGAATGAAACAGTTTCTCTGTGATGTATTTAATCTGAAGCATTTAGCTTCCCCAAGGTATCATCTATCCATACCTTACCACTGTACATAGAAAGTAACACAATTTCTTACTGCATTGTAACAGAGTGAAATCATAGAATCATAGAATCATAGAATCATAGAATGGTAAGGTTGGAAGGGACCTCAAGGATCATCTAGTTCCACCCCCCTGCCATAGGCAGGGACACCTCCCACTAGTACAGGTTACTCAAGGCCTCATCCAATCTGGCCTTGAACACATCCAGGGAGGGAGCATCCACAACCTCCCTGGGCAACCTGTTCCAGTGCCTCACCACCCTCACTGGAAAGAACTTCCTCCTAACATCTAGTCTAAATCTCCCCTCTGCCAGTTTAAGCCCATTGCCCCTTGTCCTGTCATTGCAGGACCTTGTAAATAATCCTTCCCCAGCCTTCCTGTAGGCCCCCTTCAGATACTGGAAGGCTACTATCAGGTCCCCTCGAAGCCTTCTCTTCTCCAGGCTGAAGAGCCCCAACTCTCTCAGCCTGTCCTCATAGGAGAGCTGCTCCAGCCCTCTGATCATCTTTGTGGCCCTCCTCTGGACCCGCTCCAACACTTCCATGTCCTTCCTG
>VWZE01024411.1:60273-81540 GCA_013396675.1 Eubucco bourcierii
TTTTTTTTTTAAATTAAATACTTTTGCAGGTTCCCTAAACTAATTCAAAGCAATTAAAACAGTTTTACCTCATTCTGGCATATATATGAGGCACCATGCTCAGGTTCTTAATAGGCTACCTGAATAACTTCTAAGAAGTTGATAAAAACATTATACCTAAATATATTTTCTTCTTCTTGATACATAGCTATTGAAACCCCTCAGAAGGTCAGTGCTATTATAGGGCAATCATTCAGCTGTGTAAATACATCAGTTATCTAGAAGTACAAGCTCTTTTAGGGTATTACACCTTTATTAAAGAAGTACACAACATTCAATATTTTTAATGGACATACCACTCAGATGTCACTTTCTTAAACCAAATATACACAAATACTATTCACAAGCACTTACTGAACCAGCTTTAAGCACCTGAGTGGAAAACACAGTCAGTAGGTCAGTCCAAAGAAATCTACACAAAACAGTGTGTGTGCTGGTACATGTCAGGTGTAAATATTGGTAATGGAAAGAACCAAATATCTAACAGGTGAATTTTACCCAGATTCCCATCAGTCTAAAATACAAATGATACAATCCTTATTAGAACAGTAACTCACATTAGTTACATCTTTAAGCACAGAACAGTAGAGAAATTGTCACGTTTGCGCACCCAAGAAATCAAGGTGCATTAACTGTCAACATTTTTAAACTGTTACAATGAAGTTCATTATGATCAGAAACATTGGAGGTATAGTAAATATGACGATTGGCCAATGGATCAACTTAGAGAGTTCAAAACAGACAAAACTTAATATGTGCTTCAGTTTCTTAATAAATTAGATTTGTGTGGAGTGTTTCTTAGATAAACTTTAAGACTATTCAACAAATAATTGCTATTTATTAGAAGTCTTTACAAAAGAAGCTGTTTTGTAGCCAGACAATTAAACCAGAAATGTATACCTATATTTTGGGGTTTAAAATTAGTTAAAGCCTGAGATTTAGGGCTTTGCTCATTTCTCCTTGGAAGGAGGAACCAGGAAATTACAGACCTGTTAGCCTGACCTCAGTTCAGGCAAGGTTATAGAACAGGTTATCTTGAGTGCCATCAAAAAGCACCTACAGGATGGCCAAGAGATCAGGCCCAGCTGGCATGGGTTTAGGAAGGGCAGGTCTTGCCTGACCAACCTGATCTCCTTTTATGATCAGGTTACCTTCCTGGTGAATGCAAGAAAGGCTGTGGATGTAGTTTGCCTGAACTTCAGCAAAGCCTTTGACACCGTCTGCCACAACAAGCTCTTGGCAAAGCTGGCAGCTCATGGTTTGGATAGATTGACTCTGATATGGGTCAAGAACCAGCTAGAGGGCTGGGCCCAGAGAGTGGTGGTGAATGCTGCCACATCCAGTTGGCAGCTGTCACTAGTGGTGTCCCCCAGAGGTCAGCGCTGGACCCGGTCCTGTTCAATATCTTTATTGATGATCTGGACCAGGGGATTGAGTTCATCATCAGTAAGTTTGCAAATGACACCAGGTTAGGAGCAGGTGTCGATCTGTTGGAGGGTAGGAGGGCCCTGCAGAGGGACCTGGACAAGCTGGATGTGTGGGCAGAGGCCAATGGGATGAGATTCAACAAGGCCAAGTGCAGGGTTTTACACTTTGGCCACAACAACCCCAAGCAGCACTACAGCCTGGGGACAGAGTGGCTGGAGAGCAGGTAGGCAGAAAGGGACGTGGGGGTGATGGTAGATAGTAGCTGAACATGAGCCAGCAGTGTGCCCAGGTGGCCAAGAGAACCAATGGCATCCTGGCCTGTATCAGGAACAGTTTGGCCAGTAAGACAAGGGACATTATTCTTCCTCTGTACTCCGCACTGGTCAGGCCACACCTTGAGTACTGGGTCCAGTTCTGGGCCCCTCAATTCAAGAGAAATGTTGAGGTACTGGAACGTGTCCAGAGAAGGGTGATGAAGCTGGTGAGGGGCCAGGAGCGCAAGGCCTGTGAGGACAGGCTGAGGGAGCTGGGGTTGTTTAGCTTGGAAAAGAGGAGACTCAGGGGTGACCTCATGGCTGTCTACAGCTACCTGAAAGGAGATTGTAGCCAGGTGGGGCTGGTCTCTTCTCCCAGGCAACCAGCAACAGAACAAGGAGACACAGTCTCAAGCTGTGCCGGGGGAGGTATAGGCTGGATATTAGGAGGAAGCTCTTCATGGAGAGAGTGATTAGCCAGTGGAATGGGCTGCCCAGGGAGGTGGTGGAGTCACTGTCACTGAAGGTGTCCAAGAAAAGACTGGATGAGGCACTTAGTGTCATGGTCTAGCTAACTGGATAGGGCTGGGTGATAGGTTGGACTGGGTGATCTTGGAGGTCTCTTCCAACCTGGTTGATTCCATGATTCTATACTTTTGATTTAGCACAAGTCTCCATAAGGCAATGTTGAGGGCAAGGTTTCTCGTGCACATACATAGTTTTCCTTTAATTTTCAAACAGGGAACTTACCAGCTCAGACTGCAATCTCATACCCACATCTGTAAACATGGATTTCTTTAAGATCCAATATGAAGCTTGCCTTTATCTCCAGTGTCAGTAATACAAGATCAATCCCTTCAAGCACAAAATGCCAATAAACAAGTTGCGTACTTCATAGTTACAGTCTGTATTTGGGGCACATCAATATCCAATTTCAGCTTGTTCTGTCACATTCACTGTCCTTTATAGCTAAATTCTGGATAGCATCAGCAGTTCTTTTTGTGCCAGGGTCTTCCTTTTTTTTTTTTTTTTTCCTTCTTCCTCAGGCTCTTTTCCAGGCTTCTGGTCAGACTGCACAACTGCTGTGATCTTACTGGTATTGCAGTCCATTTTAATCCTAAACAGTTAATGAAAAGATTTTTCTCTGGGTTTTTTTGTTCATGTCTGTTGAAGGGTCCTGGAATTGCAGGAATGAAGAACAAGGAAGGGAACTTCAAACTAAATAGCCCTCCCTATTGTATTGTTAAGAGCAAATATGTTTGATTTCTGTGACAACCCACTGACCCTGCCAATCAAGCACTGGCTAATAAAGAGCTATGGTTTAGTGCAGTCAGCAGAAGGCAAGTTTTCAGACTACAAAACTCTCCTTCATTATTTTTTTTTTACTAACAGAGTAAGTCACAATTGCATTGCACTAGAAAGTTAGCTTTATTTTAACTTTAAACATCCCAAAACTCAGTACTAAGTGTCTAGCTATAGGGAAAAATCTATGCTGTCAAAGTAACAACTTTGTACAGTCCTGTAAAAACCTTCAAGATTATACTCTATACTACTTGTACTGGGTTTGGCTGAGCTGGAGTTAATTCTCCCCAGAACATCATCCTAGTGCTGTGCTTTGCAGTGCTGTAGCTGGGTGTTTGTTTTGGCTGCTGCTGAGATAAGCACCAAGGCAGTGCTTTTCCAACATTCCCCTGCCCCAAGAGTAAGCTGAGGGGTGGCCAAGATCTTGGGAGGGGACACAGCCAGGCCAGCTGACACGAACTGACCAAAGGGGTATACCATGCCATATGGTATCACCTAAGTAAAAGAAGGAAGTGTGGGAACATTTATTAATGGTGCCTGTCCTCAGAAGCAACCACATGTATTGAAGCCCTGCTTCCCAGAGAGTGCCTATGCATCATCTGCTGATGGGAAGTAGAGAATAACATCTTTGTTCGCTCTTGCTTCCATGTGTGGCCTTTGCTTTGGCTTTGCATCTTATTAAATTGCTTCTGTCTTGACTCCTGCACTTTTGTTATATTTTCCCTCTCCACTGTCCATCTAAGAAGGGGACTGATAGAGCAGCTTTGGTGGGCAAATACCTACCACATGTTTTAAGTAAACAGTAACATCTGCATAGTTTTGTTTCTGCTGTTTTAATGACTCTGAGTCCCCAGCTTTCAAGTTCCAATGAGAGTCTTAGTACAACTCTTTGAGCTATCCTTGAGGAACAAACAGTTTGCTCAATTAATTTATATACTGCAGTTTCCTCATTTAACTCATGAAATTAGTATTTCATGTTAAACATGACAACTTCTGTAACAAACTGAACTACTGCACATCTTTCCTGTTGAGATATTAGGGTTCCATTTAAACAAACTGCGAAATAATAGTAACAGATGAGTCAGTGATTACTGAACCCATCACTAAGTAGGGGATTTTACAGAGCTTGTTTTAACATCATGCAACAACTTTCCATTTTCTCTAAGCTTACTGATAAAATTCCTTTGTTACTACCAGCCACAAGAAGCCCCCAAAGTAGGGAGATACCTTGCTCAAGTCTCTCAGAAGCGAGATAAGTCCATATGCCAGAACCCTCTTAAAACATCACCTTAAATCTTAGACTCAGGAAATACAAAACAAACAAACAAACAAAATTGGAGTAGCTCGAAGCTTTCATTTGAAAAGCAAGACTGCATTCACTCAAAACTCAAGCACGTGAAACAGCACATCTCTTAAATCAACAGGTTGACTTGCATTCTAATCCAGCAAAATTTCTAATAAGTAGTATATAACAAGTCCATTGACTAGCTCATGGTATTATCTCTCCACTATAACCTATAATCAAGCCATACCCTCATGTACAGATAGACCTCAATAGTTTGCCACCCCATGAAAAAATATTAGGAAGGATCACTGATTTATGCATCTAAAGAGAGTCAGAACAGCATTACACTGACTTGAACTCCACGACACCAAACAGTTCTTGGATTACTGCCTCTGCCCAGTGATCACCAGAGGCAACATCACTTTCTGTTTTGAGGCTCACATTGTTTATCTTACATTTAGTAACTGCTGTGAAGCAAGAGACACTTTTGTTTACATCATTGCTACTCAACTAGTACTAGGAACACCCAGTCAACTACCTACCTCTATGAGCACTGGTAAGTAAACAGAGCAGGAAAAACATACTTCAGTTTAAAAATAACATGAGGAACATATAAGTTTATATAGCATCTGTTGTGGAAATTTAAGTCTTACTGCTCTAATTTTGCAGTTTATTTGTATGTGTCATTTACATGCCAAAAGCAACAGTATCCTAGCTCCAACATTTTGGAATTTGTATATGCTAGATAAACTTAAACCAGGCATATTGGTTTAAGAAAAAAAACCAGAGGAACTTGGAGGCATTTAAACTCTAAAGGGACATGAATAGCTTTTGGTTTTGTAAGGAAAATCCAGAAACAATTCCTTTCTTCTGCATTTCACCATTTGTATGCCTTACCCACTTCAGCATATACTTCCTCCTTTTAACTCAGGTAAGCCTTAAGAGGTCAGAATATCTGACCATAGTCCTTACAAGTAAGGCAAAAAATCTCAGCAGTTCCCCAAAGTGTAATATCTGTATATAAGCACTAATGATTCTGCAGTTTCAGAACACTGTCTCAAATTCCCCACTAGATGGTAGCTGAATACTATCTTGATTGTACACTATTTTACAGTCTATAGTAGCCACAAGAGCTACATCTCATGATTACAAATTTATCACAGTATCTTTACTAAAGGATGTGGTCAGAACAAATTTATTATGAAGATAAATGAGGACTAAACCAGATTTGGAGGTCCAAATTTACCTAGGATTGAGTGAGAAAAGTTACAAGCAAGACAGAGAAGCCTAAGAAGTCACATAACACATGAATGTCAATATCTCCACTAACCCAGCACATCTCTTCTGCAAGACATAACACCTTTAGCCAGACTGCACTTCTTATAAACCTGGCAGTGACCTATGAGACCCTAATCATGCTTCCTCTGGAGAACAAGATTTGCTTTCATCTTCATCTCAACTTCTCAGTGAAATTGGTTCTAATTCATCATAAGCTTTTACAAATATAACAAAAAATAAACACAAACAAACTTCAAGACATCTAAAAATTTCTTCATTTACTAAGTAAACATTTGAGAACAACAGAAATACTCCCCAAAGGCTTTAGAAAAAACATATGAACTTTGCTTACGTAACACAGGGTCCTCAGTCTAATACTTAGTGCCTACCAATCTCAAACATGGAGTTGCTTTCGCACTTATAATAACTGAAAAGATAAACAATACTTGTTCAAAACTGAATTGTTTAGCATACAAGGCAATCCTCTATACCATCTAAACAAAGAGCTACACAGAAAGAGTTCTTGCTCATTGCTACAGATAATGAATCAGAAGGTTTTGCACATGTGACTCCTAAAAATACAAGTCTGATGGAAAGCAAAATCTGCAATTTAAATATAAGTAATTAACTGATTGTGCAGGAATACATCGAGACTTGATTTCATACTGCAGCTACAGTATACAATAAGACATAAGCCTACAACTGGCTTCAGGCAGTAAGACTCAACTTCTTAGCAGAAAGCCAGCAGTCTTCAAGCAGTTTGAATCCCAGTATGGACAAATTCTGTGTCAGAAACAGCTGTACCTTCCCACAGCAAGCAGGATGAGTACACTGTTTCCTTCACATGTCTGAAAAAAGTTTCCATACTATGAAATACAGCTGTACACAAGACCAAATGACATATTCATGAGAATTGCCTTCTGTCATGCATTTAGATGCATCCACCTGATTAAACACTTCCAAGGGAGAAGCATGTATTGTGTACCTGGAAAGTGCAGGTACGCAATCAAGATACATAGCTTGTGAGTACTCTATTACACCCTTCATTTTGTGGGTACTATATTACTTTCTAAGGTACTTCCTTCCCTACCACATTCTGCATCTCAAGTGAAAATACTAAGGAACTATTAAAACTTTCAGTAGCATATGAAGTACACACTGTCAATCCCTCTATCACAGATTCAATAAAAAAGAATGGCTAAAGTGGACTGGTAACATTTTGTACTTTAATTAATTATGGTTCTTTGAGAAGTCATCTGCCTACCACAGATACGTAACTGTAGCAGATTTTTCTATGAAACCCATGTCAAGTCAGTCTCATTTAAAGTCCAAGTAACAATAAGACTCTTAACTATTTTTAATTAGCAGAGATTAGCTAAGGACAAGGTTTGGCACCCAACGCAGTAGACCTAAATACCAGATGAAGATCTTTAGAAGTGCTTTTCTGGAAAAAAAAATTATATTCAGGATTAATTCAGGAATATTCTCTCAAAGTAATGCCTACTTACTGTTTATTAATCTAAAGTAAGGTGATAAATAGCTCAACAGAAAACTCATTCATATATGCTTGTCTTTGTGCCTCAGTCCCAACATGCTGTTCTGTTGCTGTCAGATATGCCGGTGTTTCTGTACACTGAAGAGAAGAAACCACTACAATCTGTTCTCTCCTTAGAAACACAAGCTGTGTTTGGCTGGCTGAAGAAAAAAATCTGTCAAACTAGTAAATATGTTACAGTACTTGACAATTTCACTGAACTAAGTTTAAGAACTGAGCTTTTAGAATTCCTAAGTGAGCTACATCACTGTAAGCTTTGTTTGCATGCTTTTTTAACATCATTAGGAAACGTATCACACTACATTGTTAAACACTAAATTTTTGCCATCTGTCAGGTATGAGAAGAGAGAAACATCAAGCCTACAATATGACGTGATAGAGTTCAGGACCCTGAGACTCTAAGCTTTTGCCTATTTTGTCAAAAGACAAGATTACCTCTTGCACAACAAAAACACACACTGGTAATTTCCCACATTAAATTATTACCTACGATACCTTGTTTTCTTCTTTATTGGAAATCTTGCTACCTAGCCTGAACTGCAAGCAGAAGATCATTTCCATTTTCATTATCTAACAAGTATTCTTTATTAGCCAGATCACATACAGCTTCCTTCCAGATTTACTAGTACTAGAAGTATTCTGCACCCTTGAACATCAGAGACAGCACTGAACTTTTAACTTACATGGCATGTCACAAGGTGCCTTAGACCCCTGGGGTGAAGGGGACAATCACAAAAGATGACACAAAACAACACTGTTGTTCTTATTATAACAGAAGACACTGAGCTACTTCACCTGCTCTTCTTCCCCACCCCTTCCAGCCAATTACAGAAGTATTCACTTAAAGTATTCTGTTACCCTGCACACACAAAAAAATTATGAAAATAATTTGAAAATGAGTCTATTTCTCCAGTTACATATCTTACATGATTTACTTTGCAATCCAAATTTTTCTAAAGCTCTGAAACCTAGAAAACCCATTCCTAATTACAAAGTCTCCATTACAGCAGATCATCAATAGTCTATTATGTAGTTCAAAAACCGGATGCTCAAGTACTGCTTTAATACACAATGCCTATAATAATGCATCAAATAAAAGATTTTTTAAATCAATGTATAGAAAGGCACATAAGGTCAAACATTTTAGAAGCAAATAGTGGTATCTGTTAGAGATATTAATAAGACTTTTAAGTTAAGATAATTTCCACTTTTTTACGCCTTCCTTTAACAATGAAGCTGAAAGCAAACATCTTAGATTTATGGACTGATAACTTAGAACAAAGACCATTATTTCAATGTAAAAATTTCTCTTTCACTTGCAGCTAAACCTGCACAGAGGAAAGATCTATCACATTTGGGACAGAGTGAACAATTAAAAAGGAAAGAGAAAGGGCAAGAACACAGCTCAGACTGTGAAGAGGGACCTGGGGGTCTTAGTGGACAAAAGGATCAACATGAGTGAACAGTGTGTGCTGCAGCGGCAAAGAAAGCCATCAGGCTGCTGAGATGCATTAATAAGAGTGTCACGACCAGAGATAAAGATGTCACTCTCCCACTCTGCTCAGCACTGGTCAGGCTGCTCATTGAGTACCGCATACAGTTTTGGTCCCTGCTATGCAAGAAGGATGTGGACAGGCTGGGAAGGGTCCACAGAAGGGCAAAAAAGAATGATCAGAGGACTGGGAGACCTGTCATATGAAGGAAGACTGAGAGAAGTGGGTTTGTTCAGGTTTGAGAAGAGAAGGCTTAGGGGACACCTTATAATCATGTACAAGTACATAAAGGGCAGCTATCATGAGGAGGGAAACTCCATTTTTACAGAGTAACGTGGTAAAGATGAGGGGTATGGAGACTAGCTACTACTAGGGAGGTTCAGACTGGATGCCAGGAAAAAAAGTCACTATTCAAACTATTACACATTGGAATAAAGTCCCAAGGGAGGTGGTGGTTTCCCCTACATCACAGAATTTCAAGGTTCGGCTTGATGGGGTGCTGGGTAATCTCTTTTAAACTATATTCTTATCCTGAAAGGTTGGACTAGATGATCCTTCAGGTCCCTCCCAACCTGGTATTTTGTGGATCTATGAATCTAATTTTGCTGAGATGATGAACTCACCATGAACTCACTGAGGCTATGATTTAGATACGCTTCAAACAAACAAACCAGCAAAGTCAAATTTGGGCATATTTAAGGTGCTGAAAGCAAACACAGAAGAATACAGTTAGTACCCTTGCCCTCATTTCAACAGAAGGTACATTAAAAAATCAGTATTGGGATGACAAATACTCACAAATTTCAAGACCAATATCTTAACACTTCTTTTTTACCAGTTCTTGTAGGTTTTTGGTTTGGTTTATTGGTTTTGGTTGTTTGTTAGAAACAAACTAGCTAGAACAGAGTGGTATTAAATCTAATTTATTCTATACGGACAAACTTTTTAATTAAAGGTGTCAACTTGCACAGCTGGAAATAAACAAGTGGGCTTAAACCTGACACTGAGACAGGTGAAATATAAAAGTACAAAAAGGTTAGATCTGCACTGGGCTTTCAGAAAAGCGCTGTTAGTTCAGCACACTCATTAAAGAGCTGTAGGTTGAAAAGAAAGTTGAAGTCAATATAGTCAACAATACCCTTCTGAACAGAAGGGTTTCTTTTTCATCCTTTCATAAATGACAGCAAGGAGAAACTGAACACCTATTTAATTTATCCAGTCATATCTTCCATCCACTGCTGTTTTTTCCTCACAGAACATTCCATTGTGCATTGCCCAGTGTAGATATTTTCATAGCATGTATGTAGATATTTTCATAGCATGTATGTAGATATTTTCATAGCATGCATGTTCTATCTGCAATTCTTTCACATTCAAAAGCTTCAAATGCTTATGAGAGTTATACCTACTGATCAAGTCCTTATAAGACAATTAGCTATATAGTGCTATTATACCAATGAGATTCTGTAAGAGTTGAAAGTTAGAAGTTTCCATACTTCAACTACTACAAAATTGAAAACAGAAAGTAACTTAAAAGAACAAGAATAAATGTGAGAAGTAGCATAACAAAAACAGTGAAAAAACAGACCACAAGCCAGTGTACATTTACTACATTCTAAAGTTTTCTTTTTGTTACAGGATCTAAGTCACAAGGAAAACCTGTTCTGTTGTACATTCTCTCCTCTACTAAGGGATTTCATAGAATCATAAAATCATAGAATGGTAAGGTTGGAAAGGACCTCAGGGATCATCTAGTTCCAACCCCCTGCCATAGGCAGGGACACCTCCCACTAGTACAGGTTACTCAAGGCCTCATCCAACCTGGCCTCGAGTACTAAGGTACTAAAGAGGTCTGTGATCTAGATGTCAAATCACACAGGAAATTCTACAGTTTGAGACCATGACAAGTTAGAGGAGAAATCAGTGCTTTAGTGACATGTGTCAGGTGTTAGATCAATACACAGAGGAATAGCATGCTGCCCCTGCCAAGCCTTCCATCACTGTGACAGGTCATGACTGTGATAAACAGAACAGGAGGGTCATCAGTTATTGCTGTATTTTAACCCGAGATGGCATTTGAGCACCACACAGCCACTTCTTCACTCCCCACCAGTGGGATCGGGGGAAAAGAATCAGGTTTTAAAAAATTAAAATTCATGGGCTGAGATAAAGACAGTCAAACAGAACAGAAAGAGGAATAACAACAGTAACAATAATAGTAGTAATACTACTACTACTACTACTAATAATAATAATAATAATACAAAACAAGAGATGTGCTACACAATTGCTCAGCACCTACTGATTGATGCCCAGCTAGTCTCAGACATAGTGCTCCTGAACAATGCCTTCCTGTATACATACTTAGCATGACATCATATGGTATGGAACACCCCTTTGGCTCATTTGGGTCAGCTGTCCTTGCTGTGTCCCCTCCCAGCCTCTGTGGGCAGGTCAGTTTAAGAATCATTGACAACTTCTGTGTAAGACCGAATACCTTCATTTTGTTTTACGTAAAATATATAAAGAAATAAACCCCAAAAAAACAGTTTGCAGAATTAGGAACAATACACCCATAACAACTAATTATTCTTTCAGAAGTCAGACCTTGAGGCAAGAGAATGCTACCAAGTGTAAAGACAAACATGTTCCTCCAGCTGTTTGCCATACTTATTGGACGTAATAAACTTGATGTGCTGGAGGCTATAATTAATCTTTACTAAGTGAACACTCCTCTTATGATGACTTGCCTACTGATGACTTGCCTACTGAGCTGTCTAATGACACTTAAGGCTTTGATAAGTAAATAAATTAGTTCATTACTGTCAGGCAGTCTTTTTTTTTTTTTTTTCCTTTTGAAGGAGATCACAGATTGCTGTAGCTTGCCTTGCTCAGTCATCACCAGCTACAATACACTGACCCTACAGCTGACAAAAGGACATTCCATTTCAGAGCTCTGAACTCAAATCTCTGCAGTACTTCCAATAATTTAATTTGTAAAAAAAAAAAAAAGAAAAAGCTGGTGATCTTCACTGCTAGGAGCTTAGTCTGAAAATGAATTATGTTGGAGAGTGACATTATTATTTGCTTTTTCATTACTAGATCTCATGGCTCACAATGCATGTAGAAGTAAAGTTGCAGTGCCCTCTTGTGAACAGTCAAATCTATTTTTTGAAGAGGTGGTTTCAGTACTAATATTGTGAGGGTAGGGCAACATTTGTGCTACAAACTGCCTTTTAAGTGAAAACATGGCATTTGTCAAAAGATTGCTTTGTATATAAAAGTACATAGACCTCCATATAACTGTTCTGAAACTGACAAATATGTTCATATAACACTAATTTAAAAATTTAAACTTCACAGAACTTACTAAAAGCAAAATAATTTCTTTATTCCTAACTTCCAAATAGGTGAAACCAAAAACCAATTTCTTGCAGCCATTATCATAGTGCCAAATCTTCTTTGAAGTGCTACCAAAAAAAACCCAAATACCATGTGTGCACACACTCACTCAAGAAGCCCCTACAGCTTACACATTAAATAAGTAGATTGACAAGGAATGTTGGGAAAGGTAATTACCGGTGGAAGTTGGGGGGGTGGGGGGAACCAACAAAAAAAAAAAAGGGAAAACAGTTTGTACTAAGAAGAGTAAAAGTAATAAAGATGTTAACAATCAAACCCAGTAAAGCCAAAATCATAGAATCATAGAATAGTAAGGTTGGAAGGAACCTCAAGGATCATCTAGTTCCAACCCCCTGCCATAGGCAGGGACACCTCCCACTAGTACAGGTTACTCAAGGCCTCGACCAGCCTGGCCTTGAACACCTCCAGGGAGGGAGCATCCACAACCTCCCTGGGCAACCTGTTCCAGTGCCTCACCACCCTCACTGTAAAGAACTTCCTCCTAACATCTAGCCTAAACCTTCCCTCTGCCAGTTTAAACCCATTGCCCCTTGTCCTGTCATTACAAGACCTGTCAATAGTCCCTCCCCAGCCTTCCTCTAGGCCCCCTTCAGATACTGGAAGGCTGCTATCAGGTCCCCTCGAAGCCTTCTCTTCTCCAGGCTGAAGACCTCCAACTCTTGTAGTCTGTCCTCATAGCAGAGCTGCTGCAGCCCTCTGATCATCTTCGTGGCCCTCCTCTGGACCCGCTCCAACACTTCCATGTCCTTCCTGTGCTGAGGGCTCCAGAACTGCACACAGTACTCCAGATGGGGTCTGACGAGAGTAGAGTAAAGGGGCAGAATCACCTCCCTTGCCCTGCTGGCCACGCTGCTCTTGATGCAGCCTAGAACTCGGTTGGCTGGCTGAGCTGCATGTGCACACTGCATGCTCATGTTGAGCTTTTCATCAACCCAGACTTCAAGGTCGCTTTCCTCAGGGCTGCTCTGCAGTCATGCAAAATGCAATCCTAATTCCTAGATATCTATGGAGAACAAATAGAGGATGGTGCTGAAGTTTTGTACAAGCAATGCATGGCTAATTGGATAGAGCAAATAATTAAGATTTTGCTTTTAGAGAACTAGTTAGAAGTGAGATGAACATTAGCAGGTTAACTGAGTCATTCCATGGTCAATTTTTGTATTCCACAGCATTACAAAATACAAGATTAGTTATAAATATCTGAACATTTACTAAAGTCTTATACACCATGAGAAAATTAAACAAATGACATGGAAAGACCAGAAACAATACTATAAATTGATTCCGTTGCCTAGGAAGTACACATTAGAATTAACTTCCTGAAAAGTGAGTGTGTGTTACCTGCTAACAAATATTTTGCTAAAAGATTCCAAATTTCTCATTGCCCCTGCATACATCTGGTTTCTTATACACAGTAATAGTCAACCACTGATCAAAGACAGTCACCAGTAGACTAAGATGTACATTTCAGTAAGGTTTCCACATGTAACATTTTAAAAGGCTTTAATTGCACCATTTCACTTCCTCACTGGTAAAGAGATTTCACAGAAACGAAGCTTAGCACAAGTAACGCAGGCCAGAACATTCACAAGTCAAAAGTTCATCTTGCCACATTAACTTATCACTTGTCAGCAGATGTTAAATATTTGACTTCAGCTAAAGGAGTCAAGGTCCAACAGAACTTCATTTGTTTAGGCCCGGATCCAATCCAAAGCATTATTTCAACTGAATTTAGGGACACAAGTCCAAATGGCTACAGAAACCCAAGGAAACAAACCCTCCCTCCTCTGATTTCCTAAAACCACTTGCAAACAGCCATAGCTCTGCTCTACCTTCAGCTTTCTCTTGGATAGTTTCAGTAATACAGACCAGCAAAAAGGTCTGTTTGTGTGGCTCTTAAAGACTGTGGCTTTACTAGGGATTGCCTAAGCCACTTCAGCCAAATGAGTGCTGAATCCTGCAGAGTTTACCTCAAATCAGTTCTCAGGAGAAGATAATTTAGGACACATAAAAGTAAAACTTCTTTGGTTTAGAAGTTTTACAATCAGGATCCTACTAAGAACTATATAGCAGACACAGTAGTCACACACAGAATCTGGAGTTATACCACACAAACCAACAGTATTTCCAGTTTAGAAATTTTGATCAAAATTGATTATTGTAGGGCACATATTTTAAGTGCTCAAATATACAGTTTACAGAATTCAGTAGTATTAGCCATTACTTCATGGTAATGATGAAATTTACATAGTACCATATTTATTTTCAGAAGTCTTGAACTGCAAATATTCCTTCTATTAAAGTAGAAGCACACTGCAGATGCTTCACTTTAAATATGCAACGCATGACTGACACAAAAGCCCACTCTTTTGTAAAATTTGTCTAAGAGCACATTATTTTTTGTCTAAGTTACCAATATGGAATTACAAAGACCACATCCTTGTTTTCAGGTTCATAATTACTTGGCTATTACCTCAGTGCGAATTTGAGGTTTATTTCTGAAGCCAACACAAGAGATTGAATCACTGCTTCACAGCTGCATGACGAGTTTTGTAAAGCAGCCGATGGTAATCACATTTCTCAGACAAGAAATTGACTACATTATTTAACTTACAAAACAAACTTCTGAACGTAGTCAAGATCATGCAGATCTGTCGAGACATTCTACCAGTCTGGTATCAGAAAACAAGCTTCAGAAAAAACAAGTTCCTGTCAGTCCTCCAGCCTGTCAAGGTCTCTGAATGGCAGTCTTGTCACCGAACACATATGCTAGTCTTCCCCCACTGCTGTGTCACCTGCAAACTCCTCCAGGATACTGCAAGCTCCTCTGAACAATTGATAAATCTTTTAAGCAGAACTAGTTTCAGTATGGATCCCTGGGATAGTCTATCTGTTACCAACATTTATGAGAGGTATTAAACACTCTCCATGCCAAATTATCCAGTTTTCCACTGATTATCTACCCAATCTGAGCACTTTGACAGATAAATACTACAGAAGATGCTGTGAAACGCTTTTCAAAAGTCGAGATAAGTGGCAGTCAGTAATTTTACCATAGCAAAATACGCCATACCCTGTAACAGTAGTTCTTCCCTATCAGAAAAGAGGACATCTGTAACTTCACCGGCAGCTAAAAATTAAAGTTCATGTCCTGCTTCAGCGCTAAAATACCTCTGTAAAGGCCACAAGAGGGCAGCAGACGCTTTCTACACTCTAAAAATCTAAGTGTCGTGCGGCTGCTTCTAAGCAGCCATTCGCATTGCTCAGCTGAGCTGTTTTACCGCCCTGTGACATAAGAGGGCACCTCGGACATCTGTTTGAGAGGACAGAGGGCTCTCAGGAGGCAACATACGAATGCCGGACTGCAGGAAAGTCAGTTTCCAGGGTTTATTTCACTGGCTTAATATTAAAGAATAAAAGAGAATTAAGAGTAAGGCATAACGTAACAAGCATTTTGCTGCCCGTTTTGTGGCAGTATGGCCCATCTATATAAAGTTAGAAAGGAAACAGCATTTTACACCAAAGTGCTACACTGAAATGTAACTTCCTTTTTTTTTTTTTTCTTTTTTTCCCTGCCTTTTTAAGAATTGGCATCATGGACAGCCCCGCAGAACGGTGGGATTGGAGTGAAATTCAGTTGCCAGCCTAGTGGTGTTCCCCACGGCTCAGTGCTGGGGCCAGTTCTCTTCAATATCTTTATCAATGATCTGGATGAGGGAATTGAGTGCTCCCTCATTAAGTTTGCTGATGACACTAAACTGAGCAGGAGTAAAAGCTCTGCAGAGCTCTGGACAGGCTGAATTGATGAGCTGAGTTCACTTGTATGAGGTACAATAGGTTGGGGCAGGGTCCTGCACTTGGGTCACAACAACCCCATGCAATGCTACAGCCATGGGCTGGAGCAGCTGGAAAGCTGCCCAGCAGAGAAAGACCTGGATGTGCTGGCCAACAACCGGCTGAACCTGAGCCAGCTGTGTGCTCAGGTGGCCTAGGCCAACAGCATTCTGACCTGGATCAACAATAACATGGCCAACAAGAGTAGGGAAGTGATCATGCCCCTGTACTCAGCACTGGCAAGGCCACACCTTGAACACCATGTTGGGTTAGCCTCTTCTCCCTAGTATCACAGAATTGTAGAATGGTCTGGGTTGGAAGTGACTTCTGAAGATCATAGCCTGAAACTGTGCCAAGGGAGGTTTACATTGGGTATTCGGAAAAACTTTATTACTGAAATAAATGGTGGTGGTCAGCCTGCCCAGGAAGGTGATGGAGTTGCCATCCCTGAAGGTGTTCAAGAAACATGTGGACACAGTACTTTTGGACACGGTTTAATGGACGTGGTGGTATCAGGCTGACAGTTGGACTCAATTATCTTGGAGGTCTTTTCCAACTGGAACTATTATTCTATGACTTTAGGGATTTACTTCATGTGCTCTTCACAAATGACATTACACATATTAACGTGGATGGGCACGTGACATAAAACAGCATCTCCAGATGAATTTTAAGTGATGCTTAAGGGCTACTTTCTCCCTAAGTACGTAAAAGAGGTCTTGTATCACCTTTCTTCTTCAAATGTGATCTTCACAGAATACACATTTAGCTCTGCAAATTTACTGAGTCTCAGCACCCATATTCACAAGTGGTCTCAGCCTATCAAGATACAAACTTCTGTTCTTTCAAAAGATAAATCAGCAAATCTTTGCCAAAAATCAGAAATTGCTAAAATTGGTTACTGCCAGCAAAGGCCTAAAAATAGGCTTTGGAAATTTTTTAATGAACACATGATTTAATAAAAAAGTACTTTTTCAGTATGCCCAGATTTAAAACCTTCTTCTATTCTGCCTATTTCATGATGGACTTCATTTTAGTACTAACACTATGGTTTTACCAATTAACAGTGTAGTTGTGGCTGTCATTGTGGCAAGCAAACTACAGATGTAGGTGTTTGAGAAAAGCGCAATGAAAGCAGTTTTAGAAATCAGCATTTTGATACTTCTGAACTATAGGTTTTATCAATTTACATCACTGCCCAGGTGCCAGGTAAACTTTTAGGACACATCCTGCTGAGAGTAAAACATTCTGGCTGTCAAGGGATTTTCATCTTATTTAATTAACAATCAGATTTTTATTTGCAGTTATTTATACACAATACATTTATATTCACAATTCCAGCTTCCCTTTCTGATCCATATCGTTGGATGTGTTTCACAGTCAAGAGTTAAATTTTGTCCTAATGTTAGCAAGGTTTATAACCATACCCTGTTTTACATCTGCCTCTGCAAGGCCACCAGAGAAACTATTTCCGTGTACTTACTTTGCATCTGCAGTGTTTCACATCTGCAGTGTTTCACATCTGCAGGTGCACAGCATCACTACTCCTTGCAGGAGGTCCAGTGTATTCCAGATCAAACAAATCTACACACTACCAGAACTCCACCATTTGAACTTACGTGAACCCATGACTTTGGCTGCATTCAGCAGTAGAATGCTGTGGGGACACTCACCTTGCAGACTTGCTAATGACTCCAGAAGTCATCAAGAGAAAGTTGTTTGTTTCTTATTTATGCTGCAGGTTTGGAGACGATGCACTGAACAGCCATAACACCTCAGCAGGGGCTCAGTTTGCATGGCACAAGTCTTCACCTGCATCATGGATTCCTACGAGGCTTTTAGAGCATGTCTACAAAGCCTTATGAATAGTTGCTCTAATAACAGCAATCTGTGCAGACAGCTGCTCTCTGCTTTCCCAAGTCACACAGAGTGGCTAGTGAGAAGGATCAAAGCAGTCACTGTGGCAACAGCAGAGTCTCAGCAGCTGATTCAGTTGCATGTGAACTTCATTCCAGTCCTGACCTCAATTCCCCTGCAGCAACTTCATGGATAATCAAAGTACAAGAAATCAGGCAAGTGCAGCAACTGATTTCCTCTTTTGTTTTTTTTTTTTTTTTCTCCCAGAAAATTGTATCCCACAACAACAGGACGATAAATGGTGAATGCCATTGCTTTGGGTACACAGGACTTCTCCCTCTGTACACACTACAATGTGTTACAAGGCACCCGCATGGTAAACCCTAAGGTGGAATAAGTTTTTGTAGTTCTGTGGGAGTTGAAAACATAAAACTCACGTGTCCTAACTCTGTTATACATGGGTCATCTGAGGAAAAAAAACCAACCAACCAAAAAACAGAAAATAGAGGGAATAAACTGAAAATATTCTTCCAGTCTTATCAAATACAACATTCTAGAAGAGTGTATGTTATGATACAACAAGGCAATATGATTACATTGTGAAGCAGTGGTGCTCAGAAAACAAAGATCTCATAGAATGTATAAAATCTGCTGAAATTATGATTGTTTGAAGAAATGGTAGTAATGCAAGACAGCAACATAGTGGCAAAAAGAAAATCTAGTACTAGGCAGAAGTGAATGCCAGAACAGAGGAGATATCAACATTTAATTCTGTACATTTAAGCAACCTGCTTTATTGTTTTAAGAGGATCCATCCAGACATTAAGCGCTCATGAGATTCAATGTCCTTTTGTGCAAGAGAATAACTAATAGCATGATCCTATTTTCAGTCATTCATGTGATTCACCATTCTAAGACTGTGCTCTCAACTTAGGACAGTGCCATTCACACCATCTACAGCTGAGAGCCCTTCACAGTGTTATGATAGTGTTGATTGCTTTATTAAAGCAGTACTACCACTGGTTGTCTAATTCTAGTTAAAAAAGAGAATGCTGTTTTCCTCCCCCAAGAAGTATGTATTGCTTTTCCTACAGAGGTTAGAGTGGAAACATGAATACTTTCTTTTAAAAACCACTGGGCTGAAAAGAAGGTAAAGTATGTTAATTTTTCAAGTTGTTCTTTTGTTAATGAAAGTAGAAAGTCTCTAGCATTGGCTAAAAGAAAAAAGTTGTACAGAAACTTTAGCATGACTGCAGACAGCAGTCCTTATGATCACCCTGACAGCAAAATTAGAAGTTTTACCCATGAAAAAGCTCAGGAGAAAGAAGTGCTGAAAAGCTAAAACATTCAAGAAGCTTTCTTAAAGGCTTGTCTTCTACACTAATTCTGGATTAAAATCTTGCTTTATACTTGAATCTATGGAAGCTCAGTTGAGCTATCTAGAAACTCTGAAATCAATTTATGTGTCACAACATAAAGTATGTAAAGTATTCAATGAGTATGACATTCAGTATAGTGATGAACTTGTCTTAAATGGTATCCTAAATACAGAAGCAACAGGTTGGAGAGAACTAGCAGTATAATCCTAGTTCCCTGCTATTAAGCTATGAAAGGGAGCCTTAACATGAGATTTAATATTTCTGTGCATATAGTCCTCCCAGGCACAATATCCAAGTGTATATGACTCTAATTAGGAGTTGTGTTGGAATTCTTAACAGTCCTTAGATCAGCTCTTCCTAACAGTTATGTAACTGCTCACTTATATAGCCTTTTTGTATTTTTATGCCACTGTAGTTAAAACTGCAAGCAAGCCCCTTCAGATTCTCCTTTCAACCATGTCAGAAACTTGCTCCTCCAGCTTTTTTCTCTGGTCTGCTACATGGAATAAGCCTTTTAACAACTGCGTAGCTTAAGACTCTTTTTAAAAAAAAAAAAAAAAAAAAAAAGTTATTACAAATAACAACCGAGTCCTAGGCTGCATCAAGAGAAGCGTGGCCAGCAGAGCAAGGGAGGTGATTCTGCCCCTTTACTCTGCTCTCGTCAGACCCCACCTGGAGTACTGTGTGCAGTTCTGGAACCCTCAGCACAGGAAGGACATGGAAGTGTTGGAGCGGGTCCAGAGGAGGGCCACAAAGATGATCAGAGGGCTGGAGCAGCTCTCCTATGAGGACAGGCTGAGGGAGTTGGGGCTCTTCAGCCTGGAGAAGAGAAGGCTTCGAGGGGACCTGATAGTAGCCTTCCAGTATCTGAAGGGGGCCTACAGGAAGGCTGGGGAAGGATTATTTACAAGGTCCTGCAATGACAGGACAAGGGGCAATGGGCTTAAACTGGCAGAGGGGAGATTTAGACTAGATGTTAGGAGGAAGTTCTTTACAGTAAGGGTGGTGAGGCACTGGAACAGGTTGCCCAGGGAGGTTGTGGATGCTCCCTCCCTGGATGTGTTCAAGGCCAGATTGGATGAGGCCTTGAGTAACCTGTACTAGTGGGAGGTGTCCCTGCCTATGGCAGGGGGTTGGAACTAGATGATCCTTGAGGTCCCTTCCAACCTTACCATTCTATGATTCTATGATTCTATGATAATACGAATGTAAAGTGTATTGCAAAGCACTATTTCTACATTTTTATCTTGAAAACAGCACTTGGCACTTAAGGCACTTAGCTGTCTATGTTTGAAAAAATACTACGTGAAGAGAATGGTTTATGGTGGACTTCAACAAACAGGATAGGCTTATCGTGAACTTTGTTGAGAAGCCTGTGCCCCGTTAGCCTCAGCCATCAGTTTTTTAAAACGGCCTGAGAAGACATGCCTGAGGTTATACTCGCCCTCTCTTCTCTCCGCTTTATTTACCTTTGAAAGGCAGGAATTAACTTTGCTCTCCTGGCTGGTACTTTGGCGAAATTTGGTGATGCTTTCAGAAGGTCAAATTAACTAAAATCTTGGTCACACAGGTGCTCCCTACAGAGTCTTACCTAATAAGCTGCATCTCGAGTGGAGACGTTAAACGAACCACCAATGTTTTAATGCAGTGCAGGCACCTTTGCCCGCTGACCCAGGCGGGAACCTTCCTCCTGTGAGGTAACGCCACGGCACAAATCCCGGGCCCGGCGGCGAGGCGGGCTGGGCTCTGCGCTGAGGCGCTGCGGGGCCTCCCGCCGCGCTCGTCACGCGGAAGATGCCGACAGCCACTGCGAGCCTCGCGGAAACGTGTCGGAGCTCCGAGTTTCCTTTCTCAGGGAAAATCCCCGCTCCCTTCGCCGCCTGGAGTCTGGCACTCTGGGTGGGCACCCCTCCAGCCAGCGCTGCGCCGGCCACCCCTCCATTGGGGCGCCGCCAACAGCGGGGCCTGGCCTCTGACAGAGCCTCCAGAGTAAACGCGCCCGGGATTGGCTTCTGTCAGCGAAGGGGGCCATATTGGATCGTCTCACACACCATTTTATCGGCTTGGCGGCGGCACTCCCTCAGCTCCCCTCCCCACTCAGGGCAGCCCCCTCCTGCGGGGGCTGCGGCTATGAGGTGAA
>VWZE01024414.1:0-25043 GCA_013396675.1 Eubucco bourcierii
TCAACTCATTGCTCACAGACACTTCACCTTTGCTGAAACAGACTTCATCTTGCCTGCTGGAGCGTGGAATGCATTTAAAATCAAAAGCTAGCACTGAGAAAGCAGAAAAAGAATCATAGAATTATAGAATGGTAACACTGGGAGGGACCTCAAAGATCATCCAGTTCCAACTCCCTGACATAGGCAGGGATACCTCCCACTAGCACAGGTCACTCAAGGCCTCCTCCAACCTGCCCTTGAACACCTCCAGACAGGGAGNGCCCAAATCTCTCAGCCTGTTCTCATAGGAGAGTTGCTGCAGCCCTCTGATCAACCTCGTGGTCCTAAAAAAGAAGCCCCAGGCTAGAAGGAATGCTGCTAACCAGAGTGCTTGGGGACATCAGGGACAAACCCCACTTTGACACAAGAGGGACAAACCGCTCTGTTGGCCTTGCACTGAACACTTTCCTTCCTCCTCTCCCTGTCCTGGCTCTACATCAACAAGCTCAAGAGAGATGTTGAGGTGCTGGAAGGTGTCCAGAGAAGGGCAACAAGGCTGATGAGGGGCCTGGAGCACAGCTCTGTGAGGAGAGGCTGAGGGAGCTGGGGTTGTTTAGCCTGGAAAAGAGGAGGCTTAGGGCAGACCTCATTGCTCTCTACAGCTACCTGAAAGGAGGTTGTAGCCAGGTGGGGTTGGGCTCTTCTGCCAGGCACCCAGCAACAGAAGGAGGGGACATAGCCTCAAGTTGTGCCAGGGGAGGTCTAGGCTGGATGTTAGGAGGAAGTTCTTGACAGAGAGAGTGATTGGCGTTGGAATGGGCTGCCCAGGAAGGTGGTGGAGTTGCCATCCCTGGAGGTGTTCAAGAAAAGCCTGGATGGGGCACTTAGTGCCATGGTCTGGTTGATTGGCTGGGGCTGGGTGCTAGGTTGGACTGGATGATCTTGGAGGTCCCTTCCAACCTGCTTGATTGTGTGATTCTGTGATCGTATTCCTACAAAGCTTCCAGTCCTCAGGACAGGCTGCCCCCAGGACTGCTCTTGCAGTAAAGTATTTTTCTTAATATCCAACCTAAACCTTCCCTGGTGCAATCTGAGGCCATTTCCTCATGTGAGGCAAATCTCCTCTCTGAAAGGGTTACATCTCCTCTCTGATCATCCCCCTGTACTTAGCACTGGGGAGCCCACACCAGTTACTGGTTTCAGTTTTGGGCACCTCAGTCCAGGAAGGACATTGAGGGGCTGCAAGCAGGTCCAGAGAAGGGAAACAAAGCTGGGGAAGGGTCTGGAGAACAGGGCTGGGGAGGAGCAGCTGAGGGAACTGTTGGTGTTTAATGTGGAGAAGAGGAGGCTGAGGAGACACCTCTACAGCTCTCTGAAAGGAGGTTGCAGTGAGGTGGGGTTTGGGCTCTTGTCTCTAGTATTAGGTGATAGAAGGAGAGGAAATGCCCTGAAATTGTACCAGGGGAGGGTTAGGTTAAAGATTAGGAAAAAAATACTTTGTGAAAGTGGTCAGAGATTGGCACAGGCTGCCCAGGGAAGTAAGTGGTAGAGTCCCCATCCCTGGAGGTGTTCAAGAAATGTGTGGCCATGGTAATTGGGAACGTGGTTTGACGGTCAAGGTGATGTTAGGACTCGATGATCTTAGAGGTCTTTTGCAGCCAAAAACAATCCAATCCTTCTCTGAAAGGCAAGGAATCTCTTCTGGAATCTCTGCAGTAGCTCCACTCAGACTTAGCAGCAGTTTTTTTCTTTCAGGACTTGTTGTCTGCCTTCCAGCTTTATACCTCTCTGCATTTCGTTTTGTTTGGGTTTATTTTATTTTCTAATTTGTCGCAAACAACTCTGTCAGGTCACTGCACTTGTCTGGGTAGAAGGCTCTGCATTTGGTTAACAAAAGCTCTCACCAAGCACCAAAATCAAGTGCCGGAAGGCTCGTGAAGCCTCACTCAATTACAGCACATCTCCTGGAGTGATTTCCTCCTCCAAAGAACTCTTCTGCTCTCAAGTGTAATTACCTGGTGTCACATTAGTGAGAGCCTTGCAGCTGTGAATCCAGCTGCTCCTTCCTGTACAGTGTCCTGTTTGTGAATGGATTTCTTTCTACCTATCTACCTACCTATCTATCTATCTATCTATCTATCTATCTATCTATCTATCTATCTATCTATCTATCTATCTATCTCTCTATCTATCTCCATCTATCTATCTATCTATCTATCTATCTATCTATCTATCTATCTATCTTCTATCTATCTATCTATCTACATCTATCTATCTGTCTATCTATCTGTTTACATCTATCCATCTATCTATCTATTTACATCTATCTATTTACATCTATCTATCCATCTATCTATTTACATTTATCTATCTATTTACATCTATCTATCTATCTACATCTATCTATCTACATCTCTCTATCTACATCTATCTATCTATTTACTTCTACCTATCTATCTCCATCTATCTATCTATCTACATATATATAATATATATACTTGTATAGATAACACATATTATATATGTATATAAAAGAAATAAATTATTCTGCTATATATATTCTATATACATATACATAAATAGAAAATATATATATAAATATAATTTATATACACATAAATGAGTATATATATACATATATATGTATATAAAAGAAATATGTCATATATATTGTATATACCTATACATAAATACAAAAATATATTAAACATATACAATGTATATTATATATGTATATAAAAGAGATAAAGATGTTATATATGTTATAATGCATATACATAAATATAAAAATACATTTAAATATACATAATGCATTATTTATATTATATATAATTATATAAATAAACGTGCATATATATACATGTATATGTATATAAAAGAAATAAGTTATATATATTATATGTACATATACACAAATATAAGAATATATTAAAATATAGATAATATATATGTATATATAACATAAATGTGTGTATATATATACATATATATAAAATAAAGACATATAGATGTTATATATATTATATATACATATACATGAGTATAAAAAATATATAAATCTATAAAAATAAAAATATATAAAAAACTATATTGCTACATATAATAGATATGTTGTATATTGTGTATGTATACACATACAAATATATAAATATATTAAATACATATAAAAATATAATGTATGGTATACAGGGGGATGATCAGAGAGGAGATGTAGCCCTTTCAGAGAGGAGATTTGCCTCACATGAGGAAATGGCCTCAGATTGCACCAGGTAAGGTTTAGATTGGTTATTAAGAAAAATACTTTACTGCAAGAGCAGTCCTGGAGGCAGCCTGTCCTGAGGACTGGTTGCTTTGCAGGGATAGAACCACAGAGTCAAGCATTTTGGAAGGGACCTCCAAGCTCATCCAGCCCAACCTATTACCCAACCTTAGCCAATCAACCAGACCATGGCATTAAGAGCCCCCATCCAGGCTTTTCTTTAACACCTCCAGGGGCTGTGACTCCACCACCTCCCTGGGCAGCACATTCCAATGCCAATCACTCTCTCTGGCAAGAACTATATGGTGATGATCCTTGAGGTCCCTTCCAACCTTACCATTCTATGATTCTTATGTTATATTTATTATATATAAGTAAACATATACATATAAAAAAATATAAAAGTAAATATATAATAGATGATATATACATAGTAGATATAATATATAAAAATATAGGTGATATATTATATATACATATATAATATATATAATATATATATACACATATACACCTATATCTACACNCTCCAGGGAGGGAGCAGCCACAACCTCCCTGGGCAACCTGTGCCAGTGTCTCACCATCCTCACTGCAAACAACTTCCTCCTAACATCCCCTTCCATCTCCCCTCTGCCACTTCAAACCCATTCCCCTTGTCCTGTCATTGCAAGACCTTGCCAATAGTCCCTCCCCAGCCTTCCTGTAGCCCCCTTCAGATCCTGGAAGGCTACTCCAAGGTCTCCTGGAAGCCTTCTCTTCTCCAGTTTCAATCTCCTCTCTGCCTGTTTAAACCCATTGCCCCTCATATATATATATATAAATATGAAGCAACAAGCAGATTTGATTGCTTGGTCCATGCTCTATCCACAGATGACAGACTGAGAGAGGAGAGGAGGCTTTATGGGAAGTATTTTAGAGCTTGTTTCAGTGCTCTAAAAATCTATGGTCTGTGTAAAAGATGAACATGAGTTATATTTGTACACTGCTGTGACATGTTGGGTGTAAGTTTATTAATGAGAACAACAACAACGACAAAAAAACAAATCAAAAAACCCAAAACCCTTAGAAAGCTTCAAGATTTACAACCAGACGTTCTCTGGAACAGGTTGCCCAGGGAGGTTGTGGCTGCTCCCTCCCTGGAGGTGTTCAAGGCCAGGTTGGATGAGGCCTTGAGTAACCTGTACTAGTGGGAGGTGTCCCTGCCTATGGCAGGGGGTTGGAACTAGATGATCCTTGAGGTCCCTTCCAACCTTCCCATTCTATGATTCTATGATTCTATGATTTTGCTTGCCACTCAGGTTCAAAACTTGGGACCTTTGCTCTCTGAAGCCCTGGATGATCTGGGAGTTGAGTTAGGGTTGTGAAAGGAGTTGAGGGGTGAGGGTAGTGTAGATATTCTTTGACTGAGTGCTAGCACTGACAACTGGCAAATTATGGCTCTATGCAGCCGTGCTTAATTAAAGGCAGCTTGTGCTGGTACTGCAAATGCAGTCCCCTAACGAGGAAATAAGAAAAAATGTTCTCTCCCAAGCTGTTGATGATTGCTTGTTTCTGGTTTGCATTTCATTAGTCCTTCCTCCACACACCTTGATGCTTGATCTTAAAGGAGCAGGGTTTCTTGCCATTTGGTCTTGGATTTCCTTTTTATTTGGAAGGCAACAGCATAGCCTGTGTGATGGCTGCTCATGTTGGTTTGGATATCATAGAATCATAGATTCACAGAATAATAGAATCATGGAATCATAGAATCATGGAATCATAGAATCATGGAATCATAAAATCATAGAATCACAGAATCATAGAATCACAGAATAATAGAATCATGGAATCATAGAATAATGGAATTATAGATTCATAAAATCATGGAATCATAGAATCATGGAATTAAAGAATCATAGAATCATGGAATCATAAAATCATAGAATCACAAAATCATGGAATTACAGAATCATAGAATCACAGAATAATAGAATTATGGAATCATAGAATCATGGAATTATAGAATCATGGAATCATAAAATCATAGAATCACAGAATCACAGAATCAGAGAATCATAGAATCACAGAATCATAGAATCAGGGAATCACAGAATCATAGAATCACAGAATCACAGAATCACAGAATCACAGAATCACAGAATCACAGAATCAGAGAATCACAGAATCATAGAATCAGGGAATCACAGAATCACAGAATCATACAATCACAGAATCACAGAATCATAGAATCATAGAATCACAGAATCATGGAATGTTTTGGGTTGGAAGGAACCTCAAAGTTCATCCAGTCCCAACCGCCTGACATAGTCAGGGACACCTCCCACTAGCACAGGTCACTCAAGGCTTCATCCAGCCTGACCTTGAATACCTTCAGGAAGGGAGTAGCCACAACTTCCCTGGGCAACCTGTTCTAGTGTCTCACCACTCTCACTGTAAAGAATTTCTTCCTAACATCATATGTGTGGGTTGTCACAGGGTGCAGGTTGTCACAGGGTGCAGGTTCTCACCCTTTGGCTTTCTCACCTTTTGGCATGTGGTTGAAGTGATGCCTGAGTATTGGATGTTGCTCTGCCAGTTGAATGAGAAGAAAAATTTGCAGCAGCACTCAGTGAGTTGATAGTAGTGATTTGATGGTCTTGGGGGGCTTTTCTAACTTCAGTGATTCCATGCAGAGAGACTTCTTGCAAAGGCTTACAGGCACAGGATGAGGGCAATGGCTTCAAGTTAGAGCAGGGTAGATTGGATGTTAGGAACAAGTTCTGCACCATGAGGGCAGTGGAACAGTGGAACAGGTTTCCCAGGAAGGTGGCTGAGGCCTCATCCCTGGAGATATTCAAGGTGAGCCTGGACAGGGCTGTGGGCAACATGATCTAGTTGAGGATGTCCCTGCTGAGTGCAGAGGGGCTTGGACTGGATGACCTTTGGAGATGCCTTCCAACCCAGAGCATTTTGTGACCTGTGATCATCTCTTACTGCTGTAGGACACAGTGATCGTTGATTCCTTCCTGCTGTAAGATTGATCACAGCCTCACAGTATCACAGTCTCACAGTATCACCAAGGTTGGAAGAGACCTCAAGGCTCATCAAGTCCAACCCATTCCCACAGCCCTCAAGACCAGACCATGGCACCAAGTGCCACGTCCAAACCTGCCTTGAACACTTCCAGGGACCCTGACTCCACCACCTCCCTGGGCAGCCCATTCCAGCACTCAATGACTCTCTCAGGCAACAACTTTCTCCTCACCTCCAGCCTAAACTTGCCCTGGCACAGCTTGAGACTGTGTCCTCTTGTTCTGCTGCTGCTTGCCTGAGAGAAGAAAGCAACCTCCTCCTGGCTACAAGCACCCTTCAGGTAGCTGGAGACAGCAATATGATATGAAAAAAAGAAAATGATATGATCTGAATGTCCTCCCCCTGGAGGTCTTCAGGGCAAGGTTGGATGGGGGCTTGAGCAACCTGGTCTGGAGGGAGGTGTCCTTGCCCATGGTGGGGGGTTGGAGCTGGATGATCATTGGAGTCCCCTCCAGCCCAAACTGTTCTATGAACTTTAAAAGATAATTTTCAGGTCTTTTCAACCACAGGTTTACTACTTTTGAGAGTTTTGGTATTTTTTTTTAATTTGAGTTTCTCTGGGGTTTGGCTCTTTTTTTTTTTCTTCCCTGTTTTTTTTTGGTAGTTTTGCCATTTTTTTTTTAAACTTCTATCAATTTTTAAATTCTTTTACCTCATTCTTGTGTCTCATGGCAGGGAGGTTGGAACTGAATGATCTTCAAGGTCCCATCTAACCAAAACCATTCTATGAATTTATAGTGAGATACTCTAGCACCTGAAACCTCAAATCTTAGTGAAGCCTGCAAAGCCACAACATTGCTATAATTAAATTAAGGTTGAATCTTGGTTGTAAAATCTCCTAAAATGGGCTAGAATCGAATCCTCTGGAAACTGCTGCCAGTTCTCTCTGTGTTTGCAGTCTTATTTTCCCATCTTAAAATAAAGACTACTTTCTTTCTTATGATCTTTCTTCATAGGGTAGGCAAGTTGGAATTGCCTCCTTGGAAAACATTCTCTAATAGATTTCCACAGCAAAAAAACCTTCTCTAATAGGTTTTCATAGTGTGTTGGTTTTGCTTTTGGATTCCTTTCAGTTGCAATAATATTTTAACAGTTGTTTCTGACAATTGTGGGCAAATATTTGTAGGTCTGTGTGCTCTCTGTGGTGGATGTTGTTTCTAATCCTAAACAAAGCTCTTGAGCCTCTGGGGCTTTGGGTTTTTTATGGGAGGTGCTTTTCATCACATCTTATACAGGTATGATTTAAGAGCAAACCCTTCTGAAATGGATGCTCTGGCCTTTAATAAATAAACAGATGATTGCTGTGAGAGAACATCCTGAGTAGTTAAGCAACAGCAGAGCACAGTTGTGCTCTGCTCTGAGTTCTCCCAAGTACAGCCCCGGACAGAAGAGCTTTTAAGTAGGTGCTTAGCCTCAACCATATGAGTAGTTGCACTGAACTTGATGTACCTACTACAGGTTTGAAGTCAAGCACTTGCTTAACTGCTCTGTGTGGTTTGAACATATAAAATGACCATAAATCTGAAATGACTTCATTCCACCTTTCAACCTTGCAGAAATCTGGTTTGAGTCCTTGAACATGTGCATTTTGCTCCATGGTGTGACCCAGAGAGCTGTACCTGAAGGCAGCCTTGCAGACAGTGTCTCATAATTCTGCTTGTGGTTGTTCAACCTGGAGAGGGCTCTGGGGACATCTTATTGCAGCCTTTCAGTGCTCAAATGGGATGAGAAGAAGGATGGGGACAGACATTTGAGCAGGGTCTGTGTGTGACAGGCAAAGGGTGATGGTTTGAAACTAGAAGAGGGAGTTTCAGGCTGGAGTGAAGGAAGATTTCTCCTGAGGATGGTGAAAACCCCAAGTTGCCCAGAGAGGTGGGAGGTGCCCCATCCCTGGAGCCATTCCAGGTCAGGTCATCTGGAGCTTTGAGCAGACTGCTCTAGCTGCAGGTGTCCCTGCTGACTGCAGTAGGGTTGGACTGGATGAGCTTTAAATCTCCCTTTTCACCTAAACCATTTAATGATTGTGAGAATCATCTTCACCAAAGCAGGAGGAAGCTGAAGAAGTTCAGATTAGAATTAATCATCTGTAGTACTGCTGGCAGTTGTGTGTGAGCCCTCAGCTAGGACTGACGGTTAGGAAAGTACCATAGAATCACAGAACCATAGAATCACAGAATCATAGCACCATAGAATCATAGCACCATAGAATCACAGAATCAGAATCAAAGCATCATAGAATCAAAGCATCATAAAATCACGGAATCATAGAATTACAGAATCACAACACCATAGGATCACAGCCTCATAGAATCACAACACCACAGAATCATAGCACCATAGAATCACAGAATCAGAATCAAAGCATCATAGAATCACAGAATCACAACACCATAGAATCACAGCATCATAGAATCACAGCACCATAAAATCACAGAATCAGAATCAAAGCATCATAGAATCACAGAATCATAGAATCACAAAATCATAGAATCACAACACCATAGGTTCACAGAATCATAGAATCACAGCACCATAGAACCACAGCACAATAGAATCACAGCACCATAGAATAATAGCACCATGGAATCACAGAATCACAGAATCTTAGCATCATAGAATCATAGCACCATAGAATCACAGAATCAGAATCAAAGAATCATAGAATCACAACACCATAGAACCACAGAATCAGAAGCAAAGCATCATAGAATCACAGAATCATAGAATCACAGAATCACAGCATCATGGAATCACAGTACCATAGAATCACAGAATCATAGCATCACAGAACCATAGAATCACATAATCACAGAATCATAGCACCATAGAATCACAGAATCAGAATCAAAGAATCATAGAATCACAGAATCACAACACCACAGAATCACAGCACCATAAGATCACAGAATCATAGAATCACAGAATCATAGCACCATAGAATCACAGAATCAGAATCTCTGCATCATAGAATCACAGAATCATAGAATCACAGAATCACACCATCATAGAATCACAGCACCACAGAATCACAGCATCATAGAATCACAGCAGCATAGAATCACAGCAGCATAGAGCCACAGAATCACAGCATGTCAGGGCTATATGGAGCTTGTCTGCAAAACCCTTCCCTGGGGAGAAGAAAAAAAAAAGAAAAAAAAAAAAAAAAGTGTGTTCTCCTGACTCCAAGCCACATTGCCTTGTACTGGTTTAGAAGTGTTTATACAAGCATCTTTCACATCTCCCTGCACATTGCAGTGGGAGATGTGAAATCCTTTTCCTTTTCCTTTCATGAAGCGCAGCAGCGCTGGGGGTGGGGAGCAGGAGGTAACTGGTGAGCTTTGCAGCTCAGCTGGTAGACTGCCTGGAAAGCAGCCAAGGGGCCTGGGTTCAGTCCTCTGATAAGTCATCAATTTCTTTCTCACCAAAAACATCTGGTTTTGGATGCTGAGTTATGAGCTAATATTAAATACAAAAGTTTATAGCATCGCATATATAATATTGTTGATTAGAAGCATCAAGTAAAGTAATTGACCAGAGGGGACTTGGTGTGAGCAGCTGGTAGAACATCTGGAGGGGAGCCAAGAGGCCTGGGTTTAATTCTCAGGTCATCTATTTCTTTCTCACCAAAAACATCTGGATTTGGATGCTGCAAAGCTACAGACTATTGTCTCATGGAAATGTTTTTTTCTGGGATCACACTTTTTTCCCCCCCCCTCCCTCCCTTTTATTATCATTTTATCTTTTTTTTCCTTTTTCTTTCTTCTCTTTTTTTTTCTTTATTCGTTTTTTTCCTTTATTTTTTCCCCCGTTTATTTTATTTTTCCTTTATTGTTTTTCCCTTCATTTTTTTTTTCCCCACCCATGGCAATGTGATTCCAGGAACGTTTCCATTAAGTATTTACACCCAGAGAACCCTGTGAGAGCAACGAGGAGAAGGTGCATTCTCAGACAGACCCCGCTGAAGTCAAAAGCAAAGCTCACTTCTGGTGGAGTTGGGGTTCTTTTTTGGCCAGGAAATATTGAGTTGTGATTTTTCAACCATAAAACGCCCTTTTGAGTAGCACAAAACATCTATTTGCGTTGACCCTGCAAACCTGACACTGCCCTGGAACACAGCGCACTGAGGTGATGGAAGTCTGCCTGCATCCTGTGGTTGCCAAGGTGCTGTGTGAGGGACGTGTCCCAGCTTGCTGTGGCCAGAGGCTGCCCCTGCCCAGGCTCTCAGCTCTCTGGGCACTAGGTGTCAGAAGAGGCTCATGCTTGTGCTGTTTCCAGCCCAAGGGTTGCAGGGCAGCTCAGCATTGCTCTCCTAGCCCAGGGGAGAGGACTCCTGTGGGGACCTGTTCTTAGAGCTGTCCCAGGAGATGCATTTCCCTGCTTTGGTAGAGGCTGCAGTGTTGGATGAGCAAGAAGTGAGCTCAGGTGTAGAGCAGGGGGTGCCACTGCTCTCTGCTTGTCCTTAGCTCCTTTTCCTCTGGGGTTGCTCCATCCCAGTGGGAGGGTAGAGACCCATGGTCTCCAAAGGGCAAATCTTCCTAATGGGAAATGAGTCCAGTTCCTAAAACTTGCCTTTCATCTATGTTTCAAAGTCCTGTCTGGATTTCACAGAGCAGTGGATGTGAGCAAGCTGGTGGGGTTGGATAGCTCAACATGAGCCTGTAGTGTGCACACGCAGCCCAGACAGCAACTGAGTCCTGGGCTGCAGGAAGAGACAGCAGGGCAAGGGAGGGGATTGTGCCCCTTTGCTCTGCTCTCCTCAGACCCCACCTGCAGTCCTGTGTGCAGTTCTGGAGCCCCCTGCACAAGAAGGACATGGAAGTGTTGGAGCAGGTCCAGAGGAGGCCACCAAGATGCTCAGAGGGCTGCAGCAGCTCTGCTGTGAGGACAGACTGAGAGAGTTGGGGCTCCTCAGCCTGGAGAAGAGAAGGCTTCCAGGAGACCTTAGAGTAGCCTTCCAGGATCTGAAGGGGGCTCCAGGAAGGNTCCCTGGAGGTGTTCAAGGCCAGGTTGGAGGAGGCCTTGAGTGAGCTGTGCTAGTGGGAGGTGTCCCTGCCTATGGCAGGGGGTTGGAACTGGTTGATCCTTGAGGTCCCTTCCAACCTTACCATTCTATGATCTCACCTGTGGAAGCTGGATCCCCAACTGCACTAAGGTGACACTGATGGGTATGAGCTGAAGGTCTGCCTGTGAATGAGATCCAGGAGTTCTGAACACCTTAGCAATGAGTGTGAGTTGCAAGTGATCCACTAGGACAGGAGGACTGCACACAGCTTGGGAAAGCTCTGCTTTTCCACCATTCTCCTCTTTGTCAACCTCTGCAGTTACATTTTGGTGGCTCTGTTCCTGTGTAACCTGTCAAAGTCCCTCCTGAGGTGGTGGAGAAGTGGCTCTGGAGATGTTTGTTCATTGGAGGGGTCTATGGTGGTTCATTCAAATCCTGGAGATCAGATCATTTCTTATTTAGCTATTAGGCAGTGTCAATGTGAAAAGGCACTGAGGGGTGAGCCATGTTCTAATTTTTGCCTTTAATTTATTAGGAAGAGGTACAACCACCTCTGCTTAATTATCCTTACAAGTGTCTCACCTCAGTTTTGGTTAAAGAAGTGGCCAAAATGGAAACAAAATATTGGTCTACCTGAGTTTACCAGCTGAAATGGTTGAGAACATCATTACCAGGCTAACTCCACCACTCCTGCCCCTTCCACAGACTAAAAATACCATTAAAAAAAAAAAAAGTAAAATGAAAAAAGAACCAGGGTGGGACATTTCCAGAGGAATA
The DNA here is from genome assembly GCA_013396675.1 of Eubucco bourcierii. NCBI lineage: Eukaryota > Metazoa > Chordata > Aves > Piciformes > Ramphastidae > Eubucco > Eubucco bourcierii. The sequence continues at coordinate 12,090 of VWZE01024414.1, forward strand.
TTACATTTCCTAAGTATGGATTTTAACAGCCAACCTCAACTAAACAATGCACCATATGGTGCCAGAACTAATAAATCAGTGCAGCCCTTAGGACTGAAACAGAGAATTCCCTCTCCCCTTGTAGCTCTTTGGAAGTTTAATCTGAAATATGCCCCAAATCAAAGGATAACTTATTGGTACACAGGAATTCCCATGCTTGGTCAAATCTGATTTCCACAGAATCTGGCACTTTGCTGCTAGCAGTGGCCAGAACCAGATGCTGGAGTGGAGGGAAGACCAAAAGAGAGTTGTTAGTGGAGAACTGTTTGCAGAAACCTGTCTACAGAGAGCACTTCATTTTGCTAGCTTCAGCCTTTAGGAAGAGCTTCAATGCACCTGATCTTAGCCATGCAGAAGTTGCTGTCTGATGCTGGAGACTTGGTGGTGGAAAAGAGACCCAGGAGTCTCCAGAAAGCAATTGCAGCCAGACTGTTAACAAAGTGATAGGATGAGAGGCAATGGTTTCAAACTAGAGAAGAGCAGATTTAGATTGGATGTCAGGAATGAGTTCTGCACCATGAGGGTAGTGGAACTCTGGAACAGGTTGCCCAGGGAGGTGGTTGAGGCCTCATCCATGGAGATATTTAAGGTGAGGCTGGACAGGGCTGTGGGTAACCTGATCCAGTTGAGGATGCCCCTGCTGACTGCAGAGGGGGTTGGGCTGGATGATCTCTGGAGGTCCCTTGGAACTCAAACCATTCTGTATGTCTGTGTTACTCCATTCCAAGATATCAGACTTGCTATTGATATGATTAGAGCAAACCTTAATGCTGTCTGAAGGTAAGTGCCTGAGCTAAGACAGGAGGTGTCTCAGTTGTCTGTTTCTGCCCATGAGGGTGGATGCTGCATAGAATCACAGAATGGTTTGAGTTGGAAGACACCTTCCAGGTCATCAAAGGCACCTCCCACTAGACCAGGTTGGTCAAAGCTTCATCCAGCCTGGTCTTTAACACTTCCAGGAATGAAGCATCCACAGCTCGAGGCACAGCAAGTTTCATGTAATCACGAGGAGCAATTTTTACCCTGTGAGGGTGACAGAGCACTGGAACAGGCTGCCCAGGGGGTTGTGGAGTCTCTCTCTCTGGAGATATTCAAGACCTGCCTGGATGCATTCCTGTGTGATCTGCTCTGGGTGATCCTGCTGTGCAGGGGGGTTGGACTGGATGAGCTTTGGAGGTCACTTCCAGCCCCTAACATTCTGTGATTCTATGTTAGCTTCTCTTAGCAACTCATACCAGTATTCCACCACTCTCACAGTAAAGAACTTCCTCATGTCTAATCTAAATCTCTCCTCTGGTTTCAAATCATTGTCCCTTGTGCTATCACCACATGCCCTTAATGAAAGGGTCCTCTCCAGCTTTTCTGTAGGCCCCTTTTTGACATAGCATCCTTCAAAAGCCTTAGCTATGGGGGCACAAACCTCCAGATGGCCTCATCTTGCTGTGAGGGCTTTAAGTTTGGCAGGAGGAGTGATCTAGTTTTTGCCATGGGAATGGGCTGCTCAGGGAGGTGGTGGACTTGCTGTCCCTGGAGGTGTTCAAGCGAAGCCTGGATGGGGCACTTAGTACCATGGTCTGGTTGATTGGCTAGGACTGGGTGCTAGGTTGGGCTGGGTGAGCTTGGAGGTCTCTTCCAACCTGGTTGATTCTATGATTCTATCCTTACAAAGCATCCAGTCCTCAGGACAGGTTGCCTGATTCTATTAGAGGTTACTGCTCTGAATTGCTGCTGTTTCTTATGCAACAGTTACCTTTTATAATACAGGACAGACCTGAGAGCCTCAGGTTGGGAATTTGCCTCCTCATTACAAGAAGGTAGTGAAAGTAGCTACAGACCAAAGATATTCTTTCTCATGAAGGTTGGCCAGGGTGGGCAGATGCAGTGTCTGGTTTGGTGAGGGACTCCTTAGGATGTTTGTAGGACTGTGTCTGTGTCTGGTTTGGTGAGGGACTCCTTAGGATGTTTGTAGGACTGTGGGGAATGGAGCCAAACAGTCTGTAGACTCAGGTTGGATGTTAGGAAGACAGGACAAGGGGCAGTGGGTTTAAACTGGCAGAGGGGAGATTGAAAGTGGATGTTAGGAGGAAGTTGTTTGCAGTGAGGGTGGTGAGACACTGGCACAGGTTGCCCAGGGAGGTTGTGGCTGCTCCCTCCCTGAAGGTGTTCAAGGCCAGGTTGGAGGAGGTCTTGAGTGAGCTGTGCTAGTGGGAGGTGTCCCTGCCTATGGCAGGGGGTTGGAACTGGCTGATCCTTAAGGTCCCTTCCAACCGTACCATACTATGATTCTATGATTCTTGTGATAGGACAAAAGGGAGTGGATTTAAGCTGGCAGAAGGTAAATTCAGACTGGATATTAGGAAGAAATCCCTTACAGTGAGGGTGGTGAGATACTGGAACAGGTTGCCCTTGGAGGGTGTGGATGCCTCCTCCCTGGAGGTGTTCAAGGCCAGGTTGAATGACGCCTTGAGCAACCTGAGCTAATGGAAGGTGGATTTGAACTAGGTAATGTTTAAGATCCCTTCCAACCTAAACCCTTCTACAAATCTGTGATTCTGAAATGATTCAGGGAGCATATTGCAGCAGGGCAGGTTGCCCTCAGAGTGCTGTCCCTGTTGGATTTCACAGGACTCACCTTCACTTTGCTTGCTTTGACCCCTGGGTAGTGATTTAGGTTTTATCTTTTTTCCCCAGAGCTGCTTACAATGTCCTCAGTTTATTTGATCTGTGTAATCTGTTCAGGACTCCTTTTCTTCACCTGTTTCCCCCTGTACTGTGTTTGTCAGGGTGGAATTTGCTCTTTATGAAAGGGAAAGGTTGTTATTTTCTCCTGACTCACCTTCCTGTATAATTATCTAGCCCCAGGTTATGCGAGATCTCAATATTATTGTTATTAATAGCACTCCCCCACCCCAAGCATCTGCATTTGCAGCACCTCCCCAGCATATACAAGCAAGGCCAACCACAGAGTCCATTCTACATCTGCCTGGGTGTTTGCAGCTTCGATTTTCACAAGCACTTAGTGATGTTTTGTGGCTCAGCTTTGGTGCCTCACTCGACACGGTTTGGATGGGGCTCCCTATTGCAAAGCACTGAGCTCTCATCCTGGGAGTGCTGAGCCCTTCTCAGGTGTCTGGATGGGCAGTCAGGGCTGGGGGAATCTGCTGGTCAGACAGCTTTTGGGTTGAGATCTAGCAGAGATGACACCTGGAGTACTGGGTCCAGTTTTGGCCTCCTCACTTCAAGAGAGAGAAGGAACTACTGGAGAGAGTCCAATAGAGAGCTGTGGGGATGACTCTGGAACTTGAGTTTCTCTATTATGAAGAAAAGCTGAGAGCCCTGGGACTGCTTAGTGTGGAGAAGAGGAGGCTGAGAGAGGGCTACAAATATCTGAGGGGTGGGTCTCAAATGAAGGTGCCAGGCTCTTTTTGATGGTGGTGCCCAGGACAAGGAACAATGAATACAACCTGGAACCCAGAAGGTTCCACCTCAACATGAGGAGAAACTTTTTTGAGTTTGTTTTGAGGTGGGCACATCCTTGCTCAACTACTGTGAGTTTTCTACACACCGTCATTCTTTCAAGTGAAGAAATCTTGAGTTAAGCTTCCAACTGGAGGAGGATTAAATGGGTTTTGAATGGTTTGGGCTGTCTGCTGGGAAATGCAGCCTAAAAGCCAGAGCTGTGCTTGGGCTGTGTTACCAGCAAGGGTTGTTTTCAGGTGCTGGTGACTAGAAGTTGAAAATGGGACTTGCACAGCTGATTGTAGAGCCTGTGCAGCCAAAGTTCAAATAACACAGCCCAGGATTGTGTAAATGTTTCAGTGGGTGTTGGAAACCTGAGCTGGACCTGGTCTCCATGCTGTGTTGAGGAGCTGGGGCTGTCTTGTGGCCCAAATGGAGGGAACCCATCAGGGAGACTGTATTGGAAGTGTAATGAGCTCTGATTGCCTCTGGATTAACTCTGGCTGATAGTTATTACATCAGGCACTTGGGCAGGGGTGAATCCTGCTCCTTTCCTCCAATCTCTCTCATTAGGGCAGTTTGCAACACAAAGTGAGTTCTTTGTATGAGCTGAGACTTTGGAACAGTGTGTCCAGCAGATCAGGGGAGGTTCTCCTTCTCGATGCCACTCTGGTGAGGACACACCTATGAGCATTGTGTCCAGTTCAGGGCTTCCCAATTCAAGAGGGACAGGAATGTACTAGAGATAGCCCAATGGAAGCTATGAGAATGGTGAAGGGACTGAAACATCTGCCTGATGAGGAGAGGCTGAGGTACCTGAGGCTATTTAGTCTGGAGAAGAGAAGACTGAGAGGAAATCCTATTAATGTTTAGAAATATCTGAAGAGCAGGTGTCAAGAAGGAATTCATCTCTTTTTAGGGGTACCCTGTGACCTAAGGATGAGGAGCAATAGACACAAGCTGTATCTATAAAGTCCCACCTCAACATGAGGAAAAACTTCTTTGGTGTGAGGGTGTGGAGCCCTGGAGCAGGCTGCCCAGGGAGGTTGTGGAGTTTCCTCCTCTGGAGTGATTTCAAACCCTTTTAGACACGTTCCTGTGTGACCTGCCCTAGGTGATCCTGCTTTGTCAGGGGTTGTGGACACACTGATCCCCAGAGATCCCTTCCAACCCTCACCACTCCATGGTACCATGACTCAAGGTCTGTGATTCAGATACAGCTTTCCCATCAGTGCCCAGCAGATGTGTCATAAAGTGCTCATGGAGTACGTGGCAGTGCTGCTGTTTTGAACTCCAGCAGACTCACAGGGGAAATTAAATGAGTGTAACTTTGTGGGGAGATTCTGAACGTGGTTGGGAAATGACCACCACAGAAATAAACCACAGGCAGCAAGGGCTATTTGGTGGGGCAGCTGGCAAGGGTACTGTGTGCAGTTCTGGAACCCCCAACACAAGAAGGACATGGAACTGTTGGACTGGATCCAGAGGAGGTCACGAAGATGCTCAGAGGGCTGCAGCAGCTCTCCTATGAGGACAGGCTACAAGAGTTGGGGTTCTGCAGCCTGGAGAAGAGAAGGCTTCATGGAGACCTTAGAGTAGCATTTCAGGATCTGAAGGGGGCTACAGGAAGGCTGGGGAGGGACTATTGACAAGGTCTGGCAATGACATGACAAGGGGAATGGGTTTGAAGTGGCAGAGGGGAGACTGAAAGTGGATGTTAGGAGGAAGTTGTTTGCAGTGAGGGTGGTGAGACACTGGCACAGGTTGCCCAGGGAGGTTGTGTCTGCTCCCTCCCTGGAGGGGTTCAAGGCCAGGTTGGAGGAGGCCTTGAGTGAGCTGTGCTAGTGGGAGGCGTCTCTGCCTATGGCAGGGGATTGGAACTGGCTGATCTTTGAGGTCCCTTCCAACCTTACTATTCTGTGAGTCTATAAATGGCAACTGAAGGATGTGATGACTTGTAAAGTGGCTCCTCTGATTGCTTAAAAGCTTCAGAGGAGCCTTGGCATTTAGTGGGATCTTTAAAGGATGCTTTTGGGGTGCAGAGCAGTGGGGAGATAGATTTGTAGAGAGGGCATTTGAAGGGCTGCTAAGGGAACAGCATGGACCAGGGAGATGCAAAGGGACTGTAAGTAGGGAAGAGCTAGAGGGGGTTGGAATGCCTGAAACATGCTGGGGTGAGAAAGGGAGGCTGAGTGTAATTAGAGATGATACTGAGAGGTTAGTGTGTGACTGTGGCTCCAGGTCATGGTGTCTGGCAGGGCCCCATCTGGCCTGTGTATAAACCCAAGCACGTTCTTTGCTGCTTCTTGCCGTGGAGAGGTGCCAAATGGTTCCCATCGTGTGAACTTTGCAGGGTTGGTGGTGCTGCTCTGCTCTACCAGGAAGTACAGCCTGTCTCCAAGTTTGTGTAACCCCAACCTCTGCCTCTGCTCAGTTTTGAACCTCCCCTTCATCTATAATACCCAGTTAGTGGTTTTGAAGTGTGGAGTGGGGGAAGAAACCAAACAAGCTTTCAGGCTGCTGAGAAACGGCTTTTGTGCTCGAATGCAAATTCCTCCTCATTTCCATTGGGAGTTCCTCTTTAAAATAAATAAATTTTTAAAAGCCTAAGTTGTATCTGAACCAACTGAAGCAGCCTAAAGTGACTATTCACCTGTTATGCAGGCAGTAAAGCAGGTTTTGCTGCTCTTGATATTTTTGATTTAATAGATGCTGAATGTGAACTTCTGGGGGAAAGTGGAGTTCTGTAGCTTATCACAGAGTCATAGCATGGTTTGGGTTGGAAGGACCTTAAGCATCATCTAGTTCCACACCCTCTGCCATGGGTGAGGACACCTCCTATTAGACCAGACTGGCCAGGGTCCCCCTGTCTTTGAACTCTTCGAGGGCTGGAGCCTCCATGAGTTCTCTGGGTGATCTATTCCAGTGCCTCATCACCCTCCCATGGAAGGATTTCTTCCTAATGGTTTCCAGATTGAAGCCATCACCCCTAACCCTGTCGCTCCATGCCTTCTCCAACTCTCCTGTAGCCCTTCAGATACTAAAAACCTATAATAAGGTCTCCCTGAAGCCTTCTCTTCTCCAGGCTGAACAACCCCAAATCTCTTACCCTGTCTCCCTGGCAGAGGTGCTCCAGCCCTCTGCAGGTGGGGGTCTCATGACAGTGGAAAAGGAGGGAAGGATCACTTCCTCCTCAGCTTACAACATATTGGCATGAAAGCAATGTGGAGACCAATTTGGATTTCACTTTTAACTTCTCTTGGTCTGACTCTTTTCTTGGAAGGAAAAGGCAACATTTGGGTTGAGTTGGGTCTTCAAAACGTGGTCCTATTTCTGCTACTGAAGTAGAATCTACTACTGAAGGTTCATTCATAAAAAGACCTCCTCTCTTCAAAGCTTCCCCCCCCACGAAACCCCAAAGGTATCCCTTCAGGCTCCCACTAAGTGCCAAGGCTTCTCCACAGTGAGGACAAGTTTTTAGGCAATCAGAGGAGCCAATTTACACATCCTCATATCCTTCATTTGACACTTACACCCTTCCCCAGCTGCCCCAGCAAACAGCCTTTGCTGGTTGTGGTTTATTTCCATGCTGCTCATGTCCCAGCTGTGTTCAAGATCTCTCCACCAAACCACACTAACTGAATGAAAAAAATAATCATGATTTCAAACTCCCCTGGGAATCCTCAGCAGTTTCTGTGGGGTTGGGTGTTGTCATCCCTGACTTTTGACCCCATCTGGAGTCCTGTGTGCAGTTCTGGAGCTCCCAACACAGGAAGGACATGGAAGTGTTGGAGCGGGTCCAGAGGAGGCCACCAAGATGCTGAGAGGGCTGCAGCAGCTCTGCTGTGAGGACAGGCTGAGAGAGTTGGGGCTCTGCAGCCTGGAGAAGAGAAGGTTTTGAGGAGACCTTAGAGTAGCCTTCCAGGATCTGAAGGGGGCTCCAGGAAGGCTGGGGAGGGACTATTGACAAGGGCTTGCAATGCCAGGACAAGGGGAATGGGTTTGAAGTGGCAGAGGGGAGATTGAAAGTGGATGTTAGGAGGAAGTTGTTTGCAGTGAGGGTGGTGAGACACTGGCACAGGTTGCCCAGGGAGGTTGTAGCTGCTCCCTCCCTGGAGGTGTTGAAGGCCAGGTTGGAGGAGGCCTTGAGTGAGCTGTACTAGTGGGAGGTGTCCCTGCCTATGGCAGGGGATTGGAACTGGTTGATCTTTGAGGTCCCTTCCAACCTTACCATTCTATGATTCAAAGTGCAACATGTCAGGGTATTTCCTGAGAGAGTGGAAACCTTTGCCCATCCCATGTGAGCTCCTTTTCGTTCATGTCCTATGTGAACACATTCCCTTCCTTGCTGGGAATACCCACTGGACCATCTGGTTTATGTTTTTGCTTTGCTCCTGCCGACAAGGAGGAGCCCATTTGGGAAGGGCTTGGGGAGGGAAGGGTCTTGCAAGAGCCCTGTGTAGGCTAAGCCCTGATCACCCGCATGCCGCGGGGGCTGCCGCTGCTTCCTGCTGACCTTGTGTGGCCTCTATTAGCAGAAGCACCCAAAGAAGGGAGGGTTGTGGTATGTGCCTGCCCCAACATCTGGTGATGGTGTGGGCTGTGTTGTAACAAGGAGCACTTTAATCATGTAATGAAAGCCACATTCCTCTAATTGTATAACACAGGGACACAACTTTGTAACGTCGCTTGTCTGGATGTGATACAAATTGGATGCAGAAGCTTTAACCTCTTTGGCAACAGTTCTATTTGGGGATTATTATTTTTATTTATAATATAATCTCAGCTGACTCCCTGGTTTAAAAACCCTGGACCAGCTCTCCTATGAGGACAGGCTGAGAGAGTTGGGACTCTTCAGCCTGGAGAAGAGAAGGCTTCCAGGAGACCTTAGAGTAGCCTTCCAGGATCTGAAGGGGGCTCCAGGAAGGCTGAGGAGGGATTATTTACATGGTCTTGCAATGCCAGGACAAGGAGCAATGGGTTTGAAGTGGCAGAGGGGAGATTTAGACTGGATGTCAGGAGGAAGTTGTTTGCAGTGAGAGTGGTGAGACACTGGCACAGGTTGCCCAGGGAGGTTGTGGCTGCTCCCTCCCTGGAGGTGTTCAAGGCCAGGTTGGAGGAGGCCTTGAGTGAGCTGTGCTAGTGGGAGGTGTCCCTGCCTATGGCAGAGGGTTGGAACTAGATGATCCTTAAGGTCCCTTCCAACCTTACCATTCTATGATTCTATTTACCTCAATATTGGACTGGGATTAACCTCTTAAAGCTCTGCATGCTGTGACCCTGCCTGGTAGTAGCCAGGTGAGTGCACAGCCAATGGGCAGGTTGAGTCCTGGCATAGCAATTTCCACATCTGGCTGGTTAAGAAGTGTTTCCAGTTTGAGCAATTACAAATGGCACAAACTCTTACTCTGGTTGGGATTAGGCAGCATGGACCTTCTTGCACTCTTTCCAGAAATAAATACTAATGGACAGAAAGGACAAAATGGAGAGCTGGTCCAGCTGGGAGCTGGCAAACTGCAGCAGATGGGCACTGGACTTGCAGAGGGCTTGCTCTGCTGCTCTTTGCCTGCTTGAAGAGCAGAGACACAACAACCTTGCCCAAAGCAACAGCAGCTTTACCCTTAGTACTGTTGTGGAGCAAAATAGGACAAAAACTTCTTCATCTAGCAGCTGATGCTTGGACTCTGGTGTTCTAATATTGAAGTGCTTTGATGCTGCTTTTAAGCGTGAAGGGCTTGGTTACGAACTGATCCTTTCTTCACCTTCTGTGAAGTGACTTTTCCTGTTGGTGTCCTTAATCCAAGTGGGACAGTACAAATTAGGTCATGGGAGCCAGGTCTGCTGAGAAATTTTACAAGCTGCAGGGAACTTGCATTAAAAAAAGTATTAAAATCCTGCTGGAGCAGAGAGGTGAAGGAAGGAAGACACTTGAATGCAACAAGAACCAATTTCCTTTACTTGCATTCCTGGCTGGTTTTTCTCTCTCCCTTGATGATTACAGGTGCTGTGTTTCTGGTTTAATTGGGGATTTTCCCACCCAGTGCTTGAAGCAGAGTGGAAGTTGTGTAACCTTTTTCCCTCCTCACATAGTCACCCCTAGGCTTTTCCAGTTTGGTTTGGCTGACTTCTCCTTGCCTTGTCATCCCGTTGGAAGTGCAACAAAAGATTAACTTCTTGAACTGTACTGAGGTGTGCACTTGAGCTTCCTGTTCCTCAGCTGAAGCAGTGACCTCAATGGGCTCTGAGTTTTGACCTGTTAAATGTGTAGACCTGAGCAGCTCTTAACGTCACCCCAGAGTTGTGCTGGTGGTGATACCTCAGGGCAGCCTTTCCTTGGAGATCTCAGAAAGGAAGTGCTGGAGGCTCTGTTCAACAGGCTCTTGCAAGGGGCATAGAGAGGTGCTGTGGAGAGGGTCATGAGACCAGGCAGTGAAGCCTTGGAGTGGGGAAGAGATTTCCCACGCCCTATTTCTCAGCCCACACAGTCTCTAGCTACACCAGGGGAAGTTTAGGCTGGAGGTGAGGAGAAAGTTGTTGCCTGAGAGAGTCATTGAGTGCTGGAATGGGCTGCCCAGGGAGGTGGTGGAGTCAGCGTCCCTGGAGGTGTTCAAGGTGGGTTTGGACGTGGCACTTGGTGCCATGGTCTGGTCTTGAGGGCTGTGGTAAACTTGATGATCTTTGAGGTCTCTTCCAACCTTGGTGATACTGTCATACTGTGACTGCAGGCATTCACCCCCCTGTGAAGCTGTTGTGGCAAAGGGATGGGAACAGTTTTGCTCCTGCTTTTGCCAGGGTAACTCTGGGAAAGCTGCTGAAGCCAATATATCTGCTGCATTGACACAGACTGAAATGAGGAAAAGATCTGTGGAGCAACCTTTCAGAAAGACTAGGACCCCTGTGGGTCTGAGCTCTTTGATAACATCCTAAACTGGATTTCAGTAGCCCTACAGTTTGGAGGATGATGGCTGAATGACCTTGGGAAGCTTGTTTCATCTTCCTTGTTTCATGTCCCTTCCTGCTTTCTGGAGCTATTGAAGTGAAAAGCTTTTCAAAGAAAACACCAATGTGCCCCAAATGAACAGAGTTAGAGATTGGTCCTTCCTCTGGCACCTGAAGAGGAGGGTGAGCTTAGCTGACTTCCTTTGGAGCACCCTGGTACAGCTGAAAGCATGAAGATGTTACTTAAACGTTGCTCAGATCCCCTGGTGTGGGCACAGGCATTGGTGTGTGAATCAGAACAGATGTCCACGTGTGGTACACATCTGCCAGACCAGGTGGGTGCACATCCAGACACCTACCTGTCTGTAGCTGCAAAGCTGCTGCTTTTTGAGTAGTGCTTCTGTCCAGGGAGCAAAGGTTTTAGGTGGGAGAGAAAGAATTTGAGGATTACAGAATGCATTTTGTGCTACAGAAGTGATAAGAAGCAGAGAGTGTTTGTATGAGAGTCAAGTGGCCTGAATATGAGGTTTCACTCCTCAGAGAAAGCTCTGGACAGGCAAGAAGGAGGATTGCCACAGGGAATACTTCTACTGCAGGTCCAGAAAGCCTAAACCAGGCACTAATGGTATCACATCCATTGAATCTGAATGGATTCCTTTCTGTAATGATGTAAATTAGGAAGAGTGCTGAGGTGTTGCTGTTCAGTGGCCTCAATGAGAAGTTAGATCTGATCTCCACCTGGTCCTTGTATGGGCTCTTGTAGGTGTTTGAATCATAGAATCATAGAATGGTAAGGTTGGAAGGGAATTCAAAGATCAACCAGTTCCAACCTCCTGTCATAGGCAGGGACACCTCCCACTAGCACAGCTCACTCAAGGCCTCCTCCAACCTGGCCTTGAACACCTCCAGGGAGGGAGCAGCCACAACCTCCCTGGGCAACCTGTGCCAGTGTCTCACCACTCTCACTGGAAAGAACTTCCTCCTAACATCCACTTGCAATCTCCCCTCTGCCACTTCAAACCCATTGCCCCTTGTCCTGTCATTCCCAGACCTTGTCAATAGTCCCTCCCCAGCCTTCCTGTAGCCCCCTTCAGATCCTGGAAGCCTACTCTAAGGTCGTCTGGAAGCTTTCTCTTCTGTAGACTGCAGAGCCCCAACTCTCTCAGCCTGTGCTCATGGCAGAGCTGCTGCAGCCCTCTGAGCATCTTGGTGGCCTCCTCTGGACCTACTCCAACAGTTTCATGTCCTTCCTGTGCTGGGGGCTCCAGAACTGTACACAGTAAGTGTAAAGTGGTGGAGACAGCTGCTAGACTCTGGGTAGGGCTATGCCTGCTCCCTGCTGAGGGCTTGGTGTGCTTGCTGGGCTCTGAAATCTGGGAAAGAGCACAGTCTGGATGAGCTCAGGTTGTGTTTGCTGCAGCCGTGGTGTCTTGTGTGTAGGAAGGTGATGCTGTCAGTGTAATGATACCTCTGTTCCACCCCACCTCTGCCCTTCACCCTCTTTGGGAGTTTCAGCAGCCAGATGTGCTCAGTAACAGATCTCACCAGCAGATGAGGAAGACATCTCCTGTTCTGCATGGTTCTCCTAGTCTTTCAGGATGCTATTAGGAAGGTGTGCTCTGCCTGGCTGCAGCAGTGGACAGTTGTGCTCCCAAGTTATCCTGTAAAAAGAGATGATCCAGCCTCTGTGCAGCACATGGCTTTTGAGGCACTGCACATAACCCCAGATTTTGTGGAGATCCATACCCAATCCTTCATCCCCTGAAGGTGTGTGAAGCCTCAGCCCAAGCTGACTCTTCTTGCTCCTGAAATAATTCATTACCAGGGAAAGGCAGGGGGGAGAGGGGAACCCATTTGCAAACACTTTGTGAAGGATCTGCTAGGGGTGGATTTGGCTGTGGGACATCTGAATGAATACAATCTGATGAGTTTCATTAAGGCTTACGCCTCATTCTTTTAATTAACTTCTTGTTCCTGTCCTTGGCAAAGTAGTAATTATTTTTTAATTAGCCCAACACTGCATTGCAGAGCTAACCAAGCCTAGCTTCATCTCACAGAGAGGTGTCATAAGAATTAAGTTAATTAGCTTGTCACCATCCCTGTAAAATATGGCTGTGTTTGGCACATGGAGGGGTGGCAAAATAAAAAAGAAGGAGACCCTTTGCTGTTCCAAGGTTAATTAAAAATCATGATGCACAGGAGTGGCAGGGTGGAGAGAGGCAGATCCTGGGGTTTGGCTCCTGCTGAGGTTCACATCCCAGGCAGAAATTCGATGTGTTGCTGGCACAGCTCAATGATTCCTTCTGGGCCTCTTATAGCTTGGGGCTTGGACTCAGCTGTGCAATTGGGATGTAGAATGGAGCATGAACCACAGCAGGGAGCTGGTGGCTGTGGATGATGAGAGCACAGCACTATGAGGAGAGGCTGAGGGAGCTGGGGTTGTTTAACCTGGAGAAGAGGAGGCTCAAGGACGACCTTGATACCTGAAAGGAGGTTGTGGCCAGCTGGGGTTGGTCT
>VWZE01024415.1:11846-23533 GCA_013396675.1 Eubucco bourcierii
CTAATGGGACTTTGGACAACAAAATAACCAATCAGAATGGCAGTTAGCCAAGTTGGACCATACTAAGTGAAGCCATAGGTTTGCTTTACCAAATTAGGGCAGAGCACAGCCTGGAACAAGGCGACCAGGTGTACCTGATCACCACAGGGTTCAAAACAAGTCTGGACAAGACACAGTCCTCAAACTCAGTGGCTCCAGGTTCTTTGCCCTCTTTCCCCCAGTTGCCTCTCCCTAAAACAGAAGGAGGGAGAGCAGAAAAGCATCTCTGGACAAGCCAGGACATGTACAAGGCTATTTTAGCCTGCTTAGGCCTACCATGACACATATGTATTTATTTTCTGGATCATACGGTACACTTTGCTTTTTTAGACTTCACAAACTACAATTCCAAGTGTAAATACTTCTATGGAAGCTATTGAAACTGATTTCAAGAAAAGCACACAACACACCTATTATCTTCGCTCTGAAGGTCTGGTGGAGCATTAAAAATAAGAGAAAGAGATTAAGAAAAGGCAAATTAGCAGCTAGCAATACTTAATGATGGCCAGATAGCTTCCTTGTTTTTTAAGTGGGGAGTAGAGGGCAGTGTTCTGTCATTACCATCAGCACTACATATTAACAAAATAGTCTTCTTGGGGAAAAAAGTATTTTGTGTTTGTTTATTTTAAGGATTATTGGAAGAGCAAGTGACTGTATGGCAAGTTAGACCAATTCTTATGTAGCAATAATGTTAGAAAAATGAATAATAAGGTACAAATATAATAATATACTTGTTTACAAAATAATATACTTGTTTAGATGTAATAGATGTGTACCTTGTTTACCACAGGATGCAAAACAAGTCTGGACAAGCCACAGTCCTCAGACTCAGTGGCTCCTGGTACTTTGTCCTCTTTCTTGCAGTTGCTTCTCCCCAAAACAGAAGGAGGGAGAGCAGAAAAACCTTTCTGGGCTAACCAGGACATGTATAAGCCTATTTTGACCTGCTTAGGCCTGCCACAGCACATAGCATATGGAATATAGAGGAAACACTACATATATCCAAGAGGACTGAAGGCAAGACAGTTAGTTTTGGGAAGCAAAACTGTATTTTGATTGTTTCTGTCCTTTCTTACCTTGACTTAGCAGACTCCCTTTCATCTGTTATGAAGAAGTAATGACAATTGGCAATCCATAAATAATGACTGTTATTTGCAGAGATTAATGCGTGTGAGCGCATAGGCTGGGGCACATTTTGCCATGCATGAAGGATCCTTGTATACCCCAAACATTTTCAGGATGGTAATAAATTTCCTGCCTTTCTCAAGGCCTCTGACAGGCAATTCACCTCCTGATATTCAGCTCACGGCATTAGGAAGGTTTTGCTTATGCCTAAAGCAGTAAATTTTCTTGGTATTTTCCTAAAAATCAATTTTAGTAGTTTTCTGAAACACCAAAGAGTTATGTATCTGCTGAACTGCAGTGAACTGCATGTTCAGTCCCTGCCTATCAGGTAGATAAAAAGGTTTTTAGGAAACTGCCTGTCTTTAAAAAATAGATGGAACAAAGAGTAACTTTAATTGTCAAGGCCTCATCAAAGGAATGCTGAAACTGTGAAATGTGAGGAGGACATTATGCTTTCAGCACTGCACTCTCTTTATGTGGCTTCAGCAAATTACCCTCATTTAATCTCCACAAGCCCTGATGCTGTTCATATTCAGTGCTCCAGACAGCTCAAAATGGCATGCCAAAACCAAAGTCCTCACAGGACTCCAGACTGTATTTTTACTTGACTTTCACCCAAATACCTGAGCATTATATATCACGATCTGGTTTTGTATGGGAGGACATATTTATTCTTAGTAATCTGTCAGCGAACTATGTATTTTCCTCTTATTTTGGGTCAGAGGAGAGTAGATAGAATTTATGGATTAAACATGAAAGGCAATTTTTATAAAGGAAAAGAATAAGTAAGATGAGTTATTTTTTACCTCAAACTATTCTGTGAGAAACTGGGATAATGAAACTTCTTTTTAAAAAAAATCCAAAAATTATGAAAATTGATACTGTGAAGTTTAAGAGAGAAGGGAGAAGAAGACCAG
The DNA here is from genome assembly GCA_013396675.1 of Eubucco bourcierii. NCBI lineage: Eukaryota > Metazoa > Chordata > Aves > Piciformes > Ramphastidae > Eubucco > Eubucco bourcierii. Next base: position 13,928 of record VWZE01024415.1, read on the forward strand.
GTTGAATCTGTGCCATGATATGGTGATGAACCTTTGCCTTTGAACATCCAGTTTAGAACTGGCACTCTAGGAGCTAACAGCAACTGGGACTCAATTCCAATCACCTCATAAGCTGCTTTCACTCCTTCATAGGCTGCTAGGATTTCTTTCTCTGTTGGGGTGTAATTTGCCTCTGAACCTCTGTAGCTATGACCCCAGAAACCAAACGGATGACCACGAGTCTCCTTTGGAGCTCTCTGCCAAAGACTCCAAGTTGGACCATTGTCACTGGTAGCCATGTACAGAATGTTTTTAATGTCTGGACCAGTTCGAACAGGTCCCAAGCCCACTGTGTGGACTACTTCTCGCTTTATCTGATCAAAGGCTGCTTGTTGTTCAGGTCCCCACTTGAAATGGTTTCTCTTACGAGTCACATCATGCAGAGGTTTGACAATTTGACTGAATCCAGGAATGTGTAGTCTCCAAAATCCCACTGCACCCAAGAAAGAAAGAGTGTCTTTTTTATTTGTGGGAACTGCCATGATGGAATGTGACAGCGACCATCCTGCCACCGCACTCCCAGAAACTGGATTTCTCTGGTAGGTCCTTTGACCTTGTCTCTTTGATGGCAAAACCTGCTTGCAACAGAATGTCAATGATTTTGTTACCTTTCTCGAAGACTTCCTCAGCAGGAAGGATGTTCCTTACCCACCTTCCCTACTCTATGAAAATCACCCAGACTAGAATCAGCTGGCTGGAAGTTAAGGAGTGATGCTTTCTTTACAGCTTAGCACAATGTACAAGCAGATATATACACAATAGACTTGATTATTTACAGACATATACAAGTTAAATGTAATACAGAAACACAATCCCCCACCCAGAAATCAGAAGTCCCCAGGAAGGGCTCCCAACCACCCTTTCACTTTCTTTCCACCTCTCTACCTTACCCCAGGGTCTGCCTACGTGCAAGGTGAGTTTGGAGGCTTGGCAAGGGGTATTAAAAGCAAAGTGGTTAGTTAGGTTACTCAACAGAGAGGCCAGAAGACACAGTAGCTCCCAGAGAGAGAGACACTCTGTTTTATCTATGTTTGTGTCCTTGTTTTTATACATCTCAGCAAGCCTATGAGTGAAGTAGACATCACCATTGTTTTCTTTTCACAGCCTAGAATCTACATGTTTTCATTAAAATATTCCAATTGGCCTCAAACCAGCACAGTTGCTTATAAAGCAAATGCTGCAATTCGAGTTTCTTCATGTTACAAGTGAATAATGAAAAGATATCATGATCTGGGAAATAACAAATACTCGTGAGAGTCTCCTCATTTAAAAAAAAAAAATCGTTTTCAGGAGGAAATCTCTACTTTACATTGCTAGTATTTTTTTTTCCAGTGAATAACTGTTTAATGTCTCATGCAAATGTACCAGTGACATTTCTTAGGATTTGATTTCTTTCATAAGAAACTAAAATCTTTACTGTACATTCACTGATTTCTGAAACACCTGTGTATTATTGTGTGCTTTATATAGTTAGCTTTATATATTTGTGGTGGTTTGGCCCTGATTGGGGACTGGATGCACGCTAGAGCTTCTCTATCACTCCCTTTATTAGATGAACAGGGGAGAGGGGGAAATAAAACAAGCAGCCCCTGGGACAGGGTAAGAGCAGTTTAATAAAGCAAAAATATAGGCTGCATGTGGAAGCAAGAGCAAACAAAAATATGATTCTCTACTTCACATGAAACAGATGAAACTCATCTGCTCCCCCAGGAAGCAGCGCTTCAATATGCTTAACAATTGCATCGAAGGACAAATGCTATCAACAAGTGTACTCATACTTCCCTCTTTCACTTAGCTTTTATACCTGAGCTGATATCTTATGGTATGGAATACCCCATAGGTTAGTTTGGGACAGCCATGTCCGCTCCCAAGATCTTGTCCACTCCTCAGACTACTGCTGGCATGGGGGAATGTTGAAAAAGCACAGCCTTGGTGCTGTGCAAGCACTGCTCAGCAGTAGCAAAAAAAAAAAAAAAAAAAGTTATGTTATCAACACCCTTTCAGCTACTGCTACAAAACACAGCTCTACAAAAGATGCTGTGGGGATAGCTAACTCCATCTCACCCAAACCAAACACAATATTTTACTTTATATGATTTTTTATATTACACTGCAAGTCTTTTCTTAGCAGTTGGGTTGCAACATTTCATTCAACAGAAAAATAGCAGTTGCTATGCAGGCAACATACAGCAACTCCAACTTCCTCTCTTTAATAAAGTCCGTATCAAACAATTTAGAAGGAAATTTAATATCTGTACAGAGGTGATATCATCAGCCACATATTAGCTGTTATCTGGACATCTAATAATTAGGTTGCTATAAGGGTGCATTTGACCAAGAGCCAAATATAAGACTATGCATCCCCTGGAGAGGGCTACACTTTCTAAAAGCTTACAGTCCCTCAGGCAACAAAGAGTGGTACCAGTAAGTATATACTATGACATGAATGAGGGATTCTTTCGATTCCAGTTTGGATCCGATTGCAATATAAAATTTCAGATATATTTGTAATTCTTCCAAGCCATAAACCATTTGACCATTACACTTCTTACACAACTCGTAAGCTTTGATAAAGAACAGAGGTAAGTCCTATTGTTATGTACACTTACATATATCCTTCCCTTTAATTTATTATGGATGTAAAAATTCCCATGGCAATGGTTAATTGTGATGGGTTGCATACATGTCAGTAGGTTTAGTTACATTTTAGAAGATAATCAGTTACTTTGAATTAAAGATCCCTTAGTATTTGGAATATAAATTGTCAAAATAATTTATGAACATGTTATTGATGGGTTTGGAATTCCACAGCACATATCATAATGAAAAGTGCAACATGCACTAAGAAAAATAATAAATCTGTATCAACTGGGCAGTTGGCATACGTAGAAGACTATGGAGTTTCTGGAATGTAAAAATTTGGATCCAAGTTGTCAAAACCACATTAGTCTAATTTTTAAAAGTTGATTTGATGTGCATATATACACTTCTTAAAGTCTTTGGGAAGTAGTTATTGAGTAGCCAGTTTTTTAGAGGTGCAAACTAATACTTAACACAATTTTCAGAAGCACCAGGAGGAGCTGAACTTTCTCTGAAAGTTTGTATTTTCAGTAAATGCTGTTGGTGCACTTTCCATGCTCAGGGTTTTCAAGACAATTTATTATAACAGCCTCTTCTTTATTCCATCTGTGTGTTTACCTCTGAGCAGCTGAAAAAAACCAGGATTTTTTAGACACATTCCTGGGTGGGTAACTTATTAAAAAAACATGTATCTGTTACAGCTAGCAAATCCCATTAGTGAGATAATATTTTGAAACACTTTGGAGATGATGTTATTGAGATGACAAGGTCATTTGGCTAAAGCCACCTGAGAAAGGAGACTCTGAAGACAGTGATCCCTGAACTCAAAGTGGAGATAATGGCCAGAACAGGTTTTCCAGTGTTTTGTGGCAAGAGATGTGTTACAGGGAAATATTTTTCCTCATAACATTCTTTAAGATACATACACAACAGTTAAGATTTGACTGTCTAATAAATAAATGTTGTTGTGGTAGGCCTAAGCAGGCCAAAAAAAAGGCTTATACATGTCCTGGTTTGCCTAGACATGTTCCAATTCTCCCTCTCCTTCTGTTTTGGAGAGAAACGACTGTGAGAAAGAGGACAAAGGGCCTGGAGCCACCGAGTCTGAGGACTGTTGCTTCCTAGACTTGTTTTGCATCCTGTGGTAAACAAGGTACACCTGGTTGCCTTGTGCAAGGCTTGTGTTCTGCTCAAATTTGGGTAAAGCAAGCCTATGGCTTCACCTAATGTGGTCAAGCTTGGCAAAGTACCATCCTGGTTGGCTAATCTATGTCCAAAGGCCCATTAGTCTTGGGTTGGATGGATAAAAAGGGATGAGCAGGTAGCACAAGATGCTCTCTGCCATTGTATTCATGGTGCTGTTGCTGCCTCATTGCATCCTGATCTGTGTAGAACTCCAGTGACCAGGAACAGGCTCTAAATGCCTGCAGGCACTCAGCCTGCACAGACAACCTGACATTGTGCCAAGCCTGCACATGGCATTGCATTCTGCCTGCACCTCTGCAAGGCTGCTGCTGAATGGGGAGTCAAGAGGAAACAAGCCAGAGACTGTGCCAGACTCCAGCTGCCTGAGAAAAGAGCCTGGGAAAACTCCAAAGCCTCTAATGGCTTTGAGACCACCAACAGCAACCCCTCCACATGTTTTGGGTACTGTCTGATAATATTTTATGAGTAAATACTTAAAGCCTCTTGTAATCACTAATCGCTTTCTGCCATAAGCAGAAAGGAGTTTCCTGTGTCCATCCAGTAGCTAAGCAGGATAATGAACAGCAAGTGGTGTAGTGACCGCAAGAACCTTTTCATCCAGTATGATCTTTGCATTAGCTAGGTACCTGTGATGGTTTGGGAGTTCCCCGGCCCCAACACTTTGTAAAATGACCCAGACGAGAACTCAACTGGTTGGAAGTAAGGAATGAAGCTCTATTTACAGCTCAGCACAATGTACAAGCAGAGATATACACTATATACAGGAGTATTTACAGAAATATGCAAGTTAAAGGTAATACAGAAACACAACTCCCCTCCCAGAAATCAGAGTCCCCAGGAGGGACTCCCAACCACCCTTCCACCTTCTCCCCACCCCTGTACCTTACCCTAAGGTATACTTTATGTGCAAGGTAAATTAGAGGGTTGACCAGGAGGGTTAGAAGAAAAGTGGTTAGTGAAAATTAATCGGCAGAGGAATCAGAGCCGGAAGCTGCTAGACCGCCCCAGATGCTGTGCTGTGTCCCCCGAGAGACACAGACAGAGAATGCCTTATCTGTGTTTATGTTCTTTTCCCAAAACAAATCTCAGCAAGCCTATGAGTAAAATAGACATCACCATGTTTTTCTTTCACAACCTATAGTGTAATTTTCTCTTTTAAAATATTCCAATTAGCCTCAAACCAGTACAGTACCTCTTACAGTGTTCCAGTTTTGCCTGTTCCACATGTGTATGAATTTTGAAACCCTGTTTTTCAAACCTTGTAACTAAGTTTTCTGGTGAGATTTAATGTTAATAGACAATTTTCATAGTTATTAACAATCTCTACCCAGATATCAACATTAAAATCCATTATTAATTTGGCATAGCTTGCAACAAGTGTGAATAAACATAGCATAAACCCAAAAATTTGTAATCAAGACTTGAATTCAGAAGATAAGACACATTCGGGAAATCTCTACTTAGCACATTTTCACATAATCAGGTTTCCTTGAATTGTTGCAAACAGCAAATCATGAAGGGGAAATTCTCATCTGTACAAAAGAATCGATATTCTAGCCTGAACTTTATAGTAAGTCTCTTAGGTTTAGACCCCTCTCAGCCTTGTGGATTTTGAAATAAGTGTTTCTAAAAACAAACAAAAGTAGTTAGTTGCAAATACGCTTTTCTACTGCATGCTTTTCTACAACTTCTACTGTGTTAACTCCTGCAACAACTAAATAGGTATAGCACTTATTACAGCTACTGTGTCATCACAACTAAGCTTTCAAGTTAGTAAAAGTGAGAGAATTGTTTCCAAAACAAGGTTAAGATCTCTGTCTTAAACATTCCACTATATCCGAATTCCAAAATTCTATTTAAACAGAACTAAATGCAAAATTCTATTTAAAGCCTACATCTAGCACTTTTGTCATGTTCCCAGCTTCTTTTGTCTGGCTAGCCTAGCCAGCGTGTTAGCTTAGACAACGGAGCCAAAGCTGTTCTAAAATCAATTGAAGGGCTACCTTTGGCTGCAATAGGCTTTAGATAAGTCTGAGATGAACTGTTATAAATCTGCTGCTTATAACCCCAGTGGACCGATTTTGCAGTTTTGCGACTAGAGAGAGTTCATACATCCACTGCACACATTCGACTGTGGGTATTCCTCTTGCTGAGTGAGCTGCACTGGAGATGACTCCAGGGGAATCACAGAATCACTGAATGTTAGTGGTTAGAAGTAACCTCCAGAGATCGAGTCCAACCCTCCTGCCAAAGCACGATCACCTAGGGCAGGTCACACAGGTGCATTTCCAGGTTGGCTTTGAAAATCTCCAGAGAAAAGACTCCATAAACTCTTTGGGCAGTCTGTTCTAGTGCTCCATCACCCTCAAAGGAAAGAAGTTCCTCCTCATGTTGAGATGGAACTTCCTTTGTTCTAACTTATACCCATTATTGCTTGTCCTATGAAACTGAAAAGAGCCTGTCCCATTCCTCTTGACACCCACCTCTCAGATATTTAGAGACATTGATCAGATCTCCTCTCAACCTTCTCTTCTCCAGACTAAGCAGTCCCAGTTCTTTCCATCTTTCTTCATAGGAGAGATGTTCAAGTCCAGTAATCATCTTTGTAACTCTTTTTTTGGACTCTCTCCAGTAGATCCCTGTCTTTCTCAAACTGAGGAGCCCATAACTGGGTACAGGTGTGGTCTCAGTAGGACAGAGGGAAATGCAATGGAAACTATTCCTGGCTGTTTGGCAGCTGATGTGCAGGACCCAGCCGAGAAAAACAAAATCAAGTGTACTTGGTTCCCTTTTCTTCAGGCTTCTCCTGACTCCACACTGCAGTGTGCATCCCCCAAGCCAGTATTCAATTCACCTCACAGTCCAACCATTTATCCCATGTTTAGAGGTCTCTTATGAGGTCTTATGGAAGACTGTGTCAAATGTCTTACTTAAGTCAAGGTAAGACATCCACCGCTCTCCCTTCTTCTACCCATTTGGTCATGCCCTTATAGAAGGCTATCAGATTAGTTAAAGAAGATTTCCCCTTAGTGAATCTATGTTGGCTACTCCTGATAACCCTCTTTGCTTCCACGTGATTAGAGATGGTCTGCAGAATTAACTGCTCCATCACCTTACCAGGGGTGGAGGTGAGACTCACTGGTCTGTAGTTGCCTGGGTCTTCCTTCTTGCCCATTTTGAAGACTACTGTAATGTTGACTTTCTTCTGGCCTTCAGACACCACTCCCATTCTCTGTGATTTGTCAATGATGATGATGACAGCAGCTCAGCAACATCAGCCAGCTCACTCAGCCCATGGGGATGTACCCCTTCTGGGCCCATGGATTTGTGTAGTTTCAGTTCATCCAAGTGATCTCTAACTCAGTCTTCACTGACCAGTGGAATATCTCCCTCCAGTTCTGCTGTCTTATTCCCAGTGACCAAGATTCCTGCGTGCTGGTCCTACGAGTTGTCAGAGATTGAGAGAAACAAAATGTCCCAGCATCTCAAATTACTGTTTACTCTAAAAACCTGGTTTTAAGCTACACTTCTGAGAAATGTGGGATGGGCATCCTGTTTACACCTTCCCAAAACTCCCACACATGAGCTCGGACCATAGCATGCACACCACTGACGAAGGCCCAGTCCTGGGGGATGCAGGGTGAGCTGGTGGATGCTGCCTTGGGACAACGTGCCTAACTGCAAGACTTACATGGACAAAAGGATCACTGTTCTGGACCACAAAGCTAATGTCACCCAACACATACAGGAGGAGGAGGAGGTTTCCCATTTTCATAGAATCATAGAATGGTAAGGTTGGAAGTGACCTCAAAGATCATCCAGATCCAACCCCCTGCCATAGGCAGGGACACATCCCACTAGCACAGGTCACTCAAGGCCTCATCCAACCTGGCCTTGAACACCTCCAGGGAGGTTGTGGAGCACAGAATCACCCAATGTGATCTTTGATCACATTCTGTGCTTCTGTGTTCCGTAACCTCCTTGGGCTACCTGTTCCAGTGTCTCACCATCCTCACTGTAAAGAACTTCCTCATAAAGGAGAAAGTTCACTGGTTCTTTGGAAGGTGATGGAAGGTGATGTTCATTTCAACCCAACTGCAGACTGGCAGCTCCTGTTTTTTGACTGTGGAGTGACTTTAAAGAGATCAAGCCTGGGTAAGAAGGTTCAGCTCTGGAGACCCCCCCACACACACCTCACAGCAATGGCACCGAGCATGCACAGCACCACTGGGTGGTGGATGTGGCTGTCAAATCACTCTTGGAAAACACCAAATAGTTCCCAGAAGATAATGCATATTCAGTGAGGCAGTCAGACAAAGACCAGCAACTCCCAACAGAACATCCACTCCCCTGCTCTGCAGACAGATCGTCAGGATGATGGCTCTCTGGAGGGCTCCCTTCTTTCTTTGTGGAGGTATTTATTTTCTTGCTCTTTTCTGCCCCTGCTCTTTGACTCTCCCCCTCCTCCATCATTGCCTTCATGTGTGTAAGTTGTGTGGGTGTAATAAAAGCCAACATCTGCGCTTGACACTGTGTCTTAATTCTGGGACTGAGAATTCCACTTCTCACAACTGGAATTTTTCCGGATCGTGACATGGGTGAAAACTGAAACACAGGAGGCATTCAGTGGTTCTGCCATTTCTATATTTTCTGTTATTGTATTTCCTGCCTCATTTAGCAGTGGTCCTACTTTTTGCTATTCTTCCTTTTCTCATTGATATATTTGGAGAACCTCTTCTTGTTTTCTTTCATGTCCCTAGCCAGACTAAGTTCAGAGGGAGCCTTGGCCTTTTGTGTGGTGTCTCTACATCTTCTGAAAACATTTGTGTAATCCTCCCAGACCCTTTTTCCATGTTGTAGATTTCCCTCTTACATCATGTTCTTTACAGTGAGGGTGGTGAGACACTGGCACAGGTTGCCCATGGAGGTGTTCAAGGCCAGGTTGGATGAGGCCTTGAATGACCTGTTCTAGTGGGAGATGTCCCTGCCTATGGCAGGAGGTTGGAACTGGGTGATCTTTGAGGTCCTTTCCAACCTTACCATTCTGTGATTCTGTCTGAAATTTTTAGGAGGTCTATGTCCAAAGCCTCCCCTTAAAGCATATATCCATGTGACTTAATGGCTACTTTGGGTGTCTGGAGATGTTGTTAGATTTCCATATTTCAAAGAGCTGGCAAAGGCCTAGGGATATTTTACCACTGCTTTCTGAATGTGTTTGTAGGAATGTGTGTGTCTGCATATATGAATGAGTGAGGGGAGGTCTTGTGCATTACATTACTTGATAACCACAGCTCTCATTTACAGTTTTGTGGGCAGTGAGTCAATGGAGTACCGCAAATGTTCCTCCTTAATATATACAAAAGAGACTAACAAACTGATTTAGTGTGATGTTAGATTTGTGCAACAAGAAATATTATGTGTACAAAGTGTTCTGGAAACTTATGTTTATTACTTTGACAGTCAGAGTTTGCTTGGTAAGTTTTCAGAGAGCTATCATAGAATCACAGAATCAACCCGGTTGGAAGAGACTTCCAAGCTCACCCAGCCCAATCTAGCACCCAGCCCTAGCCAATCAACCAGACCATGGCACTAAGTGCCCCAGCCAGGCTTTACTTCAACACCTCCAGGGAGGGCGACTCCACCACCTCCCTGGGCAGCCCATTCCAATGCCAATCACTCTCTCTGGCAACAACTTCCTCCTAACATCCAGGCTGAACCTGCCCTGGTACAACTTGATACTGTGTTCCCTTGTTCTGTTGCTGGGTGCCTGGCAGAAGAGCC
>VWZE01024416.1:485-17248 GCA_013396675.1 Eubucco bourcierii
GGGCTCTTCAGCCTGGAGAAGAGAAGGCTTCGAGGGGACCTGATAGTAGCCTTCCAGTATCTGAAGGGGGCCTACAGGAAGGCTGGGGAAGGATTATTTACAAGGTCCTGCAACGACAGGACAAGGGGCAATGGGCTTAAACTGGCAGAGGGGAGATTTAGACTGGATGTTAGGAGGAAGTTTTTTACAGTGAGGGTGGTGAGGCACTGGAACAGGTTGCCCAGGGAGGTTGTGGCTGCTCCCTCCCTGGAGGTGTTCAAGGCCAGATTGGATGAGGCCTTGAGTAACCTGTACTAGTGGGAGGTGTCCCTGCCTATGGCAGGGGGTTGGAACTAGATGATCCTTGAGGTCTCTTCCAACCTTACCATTCTATGATTCTATGATTCTATGACTTCATAAAAAGCCACTAAATTTGTCAGGCAAGACAATACTTGTAGCCTTTCCCTACCACCCTCACATGGAAAGATGTTTACTCAAAAGTTGAGCCTTAACTGCTGCATGCACCTGTGGTGCACTGAACTGAATAAAGGTATCTGGACTAAAGCACAGCTCAGTATCAGACTAAGGTATCAGAACTCAAGCACTGGCTTGAAGCTTTAACAGTGTCAAATAAATCCATGTGGATATGTGAGGTCTCTCACAGCACATTCTGGTGTGACAGAATATTTGTTTGCATGAATGCAGCCATTGCCTCTTTATGGCAAGTGTAAAGCATCTGTACTTGAAAAAGACTCTACTCCAAGAAGGAAGATATTTCGGTTTCTAATACCTACTTGGAACATTCACAGAATCACAGAATTGTCAGAGTTGGAAGAGACCTCAAAGATCATCCAGTTCCAACTTCCCTGCCATGGGTAGGGACACCTCACACTAGATCAGGTTGCTCAGAGCCCCATCCAGCCTAGTCTTAAAAACCTCCAGGGATGGGGCCTCCACCACCTCCCTGGGCAGCCTGTTCCAGTGTCTCATCACCCTCATGGTGAAGAGCTCTTTCCTCACATTCAGTCTGAATCTACCCACTTCTAGTTTTATTACATTCCCCCAGACCTACCACTACCCAAAATCCCCTAAAGTCCCTCACCAGCTTTCTCATAGGCCCCCTTAAGATACTGGAAGGCCACAATAAGGTCACCTCAAAGCCTTCTCTTCTCTAGACTGACAAACCCCAACTCCCTCAGTTTACCTCCATAGGAGTTAAGTTTTTTTATCACTTCTAGTATTTATTGTCTCATTCTTACTGAAGGCAAAAACCTCTCCAGCTTTCAAATCTAACCATAAAACACAGTTGATGATGAAGCCATCGCTAGCTTTAGTCCTTATTCTTGGGTTCTAGTTGGTAGCAGAACCAGAAGGATAAAAGAGACTCCAAAAGGCTTCAGTTAAAGCTGGTTAGACATATGAGCAATCCAATTCAAAGAGCACCTGAGCCTCATCTGACTTGTGACTGCTGAGAATTTGTCCCACAGAATATTTGGTTTTCAGGCCATCGATGTATACACCATGTGTGGTTTTTGTGTTTCTCCATCTCTTCCTTTTATGTGTCCCCACGTTGTTCTACACAAAACTGGCATATAAGCCTCTTTTATTTGTTTTCAGGACATCACTGGTTCTGTCTTCTACCTCACCTTGGATGTAGTAGATAGCGAATGCCATGTACTCAGCAGAAAGCTGTGGAAGGACTGCAACGCCAGAGTACCTCATTCAACGGTAAGGATATTCTTTTCTAATTTAATCTCAAGTAAAACTATTATTTTTGAATTTAATCTCAAGTATGATGTGTTACTCAGGTAGTACTGATGACAGCAAAATCCCTACGTGTGCATTTTTAGTAGGCAGCAGAGCTTAGAAGAAACGAAGCCCAGTCTTTTAAGTTCCACAATTTTTCCTCTGTATTTTCTAATCAGTTTATAGACTGGTAAGATTTATATTAAAAATTAAAAACTGAAAGGGTTTTTTGTTGTTTTTTTTCTACCAAAGCTATTAAGCAGACATAGCTAAATAGCTATGCTATAGGACACTATTTAGAATAAATGGTTTACTTTTTATAGCAACCCTGTAAGAGTTTATTTTAAAGACAGTCTGTCAAGAAGGGAGTAAAAAGAATCTCAATTTTCTGTAACATGTGATTTTGGGGTTAGTTTAATTCCACTTTTAATCTGACAGCTTTGCAAAAGTTGCACTGAAAGAGGAGAAAAAAGAAAGATCAGCAAGATAAGCTGCAAAGACAGAAAGTGATCTAAGACTGTTGATACAGGTGACCAAAATGATTCTGAACAAGTGACAGAAAAACAAATTATAAAACGTAGAATGATGAGAAAGAAGCTTCACGTGAAAAAAAAAAAAATCAGTTACTCTGGGCTGCTTCTTAGGTCAATCACTTAAAAATTGTTAACGAAAAGATGGAAAGAATTTTTTTTTGCTCACTTCTGCATAGTGTTTTCAGCAGGAAAATGGTGCAAAGAATATGTATCGTTAATGTGGCTTCTGTAAAGTCGATAAATGTATGCCCTAGAAGCCTGGATCATACATGTGGCAATATCTGAGAAGCATTCAGAGAATGTATATGCAACTTCCAAACACCAATCTCAGTGGATATTAACAGGCCAGTATTTCCTTCTGCCATGAAGTTAGAGATGCTTGGTGTACAAGGGTGCCACAAAACTGATTTAGATTCTTTCCTACCACTCTCCTTCCTTGCTGTGGACACAAGGAGAAGATGGAAGACAGGTGACTGGATTCAGACACTCTGAGCTGATCTCCAGGTTTAAGCTCTCTGGGTTACAGACATAGACCCAGCTCCTGGTGTTGGAGCTTGGCCAGGGAAAGCAATCTGTGACACTTGAGCGCTTCTCGGGTTCCAGAAGTACCTTGTATAGGCCATCCTGGAGACAAGTACTGACCCTTACACCAGGGGAAGATCTAGGCTTGTATTTCTAAAGGAGGCATTTAGAAATGTACTTCATTGCCACCTGGGTATGCATACAACTTTTTTTCCTGAAAAGAATTTAATGATGCAAGTAGAAAATGAGCTACTCACTGGCAAGGGTGCTGGATGATCACAGAATCACAGGATGGTTTTGCGTTGGAAGCAACCTTAAAGATCATCTATTTCCAGTTCCCCTGGCCACGGGCAGGGACACCTTCCACTAGATCAAGTTGCTCAAGGCCCTGTCCAACCTGGCCTTGAGCACCTCCAGGGAGGGGGCACCTACAACTTCCCTAGGCAACCTGTGGCAGTGTCTCACCACTCTCACTGTAAAGAATTTCTTCCTGATATCCAGTCTAAATCTACCTTCTTTCGGCTTAAAGCCATTGCCCCTGATTCTATCACTACAAGCCCTTGTACAAAGTCCTCCCAGAACTTTCTTCTAGGCACCTTCAGGTACAGGAAGGCCACTATCAGGTCTCCCTGGAGCCTTATCTTCTCCAGGTTGAACAGCCCCAAATCTCTCAGCCTGTCCTCAAAGGGGAGGAGATCCATCCTTCTGATCATGCAAAAGGTGCATTATTAATTGTTTCTAAATGTTTCTGTTATTTTAGGTTTATGGCCAATGCAAAGCAATTATCTACATTAACCAGGCAAGAAATATTGCTCATCTGAATAATTATGATTGCACTTTACAACCAGGTATGTCTTTATTTAACACATTCACTTTTTAAAAGACAAATTGAAAACTCTTTGCCACACAGCATTACTTTAATTGTCATTATGACCCTACAGCACCTGCATTAGTTTTCAGCTGCCCTAATTTCCTCAGGTCAGTGATCATAAGGCCAGTATGGTCAAAGCACTGCAGTAATAACTGTTTCCATCACTGAGAAACCCAGCAGAGCCTTTCTATAGGCCTCTGCCCTTGTCATGACCCAGTATCCTGAGCCAGCCCTGGGCAGCAGGGGAGGTCATGCTAAGATTCCAAAATTCCCTTGGAGCAAATTAAATGGAACTGACACCAAACAGCTGATGAGTTTGGTTCGTTAGAGCCAAGGAAAATTTTCAGTAAAGATGCTTGGTTGGACAGGAGCAGAAGGAAAATGGGAAGAGGAAGGAGAGGGAGCAGGCGAGAAAAGAAGATATCATGGCTCCTTGGATCCAGCAACGGATTTCACAGGAATAGTCTAGGGGTTTGATGGTGGGTGCACATTCCAAGAGTGCCTTCTGTGATAACACCTGGACCCTGGAAGTCGCAGTTCTTTTACACATTTTTTTTTTCTGGGGGCGGCGGGAGGGGTGGTGTGTGTCTGAATCACAAAGATCTCTGAATCACAAAGAGAAGTGTGTACCGGACCCCTGCAATGCAATGTCTGCCAATTTGCACCTCTGTAGGAATTCTCTTTTCGCTGTTAAGGCAGAGGCCATCTTCCAGAGCTGCTCAGGCCGTCACCCTGTCTGTTCATGGCCAGGGCTGTCCTACCTAGTTTGAGACAATGGAATCGTTAAAGGCTATCAGCCCAGCTCTGCTACACTCATTGTTTTGAGACAATAGAGGACTGGGCAGTCATAACCCTCTGGTCCAAAAAGCATTTCTATGCATTTGTGAAAGGTGAGTATCAGCAAGGTCACTGTCAGTACGCTGAGTTTCTTTCCACTACAACATTGCAATGGGTCTGGAAATTAAAAAAGATCCAAAATTGCTGAGCAAAGCAAACCACACCTCGTTATTCCAGGGGATTGGAGGACAAGAGGGTAGGATTAGGGGTACGCATGCAGTAAGAGTGACGTACACTATCAGCATGCTCATATAGTTACGCTTCCTCTAATGACATTGTTTCATTTGAATAAACAGTCCCACCCAGATATATCTGGAAAATATGTCCTGACTGCCCAGTTGATGACAATCCAAATGATCCCAAATATTTGGAAGCTGCTATTCAAAGCCTTGCCAAGTTCAACGAAGAGAGTGAACAAACTCATTATTTCTCCGTCCTCAATGTCACAAGAGCTTCAATGCAGGTAAGCCTTGGCTTACCTGACTTGCTTTAGTCCTCAAATAGTATAGATCCACCTGTTACACTTTGTAGGATCTGTTGTGTCTTACAGATTGTTTAAAATTAGTATCTGTATAGTACAGAGAATACTTCTCCTGGGAAATTAGGATCTGCATTGATCCAAGACGCTGACTCTATTTATTGCAAGAAGAGCTTTATGCAAAACTCAGATTTACATTCTAAAACTTAGGAAAGCTTCATTCTGAGCTCTTTTTTTTTTTTTTTCCCTACCACCACCATGAATCAGTGATTCCCTAATAGAAAGTATTTATTAAAGCACAGTCATCCTCTCTGACACATACCTGTAATTCACCAAATGAGTTTAAAACTACTTTTAGACTAATAGAGAGTTAACAATCACTGGCTAAATCCTGTCTGTTTACCACAGCACAATCTGGTCATTCTAAAATTCATTATCTCTATATAACAAGATAGTTCTCACTCTCTGCCTCAAACTGTTAGATAGTGCTACAGTACCACATTTAATTGCTAGCATTTTCCAGTTGTGAGGTATTTGCATATCAGAAATTGAAAAAGTGACCTTGTTCATTAAAGCAGCCAGAAACTATGGAAAAGGCCCTGATGAGGGTCTTTGGATGTGCAGTTCTATGTGGATACTAACTTACTACAAACCTCCAACTCATTTCAACTATAGCAAATCCGTGAGTTACTAAGATTGTGCATCTGTAAGAAATACAACATTAACCAGGCAATAAAGCTGTACTGGCCAAAAAAAAACACCTTTGGATTTTAATGCAACTAACAGTAGTGACGCACCTATAACTTCCTCCTTTCACACTTAGCAGGAGTTTCACATCTCTTTCAAGGCCTGGAGGATTCTTCCTTCTTCCTGACAAATGCACAAGGTCTAATTGTCACTGGTTTCTCATTAACAGTGGGTCGTTGGTCCTGCATATTTTATGGAGTTTTTAATTCAGGAGACATCCTGCTCCAAAAGTGACAAGACTGCTGATATCTCCAAGTGCAAGCCACTTCCACCAGAACAAGCAGTATGTTCTCTTCCTTGTATAAACACCTATTCTTCATAAACTGTGGCTCCTCAGTGAATACTTAGCTTATGCCTTTGATTCTTTGTGGACAAGAGTCAAAGCCCACAGGCATTTGTTTATAGGTTGTATTGCTATACTGTCTTGCAAATGTACAACCGCTTTTGAATAGAGAAAGTATTTCAGTAGAAGGCCTGAATTTTCACCTAAGAACTCCAAGAGCAAAAAAAGCAGAAAAAAAAAATCCAGAAAAAGGTGGGGTTGCCACTGCCTTAAAACCCAGAATCATTCTTAAGGGTTTCTTGCAAGTAAACAGACATAGACAATCACAATCAATGCATAAAGAAATACATTCATACTACAATCAAGTCAGCTAAGAAAAAAAAAAAATTATCATAGAATCATAGAATCATAGAATGGTAAGGTTGGAAGGGACCTCAAGGATCATCCAGTTCCAACCCCCTGCCATAGGCAGGGACACCTCCCACTAGCACAGCTCACTCAAGGCCTCATCCAATCTGGCCTTGAACACATCCAGGGAGGGAGCAGCCACAACCTCCCTGGGCAACCTGTTCCAGTGCCTCACCACCCTCACTGTAAAAAACTTCCTCCTAACATCCAGTCTAAATCTCCCCTCTGCCAGTTTAAGCCCATTGCCCCTTCTCTTGTCATTGCAGGACCTTGTAAATAATCCTTCCCCAGCCTTCCTGTAGGCCCCCTTCAGATACTGGAAGGCTACTATCAGGTCCCCTCGAAGCCTTCTCTTCTCCAGGCTGAAGAGCCCCAACTCTCTCAGCCTGTCCTCATAGGAGAGCTGCTCCAGCCCTCTGATCATCTTTGTGGCCCTCCTCTGGACCCGCTCCAACACTTCCATGTCCTTCCTGTGCTGAGGGTTCCAGAACTGCACACAGTACTCCAGGTGGGGTCTGACGAGAGCAGAGTAAAGGGGCAGAATCCCCTCCCTTGCCCTGCTGGCCACGCTTCTCTTGATGCAGCCTAGGACTCGGTTGGCTGTCTGGGCTGCATGTGCACACTGCAGGCTCATGTTGAGCTTTTCATCAACCCAGACTCCAAGGTCCTTTTCCTCAGGGCTGCTCTCCAGCCATTCACCACCCAGCCTGTATTTGTGCTTGGGATTGTGCCTACCCAGGTGCAGGAACAAAAAATTAAGGAACAAAATTCAAATGTATAAAAGAAATGGCTTACTGACAAGAGAGAATATTCCAAGTCCCATCCTAACTTAGATCCAAGCCCTGTTACCTACAGCCCAGTAAAACCACAACTATTAGAAACAACATTTTTTCATAGTTTCTTTCACTATTATGGTATGAATTGGATTTTGCCTGAAGAAAAATTGTGTTCTGTTACAAAACTTGACTGCATAGGGATATTCTGCTGCAGCAGAACTTAAGTGTGCTGTTGTAATTGGGCCTTAAGTTGCTAGCTCATTTTTACTGTCATGTTACCTAACCCTCTTTTGCCTTTCAAAATGCTGCCTGCCTTTGTAAGCTTGCCAATCCTGAAATAAAAGGCAGCCCAAGATGCTTATCCCAACAAACAGATGTAGAAGCCATAACTATTCAGCCTTTTATAATCACTTATTTGACAAGATAAGAGCTAAGTATCAGTGCTACAATGTGAAAAAACGCTTGGGTTTTCTTCTTCCAGCAAATAGGCTTTTGTAAAGGCTCCGTAGTAAACAGTCGCGCGGAACATCAACAGTTCATCTCAATATCCTGTGAAATCTACAGTCTGCAGGTAATTCTTTATCTACTCTTAGTATTGCACGAGTAATACTCCTTCACAAAACAAGAACTGAACTCTTGAAAGCCCAGCTCCTCTTAAGTTTTCTTGTTCACAAAGATATGGATTTCAAGAAAGTGATAAGGCCAAACCAGGTAGATGTTTCTCTTGTGCCGAAACAGACCGTTGCTAGGTGAATAAAAAGGCAATAGAGTAAGTAGAGAGTCAATCATACAGGCTGTTCAGAAAGCTGTACAAAGACACTGTAAATAACAAATGGAATGCAAAGAGCAGTAACTGTAGAGTTACCCAAGTTTGATGAACCCATCTCCACTGGCATGAGAAGCAGTTCCATATGTCTATCCTTTGAACTTCTGTGCTGCAGCTGGTTTTTGCAGACTGGAATTGCAACAGATCCTTAGTCTGAAGGGTGACCTTGCCCAGATCTGAAAGAATTTGGAATAGCTTCAATACAGGTAATGATTACTGTCTCTTATTTAGGATCCTGCCACTGAAGAGCAAGCTAACCAGACATCTGGAGAACCCAGCCAAACTCATCAACAATCTTCCCCTTCAGAAACCAATCCCTTCTCCCCATACCTAGAAAAAACAACAGGCTCAGTTAAAATGCTACCCCCTGCAACTGAGGACATCTCTTTGCACCACCTACCAGAAAGTCAGAATAAACATAAAGATGGAAAGCCAGTTCCACCTGAGGCTGTAGGAACTAAACCAAGTCTTGGTGGAGAAAAGAGTCAAGCAAACAAACCAGATTTGACCAAACCACTCACTAGACCAGTTGTTCTCCCTTTTCCTGAAGAATTTTCTCTATCAGACTCATGCCCAGGAGAAGCAAAGGAGCCAAAGGCTATCCTTGAGCCTTTGCTGCCTAAAAAGCCCACTAGAGTCTAGTCAACATTCTACTCTACCTCTGCTACATGTGACAAGAAAGTGGCCAAAATGGCAGTTTGTGCAGCATCTTTAAATAAATAAACTGCTTATTACAGTCTTCACCTTTGGAATTATCAATTTTTAAGAAAGCACAAGAACAAATTGCAACATCTTCCAACAAAATAATTTTGCTTTTAATTTTCTTAATTAATTCTAATTAAAATTCAATTTTCATTGAATTTTAATTCTTCCCATCAATAAGAGCATGGAAAAAAAGGTAACGTTGGGGGTGAAAGAACCTGTGGGGCTGACACTGCTCAAAGGCATCACAAAAAAATACCTACAGTAGTCAAAGTCTGTCAGGACACAGTATGGGATGGCTGCTCCCAAATGGACTATTGAGACAGGGTCAAGCATGTTAGCCAGGCTGACAGGCCTGGGGCATGTCCCACAGTACATAAGCAAGGTGAGCAGAGCAGATCAGGGATGGTGTGGCTACAGGAGGAGGCCAGATCACCATGCAAGTTCATGGGCAATGAGATCAAACCATCTACCAGTTTTCAAGTCAGGGTCAGGATCTAGTCTGGTTACACTAACCAGAGTCAGACAGCCCAGTGGTCTCCAAGCAAGTCCACAGTGATGAGGCAGGTCTGAGATCAGGACAGGAAGACAGGTTGCAGGTCTGTACCTGTGTCTGGATCAACAGGGTCCATGACCCAGCACACACACAGCTGCAATACAGCTGCAGGTCCTGTGGGATGTGAGCCTGAGTTGGGAGGGACCTCCTCATACCATTAGCCTGGGAGCCTGTTTCCAAGGTCACCAAGGAGAAGGGCAACAGACCCCAGCTGTGCTGCCAGCTGGCCTAGAGCCACCCGCAGCAGCCAAGCCTCCAGCAGGGGTGTATCCCCTCACAGAGCCACACCTGGTGTCACAGTGTCTAAGCAGGGAAGCTGATTGTTCCAGAATTAAAAAGTACTGAGCTTTAGAATTTCAACTTCTTGATTATAATGTTATCAGTTTAGCTTTTTTTTTTTTTTTTTTTTTTTTTTTTTTAAATTTCCCATGGAATATCTCAAGAAATATTATTTTTTTTCCTAATACTTTATACCCTTGCTTAAAGAAAGGGAAAAAAGGCTATTGTGAAACCTCTGCACATAATTCTGACTGGTGGAGAATCAAGCCCAAGCTACTCAGGTTCTTATGCTTTACTGACCCTGCTGTGCAGGAAAAATGATGATTTACAAAATCAGCCTAATTCTTTCTTGAGATAGGTCATATTAACCGCCATATAATACAACCCACAGGGACACTCTACAGGCCCTAGCTAAGAAAAATCAATTTCACTATAGCCAGACACAGCAACTCCACTGACAATAACAAATATAAATAAATGAGAAGACAAAAAGAATAAGAAGAGTGAACACGGGAAAGAAATATTGTTTGTGGCCAGGAGTACCCTGGTATTTGCAATAATTATGGGACTCATATGACACCACAGAGCCTTTCTCCAGTCGACACCAGATCTGTAAAATAATTTGTTCAAAACAAAATCAATAAAAGATTACTGTTCCTGAAGCTTTTATGCTGCTGAATCATCCCTAGAGGTGTTGGGTAATTTCTCCATTCAAAAAGCTTTTCAACAGAAAAATTATGGTCCCGTTAGTCTGACATTCTGCAATTTGATGAAAATGTATTATTTTATTATTATAAATAAAATATAAATAAAAGTATTACTTTCTTTTGACTGGAGACAAAGCAATCTTTAAATGGAGTAATGTTCATAACAAATATGTTTGGGTTTTCAGTTTTCAAAACTCTTAAACCCACAAATTTAATTAAAATAAGCCAGAAAGCAATGTGTGAAAACATGAACCGAGCCAAAAAAAGGTTTCCTTTCCAATTCTGCATCATGAGAAATTTCAGCATACTTGGGTTTCATTCATTTCAGAGTAGGAAACAATTCAAAATCAGGTAGTTCTCAAAACATGATAAAATCCAATTTCTATCCAATTCCTACTGCAGTATGAACTCCAGGCTGTGTCAGCATTCCCCTTTTTATCAAGTCATCAAATTACAGCATCTTGTTTTTCCCTCGGGAAGCCTCACCTTTGCCAGCTCAGATATTCCTAACATAACCAGTGTGTTCTACCTCCCTGCACGGGCACCGCCAAAATCAGATGCCAGGCGGCACTCCATGCCCTCGAACAGGGCACGGTGGTTGGCCTTAGTGAGTCAGAGGACAAAAGCACCGCGGAACAGCCTGTCACGCTTCAACGATTTTCAAAATGCTTTTTTTTGCCCCTCTTTGCAGTTAATCCCTGTATTTCACTTCTGCTATTTTAGAATGTGGTCTATTTTATCCGCTGCATGCTGATTCTAATCGCAATCTGCCTCCCTCCCTTTGGTGAGGCAACTGAGATTCGCATCAACATGTAACCAGATTCTTCCCCAAAAGCACTGCTGGAGAAGAAATCATCTTCATTAGCTGCTAACCACAGCCAGGAATACCTCATTTCAGCTAGTTCTCCTTCTTGACTACAGTCCATTGAAATAGCAAATTGAACAGCAACAGCAGCAGGTAAGGGTAAATAGAATGGAGTTGGCATAAACATAAACAGATGGAGTTTAAAGAGAATATCTGAAAGTCTGGAGCATTGTTCAAGCATTCAATTTGGATAATGTTTAGCCTGTTCAGTATACAGGGCCCAGAGATGACATTTGGGTCAGCATTTTCTCTAGCTTGGATCTGAGATTTGGATTCAAACACTTCTATGATTAAAAAACGCAGAGCAGAAGGGGTGTGTATTTGAGCGGTAACTACCTACTGTGCAGGCCTGCCAGCACCAGTGGTCACTGCAGAATCATGGGCATTTCCTCTGCTTGCTGTGGCCACTCCAGCACAGCAATTCCCCTGCCCAGCTTTCAGCATCACTAATGCTGTCCATAACTGAGGCCTGGTACTAACAGCCAACACTAAAATGTAGAGGCACAAGTAGGAGACTGAAGATGCACAGCTTCTGTGTTTCCTTTGTCCTCAGGACACACCTGGATACTGCTGCACTCCCAGACAGAACTGATATAATTAACAGTCGATAATGTTTAGTCCTCACTACATCACATCCTGCTGCTGATTCAGCAGATTTATGCCAATCTGTGAGCACTGCAACTTTCTCTCTCCAACATGCCCTCATGGAACAGACAAAGTCACAGGACACAACGCTTCTAGTCCTCACATTCTGACTCTGTGTGACAGACTGATCAGATAGGACTGCAGTAAATCCCCTAAAAAACATTCCCAGATAGTGCTGAACCTCTCCATCTTAATCATAGAATGGTCATAGAATGGTAAGGTTGGAAGTGACCTCAAAGATCACCTAGTTCCAATCCCCTGCCATAGACAGGGACACCTCCCACTAGAACGGGTTGCTCAAGGCCTCCTCCAACCTGGCCGAGGGAGCAGCCACAACCTCCCAGGGCAACCTGTGCCAGTGCCTCACCACCCTCACTGAGTCTGGTCTCACTTTCTAGCCAAATGGAGCAAAACAGTTGGCAGTGACACACCCTATGTACATTCAGTCACATCCCAAATGCTCTCTTCTCCCAGGACCTTGAAATGTTAAGTGCTGCAGCTTCTCGTGGTTCAGCAGAGAACAGGTCAGTAAGACACAGAAGCCCTCCATCCACTGGGCATGAGAAGTGGGTGGATTCTGGCATACCATCCCCAATGCACTTAGCAATTTTGTTCCACATGTTTTCAACTCTTACTGATCTGATGGTATTATATCAGCCTTTATTACTTGCTATCTGGACAAAGTGCAGTTAAAATCCCATTTGATGTTTATTTTAGCAAACATTCCAGTTTCACATGGACAGATCTTTTTCCTTCAGGCACAGATAAGCAATGGTCAGTGACCTCTAGGATTTTTTTTTTTTTTAACCAGATATTATCAAGCCTTTATCTCTGAATACAGGTAAGGCATCAGGAATGCCAAAAAAAAAGGGGGCAATAACATACAAAGGCTACAGAATAAGATATGTTGGCTTATTTATGCACACATTAGCTAAGCATTTGTTGAGATTGTTCAGCTACCTTTGTCCTTCTCTCATTCTCAGCCAATCAAAAAGGTTTTTTAAAGTAAGGCCCAGCCATCAAAGCTCTCCAGACAGGTTTTTATAAAACAAGCTAGTTACATATTCTGTTTGTCTGGCTTCAGAACCTGTCCCTTTTACACATTTCATGGTTAAATATTTTTTCTGCATCTCTGAGATGTTAAGCAGCTGCATTCAGAATATATACATAGATTATTTTGATTTCAAAGGTAGATTTGAAAGATCTCCCACTAGATATAGTCATAAATATTACACAATCACAACAGTTGCCAAGACTTTCCTTATGCTGGCCTACTACAACCTAGAGCATGGGTTAAAGCTTCAATTTTAGGAACAGTATAACGCCACAAGCCCTGGAAAAATAAAATCCCTTAAGTTCATCTGACCCCATTTTTAACATCAACTTCTTAACCCCACTTTTCTCTCCAGGATCTCAAGCCCCTTAGCAAAGAGCTCAGTCTTCCAATATGTCCTTATAATCACTGACTTACCATTAGTGTGCTTTGTTATAGAAGGCAATTTGCAGCCAAAGACACTGAGGACAAGATAAGGAATCATGGCACTCTTTTTATTCCCAGTGCTTGTTCTCCCAAGCAACAAGACTTCAGTAACTACATTGTTAACCTGCTCAGTTGACAGTTGGCCTCCCACAAAGAACTTTTGAACTTAAGGTCCACTTGAATGAAATTTGATAGACAAGGTGACGAAGTTTCTAAAAGATTGCTAAAAAACAGGTGACTGGTAAAGAAAAATAAGTTCCAGGCAGGGAGGAGAAGCTATAGCTGCAGGTGCTGCTTTTATGACTGTAGCCAAAGCAAATTTGTACAACATTGCATTTGCATCAGGGGCATCTTGTTTACAGCTAGCAGATAAAAATGAGACATGAATAAACACACAACACATTTACATATATTTCCATCATACCTGGGGGAAGTTTCTGTTAGATCCAGAGCTACCTCAAAACCTGGAAAACTTTCAGGGTTTTTGCATCAAGGTATCATGCTAGTGTGAAGCTATGAGGCACCACAGACTGAAAACAAGTAAAGAGAAACTAGCCAAAAATTCAGACACAAGGAAGTGGAGCCACACAGTTTTGTTAGCTCTACTTTTCCTTAGGAGCAGAAGCAACGGCAGGCTGTTTCTAGCTACGGGACAGGCTAAGGTCTATGAGAATGCTATGGTCTTGATACCTGCAGAACTAAGCTGTGTGATTTGATAATCCCAGCCTGTGAGTGAAGCACTGCTGTAGAAGGCAGAGAACAGATAGCTAACATAGCAGTTGCCTTTCCAAGGTATCAGAGATATCTGTAAGTAGCTATGATTATACTGATATATGATTATATATATATATTATACTGATATATGATTATATATGGAGAGCAGCCAAACAGAAAGGGATCTGGGGGTGCTGATTGACACCCACCTAAACATGAGCCAGCAGTGTGCCCAGGTGGCCAAGAAGGCCAATGGCATCCTGGCCTGCATCAGCAATAGTGTGGCCAGCAGGAGCAGGGAGGTCATTCTCCCCCTGGACTCTGCACTGCTTAGGCCACTCCTTGAGTCCTGTGTCCAGTTCTGGGCCCCTCCATTGAAGAAGGACATTGAGGTGCTTGAGCGTGTCCAGAGAAGGGCAACGAGGCTGGGGAGAGGCCTGGAGCACAGCCCTATGGAGAGAGGCTGAGGGAGCTGGCATTGGTTAGTCTGGAGAAGAGGAGGCTCAGGGGAGACCTTCTTGCTGTCTCCAGCTACCTGAAGGGTGGTTGTAGCCAGGAGGAGGTTGCTTTCTTCTCTCAGGCAAGCAGCACCAGAACAAGAGGACACAGTCTCAAACTGTGCCATGGGAAGTTTAGGCTGGAGGTGAGGCTCAATTCTTGCCTGCGAGTCATTGACTGCTGGAATGGGCTGCCCAGGGAGGTGGTGGAGTCAGCGTCCCTGGAGGTGTTCAAGGTGGGTTTGGACGTGGCACTTGGTGCTATGGTCTAGTCTGGAGGTGTGTGGTAATGGGTTGGACTTGATGATCTTTGGGGTCTCTTCCAGCCTTGGTGATACTGTGATACTCTAGGAAAGGCATAATTGACTATTCCATATTTTCACCTGTGTTTGTCATCTCTCTGCCCTGGCTCCCTAGAATAAAGTTCTATTTATTAAGCATTTGATACGCTGTTTTTCAAGTGGGGAAGATAAGCCTCTTCTTGATGTGTTCTCCCAGATTTCTGCAGAGAAGTTTAGGATAGATATTGATTACTAACTCCTTAAAAGTTTGAATTTAGATCACGTCTTACTGTTGCAGGTCAAGCTTTGGTGTGAGTCATAGAGATAAACAAGCTTTTGACAACTACCCAAGAGAGATGCCATGTTTGTACAAATACTTGCAGTCCTGCCAGCAATCCACCTATTGCTTCATTAAAACAACACACAAAACTCACAAACAACAAATATAAAACCAAAAAAAGTATTAAAACATACATCGAACTGGATGAGAATTTATAAAAACACATTGTCCTGACACAAGTACAACAAATATTTAACTGCTCTGTGCCTGTAGTGCTTGTCCTTGCTGTAGTGTATTAATAGCAGAGTCCATGCTTTATTTTCCAAAACAACCCCCAAAGACAATACTCACTACAATGAGAACAGAATCTCACTTCTGCAGTCAGTTTTGCAGTAATTGTACATTCTCTACTGTTTATTCCATTATAAATTACCTAATCTGATGCTTGCCTTCACTACGACTGCCCATTTCAAAAATGAAACAGCATTGTAAATAATGAATAGGGAAGCAGTTTGGCACACAGCAATGATGTCAACATTGTTTTTAACTGGTGAGACAGACTTCTAAAGTCTTTGATTATTTACACAACATTTATTTCATTGCTTTTTCTCAATCTTTCCAGAAGAAATTCTGAATTATTGTAATGAACCATTATAAAAACACAAACAAAACGTATCTCTTACTGCATAAGAAGTGTGGTTCATCCATCCCAGTATTCATCTCTCACAGTGGAAAAAGACAATGCTGGTTACAAGCATACACCCCGTCCCTTTTCTGCAAACCATTTAATTTTCCAGTACTCAGAAGTACTGTACTAAGGATTTTAAAGAGTACTTACCTGCTCACTGAAGCACCTGCTGCCAGTGAACTTTCCTAAGGCATGCTGATTCTGCTGATACTGTCTGCTTCCACGTCCTTCTAAGGCAACAAGTTCCAGCACCTGACTATCCATTGTGCAGGGCAGACCATTAGAAACTGATTCATGTTTGTTTGGAATGCCTCTGGTTTCAATATGGTGAAGCTCTTCATTTAGCTTGTTTACTACCAGAGAATTTTTGAGTGTCCCCTGAATTAACTGTACAAGAAAACCACTACTTCACCCCTACACGCTCTAATATATGATTTCTTACACACTAGACATGCTAAAGGTTGTATTTTTAAAAATAAGGATAACTAAAGGAGTAAGAGTTAAGGATGACCTGTACTAGTGGGAGGTGTCCCTGTCTATGGCAGAGGGTTGGAACTAGATGATCTTTGAGGTCCTTTCCAACATTACCATTCTATGACTCTGTGATGCCCCAGTATATTTCTCAGTGCTTTTCACAAAAATAAGTCAAAGTACAAACTCAAACACATGAATTAAGTCAATTATATAGAAGAAGATGATTTTTATACAAGAAGTTGATTCAACCCTTCACATCAATCAGGATTTGGAAAATTTCTCATATCACAGTATCACCAAGGTTGGAAGAGACCTCAAAGCTCATCAAGTCCAACCCATTAACACAGACCTCAAGACCAGACCATGGCACCAAGTGCCACGGCCAAATCCGCCTTGAACACCTCCAGGGACGCTGACTCCACCACCTCCCTGGGCAGCCCATTCCAGCAGTCAATGACTCTCTCAGGCAACAACTTTCTCCTCACCTCCAGCCTAAACTTCCCATGGCACAGTTTGAGACTGTGTCCTCTTGTTCTGGTGCTGCTTGCCTGAGAGAAGAAAGCAACCTCCTCCTGGCTACAACCACCCT
>VWZE01024416.1:23025-36330 GCA_013396675.1 Eubucco bourcierii
GAGAGCAGAGTAAAGTGGCAGAATCCCCTCCCTTGCCCTGCTAGCCACGTTTCTCTTGATGCAGCCTAGGACTTGGTTGTTGTCTGGGCTGCATGTGCACACTGTAGGTTCATGTTGAGCTTTTCATCACCCCAGACCCCCAGGTCCTCTTCCTAAGGGCTGCTCTCAGCCATTCACCACCCAGCCTGTATTTGTGCTTGGGATTGTGCCTACCCAGGTGCAGGACCTTACACTTGGCCTTATTGAATGTCATGAGGTTGGCCTGGGCCCACCTCTCCAGCCTGTCCAGGTCCCTCTGGATGGATCCCTGCCCTCTAGCAAGTCGACTGTGCCACACAGCTTGGTGTCATCTGCAAACTTGCTGAGAGTGCACTGATTCCTCTGTCCATGGCACTGACAAAGACGTTAAACAGCACTTCCCACTGAAGACACACACACAACACCAAGAGTATTAACATCCATTACAATATTAGCAAATTTTCTGTTTTCACAGTGCCTCCTGATTTGTTAGAGTGCAAAGACTGTCCTGTGAAAATTGAAATCTTAGAAGTCACCGAGCAACATAAAAATATTGCTGCAAAGGCCCTAAAGAAGTTCAACAGTCAGAGTAACCACACAAACTACTTCAACGTGGACAAAGTCGAAAAGGCTTTAAAGCTGGTAAGTGGCATTTTGTCCTACAGTTACTTATAAACAACAAAATCATAGAATGGTAAGGTTGGAAGCGGCCTCAAGGATCATCCAGTTCCAACCCCCCGGCATAGGCAGGGACACCTCCCACTAGCACAGCTCACTCAATGCTGCGAGCAGCTCCAAAACCATGGGACCAGAACTCAAACCCCTCAAGGATTAGAACTATTGTTTGTCACCTCTCAGCACAAATTGGCTGCTTACAATTGAACGTCCTAATTCTGCAAAGACTTATCATCTGTAATTTAGGCATGCAAAAGGATTTCTCATCTGCCAAAAAACATGTCAGCATGATGGCATCCAAATGTCAGAGCCTTCTTTCTGTCTGTATTTTCAGTTTGAATGCCTACCTACCTGTCATATCACAACATACAAGACTTTACTTACTAGACCGGAGTCCTTCAAGGTGTACAGTCATCAGTATAACCATGGTCACCTTCTGTCAGCTGCAGTCAGATATGTTTTTACTCTTGAGTAACCTGTACTAGTGGGAGGTGTCCCTGCCTATGGCAGGGGGCTGGAACTAGATGATCCTTGAGGTCCCTTCCACCCTTACCATTCTGTGATTCTATGATTCTATTTAGTACAGGGTGTGGTAGTTTGAGGATCCTGGGTCTCCCTTACACAAAACCATAGAGACGATAGAGGATGGACCTGCTGGTCCCAGGATATTATTATACTGATATTCTGTTCCTCCTCCCAGTATCGCAGCTTAAAAGACAGTGCCTGACCTGACCTCTGCCCTTCTTTCTTGCTCCCCCTTCTCCTCTCCAAAAGCAGTGTGTGCTCTCACCGTGCACGGGGAGCCGGCAGGCAGGGAACAGAGCCACTGAGGCCTTGTGGGCCCAGCTGGGGGCGGCGCTTTGGCCTACCTGCAGGCCAGCTGAGGCTGGGAGGGGTGGAGCATTTGGGCCGCCTGTTTGGGCCCAGTGGATTTTAGACTTTATTGTACCTGATTGCCTTTTGTATATATGCTCTTATAAATAGAATTTCTTCCTAAGCTTCCAGTCAGTGTGCAGTGTCCTCATTCTTACCCCAAGAAAGGGGCGAGAGTCCTTTCTGTCCTGCAGCAGCAGGTAGCTCTGGCCCAGACTGGGGCATGTGGGTACAGTACAGAGTGGAACACAGCAGCATTTTCACTTCCTGCTGCAGAGCAAAGCAGCACTCGGAGGGCTCTCAAGCAGTGAGATAAACTTGTATTTCTGCTGGACCTGCTGAAGAACTATTGGCTCTGGCAAATGACTCCTCCATCTTTGAGTGCTGTCAACACGAAGACTCACCCTTGGATGGTTTGGAGCGTGACTCTCACATCACCACGACTTCTTGTTGGTAGATACAGGAGACCTCCACTTAAACAGAGCAGGACCACTCTGCCAACACGTGCCAGTTGAGGGCATCTCTATAATGAAGTCCTATGGTGTCTACTGTAATACATGTTGATCTTGGATCCTGCCTAAACCGTAGCATGCAGCCATACCTCCCTGCAGCTTTTAACATTGCTCAGAAACTTGACAGTGTTCTACACTGTAGACTCATGCAGAACATATCCCTACTCCTGTTTAGCCCATGGCTGGCTTTTAGGTTGCCTAAAAAAATCATGGATTTATTCAGGAATCATGGAGTCCTTTGACTTCACACATTGCCATCTTTAGCAAGAGTGACAACTTAGATTGTATGACTGTATTTATGTTACTGTATTTATGTAACTGTATATAACTGAGTGTATTTATATTATTTATATACTTTATATTATAATTATATATCAGATATAATATATATTGTATAAATATTATATATTACATTATATATAACATCATATCATATGACATTATTTTATATAACACTTAGAAACTGTGAATTATAGTCTTAAAAATGCCCAAAGTTACGTGCAGCAATTTAAACTAGGGTAAGCAACTACTGAAAAAAATAAAACCAACCAAAAAACCAAACAACCCAAAATCTAGTTTAAAAAAAAAAAAAAAAAGAGTATAAAAAGTAAATTAGTGCAAGCACTTTAATTACATTAGTGAAACTTGTGTGCACACACATGCTATGGACACCTTCAATACAGACTTGAAATAAGCTACTACTGCACTTAGAAATTAAAATGAAATACTTCTTTATGGATTCTAACAGAATCAGGTGGGCCTTCTCTCAAGCTCTTGTGGAGCAATGCCTTCTCTATTAATTATGCCCTTGAAAAGGGAGAAAGCAACAATCTCACAGCAACTGGCAGAACTTTATGCCAAATTAACAGCATCACTGCAGTGTTACAGACCCCCTCACTGGAAAGCGGTGGTTGCCATCCGGTAGATCTCTGTATTTGTACAGGAGCAGCAGTTCTGTTTATGGAGAAGACTCAGAACATGCTACTTCATAAAAACACAGGCTGTAAAAGTAACAGGTTTTATAACACAGACATAGTAGACTAAGAAACAAAACAACCATTTCAGAGCTCACAGAGGTGTGTGACAGGTAAGGTATAAATGAGCTAATCTGTTTTTCTTACTGAATACATATAAATGTATGAACATTATGAACAATATGAAGTGTGGTTGCTTTTAAAATTACTGTTTGGTTTTGTGGTTTTTTTAATACACCTAGTTACCATCTCTTCTTTGACCTCTTGGTTTCAGACTGCCTCCCGTGAAGGTCACAGTTTAGGATTCTCTATAAAGGAGACCAACTGTTCCAAGTCTACACAAGAAGGAGATCAGGCACTAGAATGTGACTTTCTGGATGACTGGCACGCTGTAAGTAAAGTCCTAGAATAAGAACTGGTACAATGGATTAGACCAGGATGATCTTCCCAAAACATTCCCAAGTGTTCCTCAAAAGCATGCACTCAGCATGTCCAAATCCAGATGCTAATTTTGCCACTGCTTCTTTTTAATCTTTTAGGAGCCATTCTGAACTCTCAAATTGAAATGTAACTGGGGTCTGGCATACTACAGATGTAGGGGTGAGGGGCTTTTCATTTTGGATCTGGCATTCACATTCAAATGAAAGCCACTCCCTAGTAAATTATTCATGCTGTTTTCACAAAAAGTTTTACACTAATACAAGTCAGAGATCTTGGGAAAAAAAAAACCCCAAACCCAACCAACCACATATTATGTCATCCCAGTGAGCCAAGGGTTATTTTACCCTCCTTCTGGAGAGCAATGAGTGTAATAATTCAGACCTGCCTATAGATTACTAGGAAAGTAGTCTCCTCACCCCATCTTCCCCTTGCAGTAGTAATCTACACAAAATAAACAAATAGGCAAAATCATAAAGAGCAAATCATTCCCTAGGAATTAAATAAAACTGGCGGGGGGGAATCAAATACCCACCACACCCCCCCAAAAAAATACCCAAATAAACCAAGCAAAGTAACACACCAAACAAAATAAACCCAAACCAAACGAAACCACAAATCATGAAGTTTTGTTTTAGCTATATCAATTTTGTTTTCTGGCTCTTTATGTGGCAGAAGACTGGAAAAGGTGAACAAACTGGTAGAAGAGGCAAAAATGGAGTAGACTGAGCTGGACTAGACACAAGCCAGGTGGCTAGAGGCTTTGAATTCTGTTCTCAATGCTGCCACCACTGGGGTGCCTGTGTAAAATACCATTAACCTTTGTAATCAGTGATCAGAATGGGTGACTAAAGGCCCAAATAACCAAGGTCAAGCATCTGCTACAGAGACCTTAGGCAGAAGTCCTTCCCCAAGCTCTGTGCCCTCTTGCACATGAGCAGTTCCACATGCAACGACTGGATAGCAAGAGAAAGTTACAGCACAGAGAATGTTAAAGGAACTGATGCTAAACAACTGTAACAAACTATTTTTCAAAAGATAAGTCTGGAAGAAATATCTGCCTTGACCTTTGTCTGGAGCAGAATTTCAGAACAGTCCAGTCTGAACAGAAGTTTGGCAAGCAAAGATAGAAAAAAAAGGAATAGGAATCAGTTGCCCAGAGAGTAGTCAATTCTGAAGGATTCAGCAGCTGACGAGTTCTTACAGACACCAAAAGAGAAGCAAGATGGTGAGTGGTAGCCCTCTAGATGCACGTGGCAAAGTGAACTTCACAGTCAGGAACACTCAAGACTGGCATATATTTCAATCATTATGAATCACTGGCAAGCATCACTGGTCAGAAAGCTCAGGATCTTGCTAAGTTATGTAAACATTGAAGGTACCGAAGGAATTAGCCTAGCTTTTAAAATGTTGACATTTCAATAGCTTCTATTAACTCAATCACAAGAACCCAGATGTGCTTTTTCTTTTTTTCCCCTTTGCTTTTATTTAGCATGTGGGATTCTGCAAGGCAAGAATTATTGGTGATTCAGATGAACTCGATGGAACAGACATAAGCTGTGAAACCTACCGTCCCTGGGTACGTACTCACCTGCTGAGATGTCTCTGGCTATATCCTCATGCTGGCTACAGCAACCTCACTCAGCCCACACTGACAGATGATTACAACAGTTGTTTAAGCCATAAAATCAGACTCATAGCACCAGGTTGGAAAGGACCCTTGAAGGTTATCTTGGTCAGCCCCCCTGCAGTGAGCAGGGACATCTTTGAGCAGGTTGTTCCAGGCCCCATCAAGTTTGACTCTGAATGTCTCCAGGGTCAAGGCTTCCACCACTTATCTGAGCAAGCTATTCCAATATTTCACTACCCTCACTGTGAACAGCTTTCTCCTAATGCCCAACCTAAATCTACCCTGCTCTAATTTAAAACCATCACCCCTTTTTCTGCCACTACATGCCCTTGTCGCTTTATTACTGTCTGGGCGTGGTGCAGCACGTCAGGAGAGGTTGGCTTTTGGCTGCCAGAATGAATTAGGATTGAGCTGTCCCCACTACTCCCTCCAAAGGTGTCTTTCAGTTGAGTCATAATTCTTAAGTCACTAGAGACCAAAAACAATTTCAAAGGACTTTTTGAATGCAAGAAGAGGGGAAAGGATCTTTATTGTATTTGGAATTTAAGTTTATATCGCAACGGCTTCTCCAGAGTGGGGTTTGTATAGTTTTGGTTCTTCCCAGATTTTGCTCAGTGGGTTATATGACTTCATTCTGTCAGGACGTAGTATTTCCAGATGATTTTCAGTAATCTTGGAAAAAAAAACCACCACCATTGTATGTTTTCCTTGCAGAAATGTAAATGCAGACCTACTAACTTGTGCATCTCTCTTTCACCACTTTCTTTGGTCCTATTTACATTTCACTTAATGCTTGCTCTCTTGGTGTTTTTTATAAACAGCCACATGACTGCAGACACCCTCATCATCATTTTGGTCACAGACATGGTCACAGACATGGTCACAGACACCATCACAAGCATAGATGTCCACCCTCTTCTCAATCCAGACCTGAAGATGCTGAGCATAAAGACAGTTCCAACGAAGAACAACAAGGCAGCCATGAAGGACATGCTCCTCCTCCCCATGGTAGACCACATCACCACCATCATCATTCAGACCATTGTCCTCCATCTCCTCCCAATGGTGGACCAAATCCTCCTCTCCAAGAGGAACCCAAACATTTCCCTTCTCCTCCTCCCCACGATGAGCCACAAAATCATGGTCACCATCAGAGACCTCACTGCCCTCCCCCTCCTCCCCACCACAGACCACACTGTCCTCCTCCCCCTCCTCATGGACCACATCACCACCATTGTCATCCCCATCATGGACCACACTGTCCTCCTCCCCCTCCTCATGGACCACATCACCATCATCCTCCTCCCCATGATGGACCACATGATCCTCCTTCTAAAGAAGAATTGCATCAAGACCCTTCCTCTCCTCCTCCCCATGATGAACCACATAATCCTCCTCCTGGTCATCATCATGGCCCACACTGTCCTCCTCCTCCTCCTCCTCATGGACCACATTGCCACCATCCTCCCCCTCCTCATGGACCACATTGCCACCATCCTCCCCCTCCTCATGGACCACATTGCCACCATCCTCCTCCTCCTCATGGACCACATTGCCACCATCCTCCCCCTCCTCACGGGCCACATCACCACCACCCTCCTTCCAATTGTGGACCACATCACCATCCTCATCCTCCTTATTTCTATCATCACTATTACAGACATCGCTGCAACAAGACAAGCATACCAGGAGAGCACTTTCCATTCCAGGTAATGGGAGCTGTCTATCACATTCCAGTTCTAAATCAGCAGGATTCTCTCACACCTCCCACTGCAAACTTCCTTGAAGTATTCCAAAGCAAGCCTCACTCCTCCAGCACTGGTGAAGATAGTCTCTTCACTGACTCAAGTCAAAAGGAGATGTTAGAAGCTGTGGGTTTTCCAGATCATCCTACACAATCAAAGTCATGCCCAGCAAACTCCAAACTTACTCTTCCAAACATTTTACCTTTATTTCCACATAGCTCCATGGCAGAAAAATCTTCTATATGACCTCAGAAAAGATGTTCCTGGCTTGAGTTTTACAATGAATGGAAACAGCACATGGAGAAGAAGAGAAAGGACATCATCTCTGGGGAGGAGAAGCGCTGAAAATGACTAAGACAAGTATTCCACTTTGCCTCTTGATCCCAGCTATCGTAGACTCAGCCACAACTGAGAGGCTCAACATTGTGTCCCTCAGATAATGCCAATAGGTACAAATCTCCCCAGCAAGCAATGCTCTTCAACTCTTGCAAAAAAATAATGCTCTCTAACAGTGAAATCTTCCCTTTTCTCATAACCCATAATGTAGCTCTCTGAAGAAATGTAACCACCTCCCATACAAAGTGACCCATGGCACTACCTTCACACTTTATAAAGAATCAAAGAAAATAAAGACCAGTGAGAAATTTCTTGACGGTGCTGCCAATTTTTTGTCTTTTTTGTTCCTATTTATATATGTCTATGTTTCTATTTATATAAGTTTAGCTGCACAGTAAAAAGCCATGAGCATGAAGTGACTAATGGTGATTGCATTACCCTCACTATCTAAAAAAGGTCTGGAAATAGTTAATGACTCACAGTGGCCTCAGGGTGGCCTGCACAGGTGCTACCATTGCTAGAGTTGCTGGTGGTGATGTATCAGACATACTGCATTCAAGGACAGCCCTTTTCAAATAGTGCATAACTGCTCTCAGGAGAGCAAAAAAAAAGTAGATGCATGTAAGAACTCGTTCATGTAAAGGTTTTCTTTATCACTGAAACTTCCTCCCGAGAAACTGAGTTGGAAGGAGTAGGAAGAAGGAGTAATGATTTCTCTTTAGCCCTGATCAAGGTACAAGTCCGCTCAGGCAGACCTGGGACTCCAATTAGTTAGTTCAGAACAGTTATCTCATAAGCAAGAACATGAAATTAATCTCAAAAAATCAGCAGTTTTGTCCTCCAAGTAGCTTTCTAATGGCATAAAGTACAATGTAATAGAAGGCTATATAGAAGGAAAAGAAACAGAACAGAGAAAACTTTGCTTCTACCATAGTTTATCCACAGAGGCTCTGAAGTGCATTTTCTTCAACCAAAGCTTGTAGCAAGACACAACTGAACACTGGAGCTGAGGCAATACCAAAAGTATTCACAGATTCAAAGCAAAGCTGTTTGGTGCTCTACACTGGAGCAAGGACCAGACGTTGCCATCCAGGTTTCACTCCTGCTCTGCCCAACGCAAGCAACGATAGTTAATCCCTTGTTCTTGGGCATGACTTTCCCTGTCTCTAATGACTACAGAACATTAAAAGACTGTCTAATCCGTGGTCCAAAGGTAGTCTCCACATGGCAGCAAAAATGGTCACTTCCAAAGGCAGAGTGAAGGACAAGGGTCATCAAGCGTTTTGGGAGAGCTACGTGACATTCAATCCCATGCACGTGCCCAAAGGTGTTTTTAAACGTGTTCCAGCTTCTCGGAACTATTGCAGTCTGAACTGTAAACAGATCTATAAGATTTACAGAGTTGTTGTTCAGAACCAAAATTTCATTTCCACTGCAGCCTTCTTGAGTGTTTTGTGTAAGCCTTCTAAAATCCATTCTCTGTAACAGTTTAAAGCAAAGAAGCCAGAAAGCTGCAATCATTCTGCTTTCTCTTTTGGTCAGGAGCTATCCTGCTTAGTCTGCTGTCCCCAGCTGCAGCCATTAGCCTGTTATCTTGATAGCAGGTGGATAACCTTAGTGTCATTCTGGTGACCACACAAAGTTTATTTAGATAAACTCAGAAGTTTATTTGCAGTATAAACAGGGTATGATGAGAACCAACCAACCCCAGCAACCCACTCATTCTGTTTACTTAGCTATTGCTTCTGAAAAACAGTAGAGTTGACTAAAACCCTGGCCGGCAGTCCTTTTCCATTTGGCTTTTCAAGAGCTTTCTAATTCAGGAGGCCTTTTTCCCTCAATTATGAAAACTTTCATTGTACTCGTGCTCTGCTGTAGTTTTCTCTCTAGCAGAGCCAACCCTCTACCATTTGAATTTTCAGACTGTGATGACCCTGACGTCTTTAAAGCTGTCGACACGGCACTGAAGAAATACAATGGAGATAGAGCAAGTGGTAATCAGTTTGCTCTATACATGGTGATGGAAGCCAAGAGAACTGTAAGTATACTTTGGGAAAAAGATAGCTGAAATTGTTTATGTACTCTGAATCAGATTACCTCCACCTTGCTCAGGAGAGAGCAAGCATGACAGCAGTGTCTTCCAAAAGCATTTAAAAAAACCAAAGGAATGACTTGCACAGTAAGACACTCATTACCATGACAAGCAGAGATGCATATTCTGTTTTTCTCAACAGGACTATGTGTGCTGGTGAACTGCTTATTACCGAAAGGGCTAAAGAGCAGAAAATGGCTGTTGCTAATACAATGTGTCTTAACTAGTCCACCCTGTTTTCTCCTTTCTCTGTTGGGACTTCTACCCCTTTCCATCATCAGTAAGGTTTTCAGCTCAATGGCAAAACCACACTTACTAAAGAAACCAAATATTACCCTGACTTGGGAAAAGCTGCTATCAAACATAAAAAAGAATGACATAAAATGTGGCAATGCTCTGAACAAATTGTTAGTGAATATTACTTGACTGACTCTAGGCCTGAGTCACAGATCTATCTAAAAGCACTAGGTGGTATTTTATTCAAACAAGGTGACAGAAAAAAGAAGAATGAGACATGATCCTTTGCCTGGAGTCCTGTACAGTATTAATCTAACAAAACAGTATTTACCTCTGAGAGGCATACAAAGATGATTATTACCATAATAATGACAAGCATTACTTTACTTGAAAACAACATTAGCATTTTTTTCTACTGGATTGGATTTTCAGATGTAAAACAGAAGAAATCCAGTATCTGAGGGAATATTTTGCACTCCACAATTAGAAGATACTTTTAATCTGATAGAAGCTGACCTCAGAAAGGGGACACGAATTGCTAAATGCCTTACAGTAAACTGCTCAAATCTCCTGGCACCTACTCTCTGGTTTTCCTGTTTTCAAATGGGAGATTTTAGCATGTAGTGACAAAGACTAAAATTTGGAAAACTCTTTATACAATTATCATTAAACAAATTAATGACCCTGCTGTTTACACTGAACTACACACGTCCTTAACAACAGGCTACTTCAAACATCTTTCTATCAGAGCTGTAACATCATCTTCCTTTTGCTAATGTTCCCAAAGGAGAGGTTTCAGGATTTTATCTTAAACCATGTTTCATTTTTTAAGAATGAATATCTGCTGCAATTGTTATTTATCTTTCCTTCTCTAGATAGCCATCTTTCCCTTAAAAGATCTGAGGGGTAAATCAGCTATTACTTTGAATCATTGATTTGACTATGATAAGTAAAAAACAGAAAATGAATCTGCAACAGAGATTTCCTCATATTTGATATTATTTTTCTAAAAAGAGTATAGGTTTTATTCATTGCTAGCCTCACACTGTCGAATACATTAATTAAATGGCTGGTTCTTACATATTCATGTACATTCATTATTGATTAGGTAATAAAACATAAAAGCTGACTGGTAAAAGACTGAACCTGCCCCAGTTAAAGGAAAAGCTGTTCACAGTAATAATAATAATGAAATAAACAAATAACTTACAGAAATAATGTCTTTTCTCACCTATTTTGTTTACTTGCTGAGCTGATTTATTACAGATTTGGAACACTGTAATAGAGAATAGAATTCAGCTCTTTTTAAATCTACTTCCTGGATAGCATAATCTGATGCAGCTCTATAAATCTCAATTTATACCTGCTGCGGATTAAATCCATTATATTTTTAGAGACCTTTCATCCTGTTTTACAACCTGCAACCATTTATTAGGTACCTCTGCACCCCCTTACAGCTACAGCAATACACAACAGGAGTTGTGAGAACACAGAATATAATTCTACATGAGCACAAATCCAGCATATCTACCCACATCAGCTCAGCTGCACCACTAAGGCAGGAATTCTCATTTCATTTTGCCAGCAGTATCATTTAAGGATAACCAGTGACAAAGTACAGCAACTGCCAGTGTTTGTACTTGAAAAGGCACATTGGCAGTGCATTTTAAGAGGCTGTAAAAGATCAGTAACTTCTGCCTTTGTGTCTTCCCTAAAGGATGAACAACAAACCTCGCAGTGTATTTATGTTATGTTACAGCCCCACTACTCAGTTTATGGCAAGGAGAAAATACCCCTTTACTCATTTCCTTCTGATTATCACAGAATCATAGAATGGTAAGGTTGGAAGAGACCTCAAGGATCATCTAGTTCCAACCCCCTGCCATAGGCAGGGACACCTCCCACTAGTACAGCTCACTCAAGGCCTCATCCAACCTGGCCTCGAACACCTCCAGGGAGGGAGCAGCCACAACCTCCCTGGGCAACCTGTGCCAGTGTCTCACCACCCTCACTGCGAACAACTTCCTCCTGACATCCAGTTTCAATCTCCCCTCTGTCAGTTCAAACCCATTGCCCCTTGTCCTGTCATTACAAGACCTTGTCAACAGTCCCTCCCCAGCCTTCCTGTATGCCCCTTCAGATACTGGAAGGCTCTAAGGTCTCCTGGAAGCCTTCTCTTCTTCAGGCTGAAAAGCCCCAACTCTTGTAGCCTGACCTCATAAGAAAGCTGCTGCAGCTCTCTGAGCATCTTTGTGGCCTCCTCTGGACCCACTCCAACAGTTCCACATCCTTCAGCATTAGATCCACTTCCACTGGCCAGGCCAAACTTTGCTTACTGCCTTGTCTCTAACTCATGTCATGGGATGCCTGAACCTACCCTGAAGAGCAGCTTCACCTTTAATGCCTATAGGAAAGCTACAGGCAGTGCCAAAGGCTGTTTCCAGAGCATATGCCCTCCTCGCCCTTTTCCCCTGAGTCGGCAGGGCAGATTAAGCACCCTGTTACCATGAAGTAAAGGCAGATTGGGCACTGCCAGGCTGCCTGAGGGTTCCTGGCTGCTGTTGCTGGGCTGCCTGTAGAGATGTACAGAAGGAAAGTAGACAGGTCTGGGAGAAAGCCAGAGTCAGAAAGGAGCAGAGTCCAAGCTGGTAATTATGCTAACTCTCCAACCTGCAACTCGCATTTGCTTATTTGGAGTGCATTTGAATATGAGCATAAAACATTATCACTTCTTTCTGGTTTTAAACTCCTTGGTACCATGAATTAAACTGAAGGCAATTGAGCATACTGTATCTACAGTATCAATATGTTGTAATTGTAGGTAAGTGCTCAGTAACATAAATAGATAAGTTAATTATTAAACTACCAAGATTTAGGAGACCTTGTATGGAGAC
The DNA here is from genome assembly GCA_013396675.1 of Eubucco bourcierii. Taxonomy (NCBI): domain Eukaryota; kingdom Metazoa; phylum Chordata; class Aves; order Piciformes; family Ramphastidae; genus Eubucco; species Eubucco bourcierii. The sequence goes on from VWZE01024416.1 coordinate 35,450, forward strand.
CAGCAGCTAATCTGAAACCACACTGTAAAGCCTCCAGTAACCAATGGATGTAATTTAGCATGTGAAGCTCTAATGTTTTCACTTGATTTGTTACTATGCAAATGATGACATCCGTACTGTTTTTATCCAGGCAGGTCCTGACCCACAATTCTATGTGAAATACAGAATAAAAGAAACCACTTGTGCCATAGAGGAAAACAAACTCTGGCAAGACTGTGATTACAAAGTACCTGCAGAGGCTGTAAGTATCCGTCCTCTTTAAAAGTTCTCTGTACAGAAACTTAATGACCAAGACTGCAGCTGCCTGGGGCAAAATACAGTAGAGAACTTTCTTAGCTGTGGTGCTTTTGAGAGCACAGTTACACAAATGTTTACATCTCTAAAGCTAACCATTCTACTCATGATTTCACTGTTGTCATCCTGAATACAGGCAGGAGGGAACATTTTAACGCTTCACTATGTATGTACACAACAAATTCAGCGTATGATACATGTCGTGAGAGTGTGAGGGTTATAAAACTTGCAGTTAATGATGGATAGTGAAAACTTGCACAACCAAAATTGACTTCAGATCTGCACCCAACAAAATTACTGACATGGAAGCCATTATGGCAAAAAAATTCCCAGAGGGCTTTTAGCAGTGCAATATGCCAGAGAGCACCTAGAGGAGGTACAGGTGGGGCACAAATAGTGTGCAGGAATACTGCCCAATTCCAGGGGAAGTCACAGAATCACAGAATGGTAAGGTTGGAAGGGACCTCAAGGATCATCCAGTTCCAACTCCCTGCCATAGGCAGGGACACCTCCCACTAGCACAGCTCACTCAAGGCCTCCTCCAACCTGGCCTTGAACACATCCAGGGACGGAGCAGCCACAACCTC
>VWZE01024416.1:36448-61073 GCA_013396675.1 Eubucco bourcierii
CATCTTCGTGGCCCTCCTCTGGACCCGCTCCAACATTTCCATGTCCTTCCTGTGCTGGGGGCTCCAGAACTGCACACAGGACTCTAGATGGGGTCTGACAAGAGCAGAGCAAAGGGGCAGAATCCCCTCCCTTGCCCTGCTGCCCACACTGCTCTTGCTGCAGCCCAGCACACAGTTGCTGTCTGGGCTGCACTCACACTGCAGCCTCATGTTGAGCTTTTCCTCACCCCAGACCCCCAGGTCCTTTTCCTCAGGGCTGCTCTCAGTCATTCCCCACCCAGCCTGGAGTTGTGCTTGGGATTGTGCCTACCTAGGTGCAGGACCTTGCACTTGGCCTTGTTGAATCTCATGAGGTTGGCCTGGGCACAGCTCTCCAGCCTGTCCAGGTCCCTCTGGATGGATCCCTGCCCTCTAGCAAGTCGACTGTGCCACACAGCTTGGTGCCATCTGCACACTTGCTGAGGCTGCACTGATTCCTCTGAGGGTGCACTGATTCCTCTGTTACTTTGCACGGTAACAGGTAACAACGCAAAGAAGGGGGTGATGGTGACAACACCATTTGAATCAGTGTGCAATGCCATGTTGATTGCTGCATATCTTGTACTAGCAGAGAGGAAATTAGGTAAATACACAATTGATATAGACTTCATTTATGAGGATGTGCTTATTTCCATTATTCTAACTGTACACCCTTCAGTTAATTAACATGCATCAATCATGACAAAAAGCAATCTTTCAAATTTTCTGCTCAGTTCCTTCTCTATTCTCACAATCGACAAAACCATTTCTTTTTCAGCTACAAAACAGCAGATGAGACATTAGTCCAAAAGCACACATGAACTTGTTCCCCACCTCAACCTGCAGCTGGCAGAGGAGAGCTAGAGGAATAAATAGGATTGTATTTTTTTCAGCAATTTAAAAGCTTTTTTTTTTTTTTTTATTCCCCCCAGAGCACAGGAGAATGCACAGCTCGAGTTCACATGAGCAATGCTGAACAAACAAGTAATGTTTCTCAGAACTGTAACATTTTTCCAGGTATGTAACTCTTTGGGGCAGCATCCCACAGGTATGTTGACAAGTAAGAATGGGGAAAATATAATACTGAGATTTTCAGATTACTTTAAAGGTAGGAGCTCCTAATCAATTTTCTTGGACATTTATAAATTACCTTCCATAAGCAACTACAGGTTGAAGATAAAATTACATTTCACTGTCATACACACATAGGCTAAGTCAGTGAAGCACTGGCAGTTTCTGTTCAGGGTAATTAAAACCAGTATGTGCACTTAGTTTCTTCTGACACTGGATTTATCCCAAGTTAAAGTGAATTTGTGCAAGACCAAAGCATATCTGTAACTTAAGAGACTTGGCACATTTTAATTTTCTGTCCTTACTTATCCAAGTATAAAACTGTGCCAGAAATTATATAATGAAAAAAAAAAACCCAAAACCCATTACAAGACAAAATAGTACTTCACTTTCTCCAAAATAAAGATGACCAAATTATTTCTGTTAAAGTTTAACAAAGCACATATTTACCCCAACCAAAACCAAACCAAAACCCCCCACAACCTCAAAACAAAACAAGAAACCGAACCAAACCAACAAAACCATTTCATTTACAAAATAAAAGCCTAGCAGTGATGCATTTCTGTGAGGCTGTGCTACCTTTTGGACTTAAGAAGCACTACTACATTTTGTGAAATATTCCTTCCAACCCAAACCATTCTGTGATTTCTTGCCTATAAGGCATTCATCTTTGACTCATGTTCAAATAGTAATTTCCTTTATTAGAAAAGGGACACATTGTTTTAAAGCTTTGAAATGGAGATCTCTATGTGCCTACACCTAGTGTTTCTGTAAGATGTATCAAAGTTAGTATTAAATTCTCCACGTAACTACTAGCAGGGAGCTAAGCACATACTAACTACAGAAATACCTACCGTGATTTATGAGATATTTGGCGGCTTATTTTGGGGCTGGGTACGGTTGGTTTTGTTGGTTTGTGGGTTTGGTTTGCTGGGGTTTAGGGGTTTTGTTTGTTTGTTGGTTTGGTTCCTAGTTATCTCGCTTAAAGCTTAAATGGCCGTACCTACAGTCTACTAGGAACTGCAGCACACAAAACCCCCATGTTCTGCTACAGAACACAGACGGCTTAGTTGAGATGCATTTATAGAGCAATGGTGACACCTAGTTGCTGGAAAAAGCTCTGTGACTCCCACGGAGGCTCCATGGGAAAACTGCATTTGAAGCTTTCCTTAGATAAAAAGCAAGCAAACAAAGAAAGTAACCCAAACAATCAAACAAACAAAACCCATAAACACAAATCAAATGACTTGTACTTGGTCTAAGAAGTTTCTTCTTACCATGTTATAGGAACTCTGAAAGAAAATTACATCCTTGTTCACTACTTCCAAAAGTTCTGTGGGACCAGTCAGTTTAGAACTTGGGGTACTTTTGTTTTATGTCCCTTGTGATCACTCCCTGAAAACATGGTCTTTTTTTTTTTTTCTGTCGCATGTATTCATTCGTCATTACTGAGCCAGTGTTTAGAAATACAAAGGGTTAGATTTTTTTCCAAGCACCCCCTGGAGAGCTAAGACTAAATGGTACTGCTAACAGTGAGATATTCTAAATGTACAGAGGAGCCAAATCAGATCCAAAGGATTCAAACAGGAAGAGCGAAAGAGTAGACCCTAACTGGTAAGGGATTTCTCCACCACAATGTTCAGAGTTCTTGGTGGAACAGTTTGATCACACTGGCCTGGACTGGTTTTCTGACTGGAGCTGGCCTAACTCCATTAAGCCAGTTTATGCCAGCTGAGGATCATGCACACAAATTTTACTTCAATTCCATGGAGACCACATACTGTCCCACTTTCATTCTCAAGCTCACTGAATCATGAAATTAATTTATGTATTGAACTATAAAATTAATTTATGAAAATCCAGTCCATGATTACTAGAAAGGAAAGAGAGTTAATAGGATTAGTAGTAGGAAACAGAAGTTTGAGCATCCCTGTCAAGCTTGTCTATCCACTGTCAATCCAGCTGGTTAAGCCTGAAAGTAACACCAAGTGGTAACTGGCAGCCACAGTGACTAGCCAGAGGAGTTCAAACACCACCTCAGTAGAACAATTCAACCACAGTCCCTTAGGAGCTCAGAGTCAGAGCAGTTCACATGGGTGAGCCAAAACACTCCTGCCAAAGTCCCCATACTGAAACACGGCAGGGATAATAAGCAGCTGCATGCTGTGGGTGACCTTGGACAGTTTTGCAGACTGTCTCCTCAGTTATAGTATCCAGTGGGTCTGCCCTGAGTCAGTGAGGGATGACCCTTCCTTACTGGTGACCTTGGACAGTTTTGCAGACTACCTCCTCAGTTATAGTATCCAGTGGGTCTGCCCTGAGTCAGTGAGGGATGACCTTTCCTTACTGGTGACCTTGGACAGTTTTGCAGACTGTCTCCTCAGTTATAGTATCCAGTGGGTCTGCCCTGAGTCAGTGAGGGATGACCCTTCCTCACTGGTGACCTTGGACAGTTTTGCAGACTACCTCCTCAGTTACAGTATCCAGTGGGTCTGCCCTGAGTCAGTGAGGGATGACCCTTCCTTAAACTGGTTCTTCAGGGACTCAGTGACTCCTGAACTCCTCCAAATGTTTGCTGCTAAAACTATGTCTGGATACAAATGTTGTGGGGAGCCTCTACCACCACAAATCAAAGCATGGTCCTAAATAAAATTAATGCCTTTTGCAGGCATCGAAACTGAAACACAGGTCTTGCTGATCACTCCAATCATAAGAAGGATAGGTTCTTGCCCATTGAACCTCTTGTCTCATTCCCAGATAGGAAAAATCAAAACATGAGACTGCTTTACATGGAGTCTTACGGGTTTTGGTTTGCTTCTTTTCCAGCTACACCAAACATAAGAATTGCTGTAGGTTCCTGTCTTGGGTGCTTCCACCCTATAGCAAGCGACAGTTCAGACGTGTCGGAAATTCTGAAACAAGCCATTCAAAAGTTTAACAAGCACAGCGCTGAACCTGCCCTTTTTAAGCTTGTGGAAATAAAAGAAGCTAAAAGACAGGTTTGTATATGGTTCTTCTCTAAATCTTACCCCCAAAATACCCCGAAGCAGGTATGTTGGTTGCTTTATGTACACCTATTTGATTTTAAAGTGGCTGATGTTTCACAAAAGCTTACAAAATGCATCTAGAATGTAGACTCTGGAAATAATTATCTTATGAATTAAGGAATCAGAAAATGGTTACCCACTGGATTTTCAGAACTGTCAACATTAGAAATCGATGCTAAAGTGTTTGTTGTTTTTTTGGAGTTTTGGGTTTTTTGTTTTTTTGTTGTTGTTGTTGGGTTTTTTGTGGGGTTTTTTTGTTTGTTTTTGGTTTTTTTTTAATCTGCAGTTGCATCTAACTGGTGCTTAGCACCAGTTTATTTGAAATCAGTGTTGACACAGGCATCTCATGTCATCTCAGATGCACTTGGGTATCCCACTTGGCTTCTCCCTGAAGCACCAGCAGGAGAAGATCTCTCCTAGGTTCTGTGCCAAAACTGCCAGCCTGCACAGATGTCTCATATACACTTTAGGCTCTCAAACAACAGCCGGCATCTATGGCTTTGCAATGCAGTAAGACCCATATGTCAGCAGCTGCTATACGCCACAGAAAGGGTAAACCCAATACACCCATCAAGGAAAAAGAACAACAAAAAGCCAGTATGTCACTTGCTGAAAGATCTCTGCACACAAGAAGATTTCACATGCTCACAAGCATTTTGCAAGAAATGGCTGCTCAGGTCACAGAAATTCTGTGTCATCTGCTATTCCATGAACAATTCTTTCCCTGTGAAAGGCTCTCTATGGATGTGTGTGATGTTGCTAGGAAGTAAAGTTTCTCACTCGTTTTTTAACTACCATATAACCTGATACCAATGACAAGCCCTTTTATTTGAATGTGTATGCATTTACTGAGCCAAAAAGCATCTTCTGGTCTCACGTCAATTCCACCCACGATTTCTTTCAGACTGTCCTCTTTTTATTTTCTGATGGCAACAATCCCTTTAGCTGGAAGACAAGCTTAGACAACACCAAAGCCATGTGACACAATGTCACAGACAGACTGTAATCCAGCAGCTGAAAAGAGAGCTATGCAACCCTGGCCAACAGAGACTCCTTGGAGCCCTCCACTTTAACTGATCTGGGATGGAAAGCTCTTACAATTGATTCTCATTTCCCCTTTCTAGTCGAATGCGACCTGACCCATGTGATGTGGAGAGATTTCATGGGCACGCAGCAGTAGCCAGAGCAAGGAAAACCAAACTGTTTCCTGGAGAGGAAACGCAAAAAAGGGTCAGAAATCTGAACAAAACAGCAGGCAGAGGCAGGTAAAGCCCAAAACAGACAAAATTATAGGTAGATGACAAATGTGGGATGCTCAATAAGAAATTATGCCAGTGGTATAAAGTTACATTATTCAGATGCTGTTTTACTATGTCCTGTGCTCAGGAATACAGGACTTGCCAAGCTCTATTAGTGCAGCCATCTATCTAGACCAGCCTCCTGTTACTGGGAATAAGAAGTAATAGATACTGTGGAGGAAAGTGCAAGAAACTATGGGACTGCAGGCCTGCCAGCAAAAAGTGGATTCCAGATACAAACTGCACTTCTAATATATTCATGACTTAGCATACTTTTTGCATCACGAGAGTTTTTTGCTGTCTGTGAATATTCTATGGCTCAATGACAGCAAATTGATTTGATGGATGGAAAGCACTAGAAGAACAGTTTTGCTTTTTTTTTTTTTTTTTTTTTTTTTTTTTNATAGTTTAATTTCTAAGTTTGTATTGGTTTACATAATGTATCTGTTCCAGGTGGTAGCTGGATGGAATTACAAAATTAACTTTGAAATTGAGGAGACTAATTGCTCCAAAGAGCAATTTCAAGATTTAACTCCAGAGTGCAAAACCACTTCTAGAGGTGTAAGTAATCTTTAAAATCTATTTATTAGAGAGATAGCATATTAATAAATAATTGAGATCTGACTCAAAAAAATATTTCTCGTCCTGCTTCGCTTTGTAAATTAACTTTAAACCCAGGTTTATAGATAATTATTTATGCAATTAGAACATTTATGTCATCCTTTGAATCAGCAATGATGATCACTGAAATGGTTACAGATCACTCTATAGACTCTACACATTCTCACCCAAACAATAAATCGCTTGAGAAGTTCTACTATTCAAGGGGTTACTCAGATGCAATCAAAAAAACAATAACTAAAACTAGCACTGTTTTTCCAGCTTAAGACTTATCTTTTAAGGATAGTAAGTGGATGAGTTATTACTTAATTCCTATTATAGCCCAAATAAGTGGAGTTTATTAACAAACATGCATAATCTAGCTAAACAATGTTGCACAACCAGGTATTTCCTCAGCCTCTTTGACCTGGAACAGAATTAACTGTACCAAAACTAGAGAGCTGTTCTCTCACCCAGTCCCCTGGACCAGCTCACCAGGAGGTCAGACAATGCTTCTGCAAATACAGTGCAGAAGACAGGAAGGCAGAGTCATAATGAAGAGCGGTGGTATGTGGGGGAGGAAAAACCACAGGAGCATCTGTTTCAGCTGTCGTGGAAGTGCAGCACTGTGCGTGACACTCAAGCCTCTCCTGTTAGAAAAGTACTCCTTGGATGTCTCAAAAAAGCACTTCACAGAGATACAAACACATTGGTTGAAAAAGGAAAGAATGACAACGTGGTGGTAATTAACGGGAGAGTGAAGCAGACCTCTCCATTACTGCACCTGTCCTTCAAGCTTACGCTGATCCACACACTACTTTGATTGCGCAGGGGTTGAGGAACTGGATCTTTATCGCTCATCTCCTAAACTATTAAGCAGTCTTGCTAACAGACCATTGACAGACACTGTTAGAATATGATACTGCAAGAACATTCCCTATCTTGGAATGGCCAAATTCCACACAAGTTTTTTCATATTGTTTCTCAGCTCTGTACTACTCATTTTGAAATGGGATGATCAGAATTGTGCCCTATACTGAACACGCATCTGAACCACAGAGCTGGGCATTGTGTCACTCTCCCTAGCCTGGAGAACAAGTCTTGACTTTTTTTTTTCCCTAAATCACTGCTAAGCACATTTACTACTGGACAGTATTTTCAAATATCTGTAATAGCCCTAAGATCTTGATCTTGAGTTGTTAAGAATCATTCTTCTTATTCTACAGTTGCTTAGTTTCCTTTAAAGTCTTTGATGAGGGGTTTTACTGAAACCTTTGGAAAATACTTTATCAACAAGTCGTTGCCCACTGTTGTTGATGCTTTTGCAGAACTTTGATAAATCTGCAAAACACAACTTCCGTTTACAACGAAACCCCCGCTCTTGCCTTGATGTATTCATGCTCCCTAGTTCTTTCCTTATTACCATTTCTAATCCCTTGAATGGTACAGACACCGGTTTTATGGGTCTATAACCTTTTCAAAACAGAACAGCATCAATGTCTGCTTTCTTCCAGTCCTCAGCTATCAAGGCGATTTTAAGCAAGCCACCTACCACAGTTCCTTTAGAACACCTGAGTAAATACAAGAAACTTGGAAATGTTTGGTTTGTTAATTGTGTAATCTTCTTCTTGGTCTTTATAGTTTAGGGCAGAAATACCAGTGAGTTACCCATAAAATAGGATTCTGGCCTGTAAACATCCCCATTTCCTTCAGTAATGAACACATACGAATAGTTCATTTAGATTCTCTTTTACAATTTTATTTTCTCAGAGCGGTCCTTTTGAACCCTGATCATTTACTGGCTCTGCAAGCTGTCAGGCTTCTTGCTCCCACTTTATTGAAGGGAGAAAGGAATAATTAGTAGCATGTTTGACTTACTCTGTTAGTAAGAAGTTGCTAGGATGTGAGCTACTTCTTTATTTCTAAATAATAAGGAACTGTTTTGCCTTTTCACTGCAGCGTGTAGGTAAATGTGAAGCCAAAGCGTATCGGAATCTTCAGGCACAGATCGTGGATATCGCAAGCCAATGCAAGCTTCCAGGTATGTCACAGGCACTACCAGTTCTGAAAGTTCTGCAGTTTTCAATGGCTTTTTACAATTGTAAAGACAAGACAGAAATAAAATGCAAGAGATGAAAACACAGTAACGAGAAAGGTAACTATTCTGGGACTAAAAAACACTGCATCTTAATTAAATACTACCACAGAATTTTGCACTTCCTACAAGTCTTTCATATGCAGCTGAAAGTTACATTTTGTCATCTGCATACTGCCCTACTTCTATGACAGGGAGCTGCTTCCTGATCCTCAAATGGAGATTAAGAGAGTGTAATTGTCCCAAAATCTGTTGATTTCCCACCACAAGGACAAGGCAGTTAATATCTCGCTGTGTAAACGACCTCTAACTTTCCTAACAGCTCTGATGCATTCTTTTGAAAGGCAAAGGCAGCGAACATTTCATGATTTTGTCAAAAAATGACAATTCACCTATTGATACTATCATTATTTATTTCATATTGTATAGCTATATTTACGTTTGCTATGTTAGAGGCCTTTGGTTGTCTTTTTCCACAGTAAATAAATTATTTAGAATATGTAAATTCACTACAGTTGTTCTCCCGAGTCATTTTCATACTGTTACTTCCTCCTGCAGCCATCTTTGTGGACACAGGCTGTCATCACTCCAGAGCTTTAGAACAGTGAATACAGTACTACTCCATGTAGTAAGTGCTGCATTCTCACCTGTTCAGACTTGCTTTACTTCAGGAAATTACATTCAACATGCTCATTCACTGCCACTTGTTTCAAATTACTCAGGTCCTTCCATGTATGTCGAAGTTGCCTCTCTGTTTGCCAGCTAATTCTCCTTTTGACAACGCTGTTAAGCAGCCAGTGTGACACTAGGTGCTGAAGCAATGCTCTTTTAGATAACCAAGATACAAAAATGCTGAACATATACAATTAATAAGGTGGTGTGGTTTCACCTGACAGACTCCAAGTATTTCGGAAGGCAGGGGTTTATAACTGTTTTTCCCAGTCTTTCTCTACACTGAATCTTTTGTTCCTTTCTTTCAGTTGAGGACACAGTAATTCCTGACACTTGCATTGGTTGTTCAAAGATTATCCCAAACGACCACCCAGAACTAAAGGAACTACTGAAGGTTTCTATGGAGAAGTATAACTTGGAAAGCAGCGATGACTTCCACTATAAAGCTGGAGAAATAGAAGCAGCAACAGTTCAGGTTGGGATATACCAGAGAGATAAAGAGCAGATGTGGCAGTGTCATTGGTTTGAGCCCAATGTCATCTGAAGTTTGTACTTAGATGTGAAATGTTTTTCTCTGTGTTGATACAGGTGGTCACTGAAAGACCCATGTAGTTCTTCCTGCAAAATTTTATCCCTTTTAGCTCGTGTTCAGAAGTTGTTTAAAAATCTCCCATCTCTTGATTTTTTTACCTTTCCTAAACTAATGTGATTTTTAAAAGCATGGGACAAAAGCTGACTCAACGCATCTAATTTCATTTTACCAGCACTCGTAGCCAGCCTTGGAATTCTAAAGTAGAAAAGTGGAAACAACCCACTTGATCCAGGACAGCAATACTCTCTGTATTATTTTAAGCACTGTACACCCTACAGTAGGTGTCAGCTCCAAGAAACGGGGCTTCCCAATTTCCCTTAGAAATCTGTTAATTCATGCACTGATTCCAGATTTGCAACAAAACATCTGTGCCTCAGCTAAGATAAGCAGAGTAACACAACCGAGTAAAGAAAACCAAGGACCCAAGAGGATAATGCTGGCCAGCACTTGCAGTTGCCTTGTTCACTGTCCCAACACACCAAACCAGAGGTTGAAGACAGACTTCAGAGTGAGACAGTGGAGTAGTTCAGAAAATCCTCTGTCAGCTTCTCCTAAATACAAACTATACCACTGGAGAAGGCCCTAAAAGCACACCAGCAATTTTCTGCTTAGCTCACATTATCTTACTAATGATGTCTGTGCTTTTTCTTCTCTTAAACATTTTTCTTCTTTTCTCACTTCCCATATCATGACTGATATTAGCATACATACATCTTAAAAACAGATCTAGAGGAGACAGATTTTTGTGTTTTGTCTGCTGTCTCTGAAGCATGATATATTATCTTGGGCTCTCTGAAAAATACCCCTAAGAGAACTCGTACCAGGCACATTCTTGCAGCCATGCAGTTTCTCTCCTTAATGCATTTGGCAAATACATTAATTTTCAACTGAGCCTGCTCGTGACACAATTCATTTTACTCACATTCCACTTTCCTCACATCATACCTGGCTCTCCACAGTGGTGTCTCTAATGATTTCATTTGTTATTAATGAAATTACTACAGCCATCCAATAAAACACGGCTAAAACTCTGGGCCTGATACTACTCTGACCTCTCGGTTTCCTTCAGTTTCAATGCTGGATTTTTTCTAGAATGGAAACTGGAGTAAATAAGTCACTTAGAAGCACATAGGTTTGCTGTCAAATATGTTTGTTTGTTTGTTTGTTTTTTAAATATAGGCTGTCCCAGTGGTAAGGACTTTAGAAGCTAAGTAGTATAAACTTGGAGAAAAGCATTTTTGCAGTGTACCCTTTTTGATGAAATGCCTTTACCACAGAAAGTCTCCTTGCTAATTTTTCAGACGATTGAGGGACAAAACTACCATTTAACATTTTCAATCTGGAAGACAAACTGCTCAAAGACAGAGTTTGAAAAGCTCAATGAATACTGTGAAGCCACATCAGACAATGTAAGTAATGATTCTGCTGCCAACTGTAATGTTCCTAATGGACAGAATTCGTTTGCATCAGAAGTTGTAAAGACTTAAGTAAAAACACATCCCGAGTTCTGTTACCTCTTTCCTTAGACTTGTTTCAACTAGGACAACTTTCTCTGTAACCTAAACCAGTAACAATAGCAGTAAAACACAAAGCTCAAACTGACTCGCTCCAAGTGCAGGATCAGTGCTCAGTGCAAACCAAAAGGAACTTTACTTTGATAATAATGAAGCCAAGAAAGGAGGGCAGGAAGCTGCTGCAAAATGAAAGAGCTGCAACATTCCTGACTGTGGACTTGCAGCTAAGTAAAACGTGAGATTGGTGTTTTACTGATGTGCAAAGGAATGGTGTTTCTGGAGTGCATGCTGCTTACACTGGGAAAATGTGTTCCAGACACTGGAAATAATGCTGATAGGGCCAGAAAACATTGGCAAGGGAGCTGGCTGGAAAAGTAAGGGTTTATTTGCCTTTTCTTTTCCCATCATATGAACAGTGCTTGCCTGTGAGATTTTAAAACCTGTTAGTGCAGCAGGCACTAAAGAGGGGAAAAAAAAAAGCTCTTAATTTTAGTAGGAGAAATACCACCAACAAGTATTTCTTAGTAACATCATGAAGATTAAGCAGTTAGTGCTCTGGAAGTGATTGAGATGAAAAATCCAATTGTACAAGATCAAATCTTCAATCCAATGTTGAAGTGCTCACAGAGGCACACTGCAACCTCAAGAAGCTAAGCAGTGATGTGTCCCAGTACAGAAGTCTCCATCACTAGGGTGGATTTCATAGATATTTAGGTCAAGTTCCAAGTATAGTTTTATTTAAAAATACTATTAAATATTAATCTTTTTTCTTCCTGAATGATGCTCTTCCTTTGTGTCTGATGTTTTGTTATTTTAATGTGCTGATTTTTGTTCTGTCAACAGGTACAACTGCCATGCGAAGCACAAATTCAGGTGATCCCATGGGAGAATAAAATCTCGCCCCAGGTTAACTGCTCTAAAGAACGGTCAATGGTATGATTCCTCTTCATTACTCATCATCATAAGTAGAGCACAGAACAAAGGCAGTCATTAATTCTTTACCCATTCCAAATCATCACTTCTATTGCACCAAAAACAAAGGAACACCTAGGTCTTTTAATGACCTTAGTAATGCCACATTCTCTCCTCTCACCTTCTAACCTCAGCAGCTAGTTACATGCCAGTCATTTTCACCACAAGGTGAGACAGTGAACGCCACAGTGATTACAGAAATACAAAGGCAACAGGACAAAGAGAACATTCTGTTGGTTGACTGCTCCCTTCTATTATCAGTTAAGCTCCGAAGTATCAAGCCTCATCAGCTCCTTTGAATTACTATTCATACTAGGTTTAAAAATGGGAGACAAAAATAATGTATTTGGCAACACAATAATTATACTCCAGCGTTTTTAAAATGCATCTGTGAATCTTTTCATATTAGTAGAGTAGCAGATCTCCTGCCACAAGCTGTCAGTTTCTGCAGAAGTATCTTTCCACTTCCTTCCTGCCCACCTCTGTAGTTAATTAGCCCCAAACATAGGTCACTTGAAAATTTCAGAATGGAATTTTTTTTTTTTTTAAATTATTGAAACTTTTTTTAGTTCTGCTGATTGCAGGGTTTTTAACAGAGGCAGGGACTCCCATGCTCCTCAGTGAAGGAGAGAAGATACACTGAATAAGGTGAGATAGATTAATTTACATACAGTAACCTCATTGTGCTCAGCGCCTTCATAACTACCTATGCATTCATTAGGTGCCAATAAATATTTCCTCTTTGCTTTCACTACAATATTGTATCCATACCAACCTGCAAATTCAGCTCCATCCTGAACAACTCTGATTTGCAGACAGACTTTGGCAGACAGAAATGAAACCCATGTTGGATAGCGACTGTACACCAGCATTCAGCCTTTGTCTTCCAGCTGAATAGTGATGGGGAAGCAGATTACTCACTAACAACCGAATGATTCATACGATCAGCTTCAACTTGCATCTGCTATTTCTAAGCAGTCTTACATACTGCATGTGTCAAATCTAGAAACCTAAAACTGAATAGTTACATTTCATACACCAAACGACCCAGATCTTTCAAATATTCTGGTATTCAGACTAGTCAGAGATGTGATAGTCTTTAGCATAAAGTGCATTTAGTCCTAGAAATCAACTACACAGAAAACTGTACTCGTTTTATTCTCTATAGGATCATTCCCATGTTCAGCTGGAAGAATTTCAGTGCTGTATAAACTATTATTTTAAGATATACCTGCTAAAACACTCTGCAGTTATTTGGGAGGATGTTTATGTTTTCGTGCTTCTCACAGATAGAAAAGATAAATTCTTTAGTTTATCTTAAAAATCTGGCAACACATTTTGCAAAATGACTCACGTACTGCAATAGGACAACTTCTGAATTTCCCAAATCTGAAGCTACTGTTTTTGTTCATCTAACAAATATAGCTGTTACTGCAATGTTTTTCAGTCTATACTTCTGAGAAGGCCTCCTGGATTCACACCTTTCCGAAGCTCTGCTGCAGTAAAATTGCCAAATGAAATTTCACGCTATGATAAAAATGAAGAAAAAAGACTAAGTCCTGGCAAAGAAACGAGAAAAGATGGTGGACAAGAACCAGCAATAGAAGGTGAACCTGAGCATAACCACAGGCATGAACATGGACATCAGCACAGACACGGCCATAAAAAGGATCGTGAGTTGGGCAAAAGGCATAGGCATGAAATTGATTGTGGGCACAGAAACGGACATGGGTGTGGGCATAAAAAACACAGTAAAAATGGTAAACACAAACATCTAAATTCTAAATCTTCTGAGGAGTCCAGTGAAAGGGGTTTTAATCAAAACGAAACTCTCCCATCATTCAGTGCTGAAGCAGCTTCAGGGCTAGTTAAACCAGGGGGTGCAAGAAAGGCAACCAGTACACATGCAGAACCACTAATTCTTCCTGATCCTTTTTCATTTAATGGGTTGCTAGATCGCCCAGAATCAACTCTCCCCAGATGTCCTGGAAAACCATGGAAACAAAATGAAGACTTTACAGCTCCTCCTAGTCTTCCTAGAGAATTCACAGATGAGGATCTGTTGCCTTCCACCAACCCAGCAACAGAAGACGCGACGTCTTCTGAAAACAAAGACTTTGCACTCTCAGATGCCTTACTATAATTCAAACATTGGAGGATCTTTTCAGATATTAAACATAGAAAAATATTACCTTTTGAAATGTATGAAATGTGAAGAGGCCAATCTTTTATTCTGTTAGCTAAGATAAACCAGCACTTCCGAGGACTTCAGACCACTGGGCACTACTCTGCATTTGCATGTATTTGCAAAGACGTAACTCAGGCAATGGCACCAATGATTCAGAACCAGGCTAGCAAAGGCACCAGGCAAGTCAATATGCTGCTACAGAATTAAAGCTGTATCTCATTTGCCTCAAGCTGCTGTAAACACAAAGTGAACCACGACATCAAATGTCACTGTATCGTGCATAAGACAACGGCACAGAGAATTCTGTACACTACATAAAGAATTTCAATTCAATTTAGGTAAGAAAAGCAAAGGTCACTATAGAGCAAGAATGCCTTTCTTAAATACCTGAAATAACATTTCTTTGATTCACTCTAGTGAATATTTCAAAGAACAAATCAAGGAACCTGTTTTACCTGTCGATTCCTTTAAACACATTAATATTACCACCAGTTTGTCCCTAGCAGCCTTTTCTGCTGAATGAGATAACAAGGCCTGCTGAGTGAACCCTAAACAAAGCAGCTTTATTATTCCTTATGCACAGAGGCACTACGACTGAAAGATTTGCACGTGACAGAGGTGCACAAAAATTACAGATAAGATGACAAAATTTCAAACACTTGAGCTACCTAAAATTTGTTTGTCTTTTTCCATAATCTGTTTGTCTTTTTCCAGGTTGTACATAATTTAGAGACTGGACTGAATTTTCTGTACTGGTTGTCTAATGAAAGTTGATTTTTTTTTTTTTTTAGCTGAAATGCACCAAATATTTCTGGCAAATTAAAGTACTGAAATATTTTCTGTCTACATGGACCTAATAACATATTCACACAGCAATAAATAAAGACTTTAATGCCAGATCAGTTCACCAGTTTGAATCACTACTCAGTTCTACAAAATGTTACTGCTACAAATGGTGACACCTCACTGATTTTGTTGTGGAAGTCCACACTGCATGAAACCACAGCATAAGCATCCTTCAACACAGCTATACCGACTGAAAGGACATTCTCTGAAATTGTTCATCCCACCTGCTGGGACTGTTGTGGCATCAAGACTATACATTCAACAGATGGGGCTGTGTCCTTTTTTTGCCATCACCTCACTAGTAAGGAAGAACTAGATAGATGAGGACTCCTGAGAGAACATAAACCAGATGATGGATCAGGAGGTCTTGGCAGAAAAGGTCTGGGAGGATCTTGAAAGGGAAGATAAGTACAAGGAAAGGTCAGAAGACACAGAAGTGGAAAGGACAGAGGCAGGGTGAAATTATATAGATGGAGTAAACAGAACAAAAAAACCATAGCAATATCACAGCAAAATGGAAACAGAGTGAAGGGAATGGAAATGTGGGTGAAGATAGCATGGGAGAGTTGCAAAAAAAAAGAAAAAAAACCCCAAACCCGAAAATCCTGGAACTGGAGAGGGGAGGTAAAAGCAAAAATGAAAAGCTAAAGACTTGCAGGATGATCTCCTTAATCATGACAGGGAAGGGCCCTACAAATCTCTGAACCTAACTCATACCCATTCCCTGACAGTGCAGGTGCACTTCCCATCTCCAGTGCCTGGTTCTTACAGCTGTAAAATAATCACAATGTAAGCTGAATTGCTCAGCCCTTCTGATTATGTCATGCCTTGGGATGTATCATCAGAATCACTCTATTTCCTTTCTTTCTGAAAACAAAGTTACCAGTCACACAACTCTGCCCCATTCTAAGGAAAGATATAAAAATAGTAACTCCTGGCTCTATAACTAATCAAATTCTGCTTTTTCTTTCTTTTTCATTCATTACCTTGCAAGACAAAATGCAAAGCCTCTTTCCTTTTTAACACATGACAACCATTAAATTTACAAAACCAGGCAAAGGAAGGCTTTGAGTTATCTCTAGTTTTCTTTTTTTTTTTTTTTCCTGAATATTGACTGGTAAGATTTTGACTATAACTGGGAACTCTGTGTATACTGTGTTATTAAAAGGAGTATAAACACAAAATTATTTTCTTTATATTACTTTAAATTACAATTTAATTAAATCATGCAAAATTACAATTAAAAAAATAAATTCAAAGTTAAGGAAAACTTTTCTTTCTGTCTCTGATCTCCTTCATCCAAATGATAAGACAGGCACACTCTTGATAAGCTCAAGTCCATGACAAGTAGTGGGGGACAGACTGAACGGTCAGTGCTAAGACTTTTACATTGTTGACTGCCTTGAAATTTACCATGGGCTACAGTAATGGTATGAGGTTTTATTCATGCTTCATACAAAGGGGTCAGTTTTGACTTTGTGTTTTTATCATAGAATGGTAAGGTTGGAAGGAACCTCAAGGATCATCTAGTTCCAAACCCCTGCCATAGGCAGGGACACCTCCCACAAGTACAGGTTACTCAAGGCCTTGTCCAACCTGGCCTTGAACACCTCCAGGGAGGGAGCAGCCACAACCTCCCTGGGCAACCTGTGCCAGTGTCTCACCACCCTCACTGCAAACAACTTCCTCCTAACATCCAGTCTAAATCTCCCCTCTGCCAGTTCAAACCCATTGCCCCTTGTCCTGTCATTGCAAGACCTTGTCAATAGTCCCTCCCCAGCCTTCCTGTAGGCCCCTTCAGATACTGGAAGGTTACTATCGGGTCTCCTGGAAGCCTTCTCTTCTCCAGGCTGCAGAGCCCCAACTCTCTCAGCCTTTTTATAATGTAAACCCAGAAAAAAATTACTTAAAAAATATATTAAAATTCTGGAATAAAAACCAAGGCATTTCAGTCTGCAAACTTTGAAACAGGATGTTCTGGTATTTTTAGAACGGAACATTTCAATTTCTCACTGACTTGTTCCCACAGAAAGTCTTAATTATAACAAAACAACGCTTTCTGATGGAAAAATAAGCTGCCAGAAAACTACTGGCCAGGGTGTCACAGATCTGCTGGAAAGCTCTGCAGAACTCCCGGTTTCTCCCATGGCAGGATACCCAGGGCACCGCAGTGTGCTTTCCTCCTGGGCCAGCAGAGGGCAGATTCTTGGCCACAGAGGTTTTACGATCTCCAGACGAGGGAGTTGTGATTGCCAGGCAAGCGTTAGCAGCTTAGCAGTCAGCCTTTCTTATGGGGTAGTAATAAAGCAGGTAAAAACATCACATCTGTCCAATCTGTTTTAAATATTAAGCTCTATAAACAGAGCATATACAGTTTGCTAGTTATTGATTGTGAGTGAGGTGCCTAAATAATGCTCCAAGTGCAATTTTATGAATATAGAAAATAATAGCTAGTCCTGCACCAGAGACACTGCATTCTTATTGATACAGATATCGAAACTAGGAGTCTGGGGTATGAAAATAGATTCGAATTAAACTTCTGCTCACGATACTGCTGAGATATAGAGCCACCTGATGGCCGTTCTGCAGATGTCTGGATTTCACAGAATCAATTAATTAAGTAGGTTGGAAAAGACCTTCAAGATCATCAAGTTCAACCTATTAATGTGCTCTTGTTCATTCCACCTGTGACAAAACAACACATTTTAAGTGAAACATTCTTCACCTTTACTATAAAATGCCTACTGGATTTTTT
This sequence comes from Eubucco bourcierii, assembly GCA_013396675.1. Taxonomy (NCBI): domain Eukaryota; kingdom Metazoa; phylum Chordata; class Aves; order Piciformes; family Ramphastidae; genus Eubucco; species Eubucco bourcierii. The sequence continues at coordinate 54,117 of VWZE01024416.1, forward strand.
CTTTTTTAATTCAGATATGACCTTTTAATCACAGTCAGCAATTCCACTGGCCTTCTAATGCTGAGTTCAAATAGTGTATCTAGCCTTGGGAGAAAGATGTGCAGGCACCCAACAACAGAAAATGGAGAGAATGAACAATGAACACTGGCATTTGATAAGATACAAGAACCCATTTCTTGCCTTGGTTTCTCAGGTCTCTAAGCCAGAAAGAGAATTGTTGCCAGTTTAGAAACTGCAGATAACACAGGTATAAGTGGTTACTGAATTAAGAATGCCAGCACTGCATGGCCATTGTCATACAAACAGAGTTGTACAATGCACACATTCTCAAATATTCTTAAAAAACAAAATGGGCATAGATATTTTCAATTCTGTATATAGCTATTCACACACAACTCCTGCTGTGTTTACAAGACTACATCAGCATAATTCAGCCTCCACAGTTTTAATTAAGCTTTAAGCGAAGTTCATTTGGTAAAATGTAATTAATAACACAATGTTTCTACTGTGTTCTAAAATAAGAGGAAGGCTGCTTTAAGGAGGAAAGAGTGAAGGTTTTCCTAATTGGGTAAGGCATCTTGCTACAATGAATACTAATATTACTGTTGTTTGAACTGGTTTCAATCAGCTGCTCAGTGAACACTCAAACCGAAGGTCTAAAGGAGTAACAGGGATTATAAATCTGACAGCAATTCTCTTCTCTTCTGCCATGAACGCTGATAGCACTGATCTCAAGCTGAAGATCAGGCGTTAAACTATAGAACAAACCTTGCTGTTTCAGTTCAAAGTGAGTCATAGAGAATCAGATATCCCCACAGAATCCAGTTATGTCAAAGAAGTGTACTTCTGGTAAACGGAAGATCCTGAACCCAAAATATCTTTAAGAATTCAGTGCACAAATTCAGTGAATGAGCCTCCCTCTTCATTGGAATTACCTGTTACAGGAACACTAAGAGGCCTCTTGCTCTGAAATTTAAAAAAAAAAAAAAATTGTGAAAGTAAAAAACAAGAGAATGGACAAACAAAACTGGTTAAGACAGGGAACAACTGATGATGGACCTTTTATCCAGGGAGGACATATTTTTTTAGCTAAAACTTAGATTACTAAAAAAAAAAAAAAAAAAAAAAANCAGTGGAGGAATGTAATGCTTATCATCATCATGATGTTTAAAGAATGTTGTAGCATGTTTGACCGACAGGCCCAAAACACTACAGTCCAGTACCTCGAAAAACCCACCAAAACACATGTAAAGGAATCCAAACAATAAAAGATAGCTTGGCTTCTTATTCTAACCCAGATGTTAATGCCTTGCCATTCAAATCAGTACTAAAAAAAGATCAGTGCCACGGAGAAGTAAACCTATTAGAACTGAATTATCTTAATTCATATGCTGTTCTACTAGCTGTATATTTACTAAAAGAGTACCAATGCTAATAAAATTAATAAAAATCAAGGGATATAATGGGACATATCTTGATTTCTCAGAAAACAAACCAGTCAGTACTGAGTTGATTCTCGTATGATTTCCAATATGTTTAGGAAAAACAAACAAACAAACAAACAAAAAACCCCCAAAACTAAACAATGCAAAAAAGTTCCAGAAAGTCCCTAGAATTCAGACTGATCATTTTAGCAGCCTTGTGACTGCTAAACTCAAATCTCCTGTTTGAGCACAGAGGCCCAAATTGAAATTGTGCTGAGAAGCCTGTGTTCCTATTAACTTTAAATAGTGTTATGGGTACCCAGTACTTCTAAAAATCAGGCCTTAGAGCACTCAGCCAAAGCCTAAGGCATAGAAAATAGATCCCAGTTGGAAGAAGCTGAGATGGACATTGAATAGTGAAACACCTCCTTGCAAGCAGAAGGTGGTAATTGTGCATTGCATTAACCCTCAATATAGCTCCTATATTTAGAGACATTTTGGGAATTGGTGTAGGTCCCAGCATTAATCACAGCAGCATGGGTGACTTAATAGTTTTTTCGTGGCCCAAATACACTGATTAGAGTGTTCTGGGCAAGGTGTTGCCATACTTCCTTGTTTTCTTGACCACTGCCAGAATACAGGCCACATGGAAGAAGCAGGATAAGCAAGCATAAACCACAAGATTGTCTCTTTCTGCAGAGTTTTGTACAAATGTATGGAAAGATTGAAAATGTTACAAACAATTCCTCCTCTTTGCTTAGCTTCAGATTAAGTTACTTTTCTAACACAAACCGAGCAAAACATATCTGAAGTTTTCACTGAAGTTCATAGACCTGTTATTTGTAGCTGATTGTCTAGCACAGGGATAGAGTCAATATGAATGTCAGAATGCATCTGCACTTCACACACTGCACACAGTTAATCAGCCAAGACACTTCTGTATTAGCACTACTGCACCTCTTCTCTTTTTCACTGTAAATACCTATTACCCACCACCAGTGGTGGAACCAATGAATATGCATTCTGTTTGCAAACTTGTGAGAATAACCTGTCAATTAGCAACAATGTGCTACTGGCTACCTGTTGCCCTCAGCGAAGAACAACATTAACTTGATCTAAGACTGCAACACTGACCTTCCACTAAATGTTTGCCTACGGCAACCAAGTTTTAGGTTGCAGAAGGACCATCCATTCCTTCTTGAACAGTTACTCTACATGGAGGTGTTTATTAACAAAGTTGTGCTTCTTTGATTAATCACCTTGGATCTCTGAGGAACCCAAACTGCTTTGATCCACAAGTCAAGTGAACTCTTCTGAAACGCAGCACCTAATGGTCTCGTGGAAGTCCATCCTAACACAATTATTCACTCCAGCAAGATATTAACATTGCTGAGAGCATAACTAAACCCCTTGTTGACATCGAATCAAATCACAATCACTCGTATTGCCGGGATTTGCCTCAGTCATGGATTAAGACTTGATCTTAACATGCGTTGGCTCAAGGAACCCATGAAAATCTTACCGGGGTGTCATCAATCACTGACTGCTTTGGGGACTACAGCAAATAAAAAGAACAGTTCTGAAGACCACAAAACAACCTGTCTGGAGCTAATGAGTCTGACAAAATGAGTCTGAGTCACAAAATGTGTTCGACTACACATCCAATTCCTCATGGCATACCTTTGAAACAGCCACTCATGTATCCATGATCAACATATCCCACCCAGTGTCATTCATGACTGGGAAGTAGCATGTATGAGCTAAATGCTATAATCTCAAAGAATAACAACTTCACAGTGAGAGTCTGTAATATTAAACAACATCTGAACCCCTAAAAATTACTTCATTTGCAGCCTGAATTGCTGATTTTAAATCAAGCTAATGGGCTGCTGCAGGAGAAATTCACCTGACCCAGTCTTCAGACTGCAGGAGAAAGAGTCAAACACCGTTTGATAATCGGTGACCATGCAAAATAAGATTTTCTGAGGAAAGGTTGTTCTGTACAAGCACACTCAACAATACACCAATTTGCTGGTTAAGTAGTATCTACACCCTAGTACCAACACAGCTAGACACTGTTATCACTGCTTCTAAAGGTTGTTTCATTCTCTTCAAGGCTCCACTTCGCAAACATGGCAGCTGCACCGGGTTTGCTATGCAGGGAATGTAGTTCGGTCACCTCAGAGAGCCAGAAGACTGAAGCAAGAGTGAAGGATAATAAAAAGCTGCAATATGTAACCTGCTAGATAGATGTATAAATAGCAGCAGTAGTCTTGGATGAGTGTTTTGAAGATAATTTTGCAATGATCATGAGAGTCTTAGTCTACAAAGCTCACGCCATTAAAGAGAAAGCATGTCTGATACCAGTATTCTTGAGTACCTAATATTTAATCTTCAATTATTTATTATACATTTTCACTCAAAAGACATCTACTTCGATAAAATTAAGGATCATTGACAAAATGCTGTTAACAGATCAACTTATTGTAACAATATTACCAGAAAAAGCCATAATTTCACTTGCATTTTGAAAGGTTTCAAAGCACTGCACAGCTGAATGCAACAACTGATACATTTTAATACAGAGAGATTCCATCAGCTCAGGATTATGCTGAATTTTTTAGCACCACTTTTTTTTTTGCTTGCTTATCTACCTCCTGAGGTTTTTTTTTCAAAGCTGTCTTTACTCAGGGGAACAATATTAATGCCAAAGTGGTATCAAAAAGCAGCTATCTTAAAGTAGCAGTGAATATTTCCTAAATGATAAAGCCACTCTTCTTTCACTCTCCTTTCTCTGCAGTATTTCCTGCTGAAAGGATTGGAGTGCACTGGCTTGCTCATCACTCTTGCTACCCTAAACAACTGAGATAGCTCTGTTCTTCTGCACCAGCAGTTCTGCTCATGAACACTGAAACTGAATTTCCTTTTTTAGACAGCAAGGACGCAGACTTTCTTCCTCTTCTCCCTCCCTCTTCCTCCCCACCCCCTTCTATAGTCTTTGCTGTGCCCTCATCTTACCTTCAACAGCAGAAGAAATCCATGCTGCAGGGGTTTTTTTCCTCCTTTGCAGCTCTATGGCAACAGCAGCTCTGAAGCAGCAGTCCTTTACAGTTCTCACTTTCTTTCCTTCTGCATATACACTGTTTGGCCAGTAAATTAGCAATCACAGTTCTGATGTGAGGCAAATAAACAAACACAATTCCAATGTGATTTCAGGGAAAAAAGTGTGCTCCCAGGGGGGCACAAAGTTGTATTCCCAGAGTTGCTGAATTTTAAACAGTAAAGGAAATCAGAGAACTCGTTTTGGTTAATAAACCATAAAATCACCTTTGTCAAAACTCAGGGGTTTTTTTGTTTGGTTTTTTTTTTTTTTTTTAATAGAAATGTCTAAGATAACCAAAATACATCACCCAAATTAAGTCTGGAAACTCTGTGTCCTTCTGATTGTCTCCCTGACCCCAGCGGTGGGGAGTAAGCAAGCAGCTGTGTGGTGCTGAGCTGCCAGCTGGGGTTAAACCATGACAGTATCTTGTCATTAATAACAAATAAAGACTCAGTCAAACAAACAATCAGTGGGTTGTTTGTTAAAATTCCTACTGAAATAGAAGGAATAATGACATACAAGATCTTGCAGTCTTGTAATCCATGGAAAAATGTTTATCAGAATAGATCTAGAAATGGCAACACAAGCTACAGAGAACAAAAGAGCAAAGAAAATATGCCAGTAACTGGGTGGTTACAGAGTACTACAGTATCTGCCTGCTTAAAAATTAGTATTTCACTGACTTTGCTACTTTTCAATTAATCAGAAAACTGAACTACAAAGAAATGTTGATTACACTAACAAATTAAAGGCTCCTCTAGGACTGAGAAATAATTATTACCAGAAGGTCTTAAATTGAAGTACCTAGCACTACATAAAACTACTTTGAATAGAGGCATATATATTTTATTTATTGCAAAAAACCTGCCAGCAAGTGATAACCTAACCACTTTAAATCCATGCATTAAATAAATTAATCAATATATTTCTGCAGTTCAACATGAACTCTCATTTCTGTCTCTAGCTGTGTAAAGAACAAAGGTTTCTGGTCACTGCTAGCTGCTGTGACAGTCATGCCCTGGATTAGCACCGGCAATGCCACAGCTACACTTGAGTAAAATAGGGTGATTGCCTGCATCCTGTCTCTGCTTGCATCAGAGAACGTCCATGCTTGCATCTGTCAGTGGACCCCAGGAAAACACAGGCAGGTGTTCCTAGATGCAAGTTGAGAGAGAAAGACTGAATTTTCTACTGTCCTACAGCTTACATCTCCTGTTTTGTCTCACCAGGCAGTGCTCATTTGGTATGCAAAATGATACATAATAGCATTTAGGAATCCGTTAAAGCACAAGGACTGGCCTACAGAGGCTTTGTGACATTAAGAAGAAACTCCAAACAGAGCAGGGCAGTGACAAGACAGTTTTTTAGCAGCCTACTCGGCCGCTTCAGCTTCATGGGCACACCTTTCAGACTCAACCACAACAGCATGCATCCATTGCATTGTTAAACACAAAAGCTTTGCAACATTTCTATTTCCCATCTAAAAAAAAACTCAGACACCTGAACAAAACAAACAAAATTGGTTTAAAAGTTGCAATGTTTATTTCCATCTTTTTTTTTTCTTTTCTTTTTTTTTTTTTTAACTTTACCCAGGTAGAAGCTCAACTTCCACTCAGAACTGACTGCTTTGCAGGCTGAAGCAAAGCACCCAAAGCAATCTGGCTTCTAAATTTCACTTCACAGGAAGGTGAAACAAAGGCACAAATCTGAAACTACCCATCTATGATTTCATACTAGGCCAGTATGTAGTGGCAGAAACAAAACCTGTGCAATCTGAGCTACAGATACCTGAAAAAGTGAACAGTCTCAATTTTCTTTCTGGAAGTACAGTTCAGTAAAAACCTGCTAGTTTACAGAAAATTGTACCTTGTGGCAATGCTTCTGGCTATGCAGTTCATTTTATTAATGACAAAGTATTTATCGTTAACATTAACATGTTGTAACAAACTATAAACTGCAAAACACTCTTCTGGAGGTCAAAATGCTCTGCTAGAGAAGGAGGAAGAGATTGCAGTTAACACACAAGGCTGGACATGGACAGAAAGAGGTATCTCACTCTTGCTGTTTAGGAACACAGAGATGTTAAACATTCTGACAACAAAGCCCTGTGTACACTCCTACCAAATCTTTCTGTGCAATGCTGTATCCGTTGACAAAACATAGCCATTTTGCTGACATTTATTTGAGGTGGGCCCTCATAACTCACAGTGCTGTTCATTAACTCTGGAAAGCACAGTGTATTTATTCTAATGTGTGAAAGTGCAGTTTGGATGGGGAGGGGCTGAGCTGCATGACTTGGTTTCATGAGTCAGGACATGGAGCATCTATCAAGGTAAGTATATCTACAACATATATCAGAATCATAGAATGGTAAGGTTGGAAAGGACCTCAAAGCTGATCTAGTTCCAACCCCTTGCCATAGGCAGGGAC